>JARHVA010000446.1:1650000-2107500 GCA_037957365.1 Torreya grandis
ATGAAGTTAAGTCACATCACAATATAGTTGATATTATATACTAGACATCTGCATCACATTCAAACACTTACATTGATGCAACTCCACATAAATCATATTTACAAAATTTGATGACTAATCTAGGGCAATAATCTAGTCCATTTACAGCATATTCCTTCTTAGAACTACACTTTCATAGTAATCTAGATAAGTACCATTATTTATAATTTATTTCAATATCATTCAATACTTTTACTTTACTATTTTTAGTAATCTCAACATTATAAATTCAAAATATTATTTATCTGAGTTTTCTATTAATTGCTAGCTTAATCAGATTGTTATATCATTTTCATGCTTTGGCTAATCAATATTATTTGATCTTAGATCCACATATATATTATAGGGTTAAATAATGTGCATATTAATTGATTATTCACCCCTCATTACAAGGGATTCTCCCTATCTGATGGATCTCTCATTCAATGGCCTTCTCGGCAATTAGCTAACATAAACAATTCTTTTATGAATGTCATATTAAAATAAGTCATATATATATATATATATATATATATATATATATATATATATATATATATATATATATTATGCCACTAATTACAATCATTCCATAAAAGTGATCAAAATACCCTAAAATGCTCAGAAAAATAAAAAATTAAATGCCCCTCTAGCTAGTTTGTCAAATCCAAAAGATGATGAGTATAGAAAATGATCATTTTTTTGGATGAATTATATAATGTAAAAAAACATTTTTTAAATTTAACTATCTCAAAAAAATCCCCCTTGCTTTAGTTAGAGTTCTATGGCACAAAACTAGAGCCCTAAATGAATAAAACCAAAAGAATTTTGTGTTGCATGCATTTACAAAAAATGTCATCTTTATTATGGATGATGAATCTATAGAGGTACACAAAATTATATTAAATGGGATGGATGTCTATCAAACTACATGGTACAAAGCTCATGGGTGCCTAAGGAACACCTTATACACTCATAAATCTAACTAGATAAATTGTGATAAGCTTATAGTAGAGGGTAACATTGGGAAAGAGAAATAAAGGTCAAATATTGCCATAAAAATTCCTTGCATATCAAGTTTCATTGAGACAAATTCATATATTTCACTGCATTTAAATCATTTTATAGGAAAAAATGGAACCAAATTTCCTCAAAGGCTACTTCATGCATTCTATACCCAAAATTTATTGTGAAATAAGTGTAACGAAGAGCTACATTTTTTGAAACTTCCTCCAATGTCACATCGAGGCTTTGGAAATATAATGACTAGAATATTTTAGCATGTTTCAATCTCAAAGAACAACTTATTCACCAAGTGTGATGAGTGTACAAATTTTTACATTTAACTTAGGTCGACCACATGCTCAAAATCACTCTCTAAACTTGAAGAGAAAAAACATGGCACAATAAATACATTCAAAGTTGTCATGCACATTATTATTCCCACATATTACAATTATAGGAACAACCTTACAAGGTTTATTGATCATTTTTCATGATAAAATGGACAAAATGAAAAATTACATAATAAGGAGAGGCAAAATTTCAAAGTCAATAAGTAATGTTATGAACCTCCTAGTTATTTTGAGTGGTATGTTCACACATGGACACAAGGATGGGGCTTTTGGACAATTTGACCTACCATTTTTTGAATGTGGAATAAAATACTTAGTCACATCATTGGATTTGTGTATGAGGAATCTCAAATAACTAATCACTGATGAATATGGGGATTTAATGTATATTTTTGGATCATCTAAACAACTATTGCATGATGCACTACTACAAAATGAAATGCATGAAAAATGTAAAGGGTAAAAGGAAAATGTTTTCCATTATGAAGTAATTAGTGTTTCTAGTAAAAGTACATCATTCAAAAAATAGCCACCGATCCTCTACTCATAATTGGATAATTCTTCAAATGACAACAAGAATTGTACCTTATTTTCATTTTATCAATGTTGACAACAAGAAGTATATTCAAATTTGGGCATATAATATTCATATTAGTGAGACAAACTCATAAGGATATAGATGGGACTTTTCATAGATTAGCAACATCATTATGAAAATTAGATATTTTTTTGGCCACATATCATGGACACCTATAAAACATGATAAGAGGGTTCAAGTACATTCACTCCTTCCCTTATTGAGGAAGTGTATGACTTCAAGGCCTTCATGGAACCCCACTTGTTGGATGGAAACCAAAAGATAGTGGGTATTATCAAACATAAGACATTCATGTTCTATGTAGTGGATGGAATATCAATTATGGAATATTAAGCAACAATAAAAGATATAAAATGGTCTCGTCCAATCCCAATCTAGCGTACAAAGGATAATGGTGAACCAAACTTTATGAATATGTAACCTCCTCTAGCACCTTTAAAATAAATCAAAGAGATGGAAGATCTAAAAAAGTGAATAAAATCATATATTGAACACTGGGGAAAAAGTGCAATAGGCAAAGGTAGAGAATATTGGCTTCCAAAGATAACATATTTGGAAATTGTTTTGTGTGCTTTGGATAGAATATTTGTAAATTTTAAGAAGATTTATAATGATTTTTTTTCCACAAACAATACATGATAATGACATATTTGACCAAATAATGAGAACCACACATTTTCACAGGAAAGACTACATTAATCAACATATCCTAAGTAATAATGATATTTATGTTGGGCCTCTTTATGGAAGATATAAACAAGCATTCAATCCATTAATGGATGTGTATTTGGGACAAATGCTTCTATTATGGCCAACAAAACAAAATGAAAAGATATGGATGGGAAGGTAAGATGGTGATATTTACCTTAAACTGAAAGGTGAGAATGTGACTAAAAATTTGAGGATTTAACATTGGAAACCCTCAGGGAGAGAAGAAGGTGAAACATTGTATCAATATTGACTGACACCTAATAAAACATGTATGATATAAGATAAAATTAATAAATACACTAATGTGGATAACATAATTTGGGCATGGACACAAAAAAAAGGAAAGAAGTATCGATTAAGATACTTAAAAAAAGGACATAAGGCCATTAAATTATACCTTTCACTACTTGAACAGGGTAGTGATTGCTAAGGTGAAAAAATCGAAGGTCATAAATTAATATGTGATATCATCTTGGCTCAGGATGTGTGTATTTTTGAATTTATATTCCAAATCATGCTCTAATAACTTGACCTTACATTTTTACCATAATTTTTTAATATGAATTGAAGACTAATATTGATTGAATCTATTTGACCAGCTTATATTCAAAACTATTTTACCTACCTTTATTCAAGCTTCTTACTTTTGAAGCATTAATGGGTTAACTATATCATTTATTAAATATAATTAGAAGATCAATATTTATTTCAAAAAATTATTTTTCATAATTGTCAAGCTATTAATATATTTCAATTAATGTTCAAGTATGTAATTAAAATATTTTTCAATCAGTTTGCATTTACTAGGACTATTCTAGTTAAGTTCATGGGAATGATTATACTAAAATCTAAATTTACATGATATTATATCCTTAAACACTTGAAAAAAATAATTCAGGGCTCTACCATTTAGCTATGACCTTTTCTCTACTAAAAGACACACACTCACGATCTCAATCAGCCTTATTTCTTATACTATAGTCCAACCATTATATTCTATAATGATGCATATCACCTGTATCCCATAGGGTGCTTATAATTTGATTATTATCCTTCACTGTTAGTTATAGCTATCAAAAAAACTTTTTTCCTCTTGGATATTAGCATCTAGATGTGGAAACTAGTGTCAATGCTACTATCCACAATCTGTTGCTAATGTATGTACCTTCTAAATGGCTAATTTTACAAATATTCCACAAGGTATGAGTCAAACTATTAGTGACCCTTAAACCTTATGTGAGAACTTTTCAATTTTTTTTTTTATAAATATAAATCAAAGTCATTTTGTTAACTATCTAGCAAGCACCTCTCAAGATCATACTATTCACGAAAAAAGTACTCTACACAACTAATAAAATATTTCCTATCTATTCATATTACTATATCAATCATGGGAGAAGTCATACTACATGTCTGAAGCACTCAAACTAGGGCACCTGAGCCATATTTGTCAAGTTATAAGCTAGATCACTACATGCACTCGCATATAACATATTACACCATTATTCACACATAAGCCAAAACATAGGGAGAAACTACATAGGTTTGAGGCCCTCATTAGATTATTGGATATTTAAGTAGTGCTCTTTGATAGAGGGGTCATTGAGGTCAGTTTGACATCATGAGCCAACTAACCCATTTCTAGAAAGCTTGCATGACCTAGAGGTGAAGAGCTAGGGTTTAATACAAAAATAGTCATATATATCTTGTGTGCTAGATCCAAACACATCACCATAAAGGCCACAAAAAACCTAGAAGAGTGTAGGTGGTTACTTTAAAATACAAAAAATATTTTTTATAGGATATTAGCACATTGCAACATGGATAGAAGCATTGATGCAAGTGTTTATGGCTCAAAAAAAAATATTTATATAATCTAACAACTATATCTTGATATTGATCCTACTTGTTTCCACACCTGCACTTCTCAAATACATGTGTGCATCATAAAACTAGCTAAGTATTATTTCTTCTTTGTATTGAAATTAATATAATATCATTTAGAGGTATACTTTATATATTTAGCATAACTTAGCATTTTAATTTATAATATTCATTTATCTAAGTTTTAATTGATTGGCCTGATCATAGAATAGTTTTATTCATCCTTATGATTAGGATATTTTATGCCCCTTGACTAATTTAAACCCAAAAATGGGTCAACATTTGGTGAACCCATCCCTTGTATCTCTAATAGCAATCATAGCTTGCCTTAGAGTTTCTAGCCTTATTGAGTCTTCAGTTTTCTATTTTCCCCTTAGATCTGATTTTAAATATTTTTCAATCATTTTTATCATCTTTATTTTGAGAAATGTAATAACTTAACAATAAATATTTTTTGAAACTAAAGATAAGGGAGCCTTAATTAAGCACATAAATACAAATTGATAATTGATAGATGTCTTTTTATATGTTACACGTGAGTAAATTAGTAAATAGGCTAAGGCTATTGTTCTACATCTAATGATGAATCTTTAGGTGGTAATAATCTTGATTCAATATCATTCTCCCTCCCTTTGATCACACCATTCATACCTACATCTAGTGTGGGAATGAAATATATTTTCCAACCATTATTCCCCAATGATAACATTCCTATTACTACATCTTATATGGGGATAGTCAATGCCTCAACTCAAATACCAATTTCAAGGCCTATGTTGACACAAACATTGGTTTCATCATGCTTTTTAGCTTCTCAAGTATCAAATATTAATCCCCATGGGACTACAATAAAAAATCTTCCCCAAATTATCAAGACTTTAGAAGATAAGGATACTAATATTAAAAAAAATACATCCGAGTCTATTCATGTTATTGATTCAAAATATGTATTACACAATCCTATTTCACTTCAGATATCTTTGCACCCTTTTATAACTAGTTTTTTTGCACCCAAGTTTACACTTTATGATGGCAAGGGTGATCTTGAGTAGCATCTTTGATCCTTCTATCTAGCATGCCTTGATTATCATTTGAATGACAAACTTTTGACGAAATTATTTCCAAGAAGTCTCAAGGAATATACCTTGAAATTGTTCTATAATTTACTAATCCAATTATTGTAAGCATTTACACCTATAACATAATAGTTTCTAGCACTCTTTTTTATCAACATTACTAAAAAGATGTCATATGCATAAATTTATAAAATCAAGGAAGGAACCAATGATCATGTCAATGAATATGTTTTGAGGTATAAGATAATGTTGGCCAAAATGAAAAATCTAATGGTATATAAGGAGCTTCAAGATATTTTCAAGCAAAGCTTTCTTTCCCCACTACACGATTTTATTGTTTTCAAGGAGTTCAAATCTTTTGATGAATTTTAAATGTTCTCCAAGATCGTGAAATGAAGCTTATTTCATTGAATAAGCTTAAGTATGCAACAAACATATCGACTACATCTACTACAAAGTTTCATATCAAACTAAGCTATAAATTAAAGCCTTCTAAAGCTAAAAAAGGAATCAAAACAACCATTAATATAGTGTCTCAACAACCTAATCATCTCATTTAATCTAATTCTCCTAAGAGACCATTTACATAATTACCTGAGTCTTCAGATTCGATCCTTAAGAAATTTGTAGATTATCATCGTATATCTCTCCCTCTTCCCATAGAGGTTGTTATGAGTAGACCTCTACCTAAAGGATATGATGCAAATTATTATTGTGATTATCACCAATGCATTGGTCATTCTAAACATAGATGTTATAATTTGAAACATAAGATACAATATCTTATTGATAGTGATCAATTATCCTTTGATGTTACTAAAAAATATTCAAGATCATAACTTGGTGATCACCAAAATCAAATTATGTTCAATAATACATTACAATATCATTCCAAATAAATTTTGGAAGTACAAATACCATGATGTTACTCAAACATTTGGGATACACACATGATGATTTATACCTTTAGACTAGGATGGTTAGATCACTCAATGCACAAGCACAATAGATTCTTGGTGAGATTGATTTAACTTTGTAAATGGGTATAGCACATGTGACCACCACATTTTTTGTTATACCATATACATGAGTCTTTAATATATTATTTATATGACCTTATATTTATAAGCTCCATGTAGTACCATCTAAAGTACATCGATTATATTCATGCCAAAAAGGTAATCATAGTTTTTGGAATTCCATTTAAGCATCCAATTTAGTAATATAAGTTTATTCTAAAATAGTTAATCATACAACCTACTAAGGTTCATCATGCATGAAAGTGTAGACACTGAAATCGTGTCTACCCCTTTGGTCATCCTTCCCCCTTGGCCCCCCTTGACCCATGTCCTAGCACTTGTCCTAAGTCCCATCCATTTTTAAATTAAAATAAATAAATATTTTAATTTATTGGCCCCCTTCCACCTCACCCATGCCACCTTGGATCCCCTCCTTGGATCCCCCCACCTCTCTCCTATCCTTTATTGCCCAAATCTCCCCTTAATCCTCCCTCCCACATCCATTTATGCCTTCCTCGACCATTTTCCCATGGCCCTTTGACCCGGTAGCGTGCAAAGAATGGACAGAGGCTAATCTTAGCCTCTATCCCCATTCTTCTGCCACCGACGTCGATCATTATGCAGCCGACGTCAGTGGTTCTGCCAGCGTTGGTTGCCTTCAAAACTCCATTTCTACATCCCTTGCTGCCCCTCGCGAATGTGAACTTTCTTTGGCACTTGGCATTCATATTCTCTCTCTCTCCCTCTCGCACAACAAGCATTAGCAGCTACAGGCACTCTACAGAGATAGCTCTAGGCTCTTGGCACTTGTAGGTCCTTTAACAGCTCCAACAACAGGTTTCCTCCATTCTTCCTTCAGTAGGCAAGAGGTAAGCACTTCCTTGTTTTCATTTCATTTCTTATTTAAGTTTATCTGCTAATGCAACCCACTATCCATAACCTTCCTTGTCCTTCTCTGAGAGGCTGAAAAGCCTTCTCAAATACCTGTCTCTCGTTCATCCTCCTTTTGCCTCTGTCACCCATCCAATCCATTCCCAGACAATATTCTCAGTCCCTCAGACCCCAAAATAGTCCCTCAGAACTCCAGGCAATCCCTCAGACCCCCAAACAGTCTCTCTGACCCTCAGATGAAACCACAGCCCACCCTGCAGACCAAAAACCTAGACCTAAACTTGTCCCTGGCCATTACCCTAACCATCCTCGACCATTACCCCTATCGATGTCAGTAGCCTAACTGACATCGGTGACCTTCCTTAACCAACACTGGCAAAACAACCGATGTCAGTGACTGTGCAAAGTAGACTGCTGCATATCAGGTACGCTTTTGCTTTCAGTTTCTTTCTTTTTAGTCTTTTATCATTTCTCATTTTTGTTTCTGTTAACATTCTATTTTTAATAGTGGACTATCATCCTCCAAGTCTTTGCGCTTCTAAGACCAAGCTTCGGCTTGGCAGTCCACCTTCTTGTCATCTAACATTTTTCATGTTTTAGTCTCTTTCTCTTTCAGGTGTCATCCTCCACAACCAAAGAGGAGTTCCTACTATCGTCTGATTCTGGTGCGCAAGTCTACAATCCGGGTACGTACAAACCCTCGTCCATTTTCTTTAGTTTCTCATTTTTCTTTCTTGAATGTGAAAAGTGAATATTGTTTGGAAACATTCTAGCACACCCGGTGGGACCCTAGGGTCTTCCTTGGGTTCTTTTTTTCTGTTCATATATGTGCATTAGGTTTATCCCTTTTCACCTCTTTCTTCTCTTCTAAATGACACTATTAGCGGGATTAAAAAGAACTCTTCTTTCTTTTCTTGCATCTTAGACTAGTCAAAAGTCATACTCTTGAACCTCTTCTCACTTGTCTTCATACGAACTAACATTTCTATTTGGGCTTAAAACACACTGCATTTCATTTCTTCTTGACTGCATACTTAGTCCACACCTAGTAATTAATAACCACATCATGAATTAATCGTAGTCCACTTTATGTTACACAACCAAATCACTTGCACAAATTAAACATCAAAACTCACCTGAGACAAGGCCCGACTAGGATTTCATAACCTAGCAGATACCTTACCCATCTCGGTGATCCTACTTGGATTTCATTACCAAGGGGAAAGCCCACTTTGTTCTCTGACAGAGGATAATCTCTAGGGGAAGTATATACTGGCTAAGTGGGCCTAGCTCATCATTGGGTTCATGAAGTGAGGGGAGCTTGCTCCTTAGCACCAGGCCAAGTACGGAACCTAACACATAATTTTGAGCATCGAAACAAACCCGAAACCATCCATAGACTACTTCTTCTAAGACCCATCTCAAAAGCCAATCTTCCTACACACATTCTAAGGCATAAGCCACCATGATCCTAATAATTTATTCCTAGCGATTTAACGTTTAGGGTCTGCTTGTATTCTTCATATTTTCTATTCTTATCTGCTTGTTTGAGCTTGTGAGGATGTTCTTTCTTGCCTTGAATGGTTCTGACTCGTAGTCAAACCAAGGCTCTTGTCGACCATGCGAGGCATCAACTGCTTCCGTCTACCCCATCCATAACTAGTCCTATAATGGAGTTCCACTCGGAGACTGAAAGAACTCCTACTCGACCAACCCCAACCCAGACTCCCATTGTCCCTGAAGGGGACCAAGATTTCAAATGATTCTTGGACCTCAATGTCAAAGCCTTGCAGCATTATCTCACATGGAGCCAAACATGAGACTCCTTGGGCAATTCAATTTATGAAATGCCGACCTCTCTAGTCGAGACTACAACTGTATCAACAACATCCATAGTTTAACCTGTAAACACCTAGGCTATTGCCTTGGCCAATGACCAACCCTTGACCAATCTTCCAAGTGTGGCCTCTCCCTCCATCTCTGGGCCCACTTCCATCGGGATTTCAGTGCCCTATCAACCTCAGCCCATTCAACTAGCCTCTACTCCTTTTCAAAATTTGGTTGTCTCTATTCTGCCTACCCTCGCTCCTATCAACACTAGGGTTGCTACCTATTCGTTGGCCCATGTTACCACTATCTAACCTCCCATGGCAACATCGAGCTTAGCCATGCCTTCTACCCAACCACCCTTAGCCTCCACTTCTATCCCTATGACTAGTTATCAGTACGTTGCACCCTTACAAGCACAACCAACTACGTCATATACCTCCTCTAGCCTCTTCCAAGTGCCCTATAATCTAGGGGGCACTCCACCCACCAACCCATCAGCAGACATCATCAAAATGCTGATAGAAAAGATGTCTAGCCTAGAGACCTCCATTTCTGGCTCACGCAATGCCTTCTCATATGAGCAAATTTGCAATGAGCCTATTCATCCTTCTATCCCGATCAGGTCGTATCCCAGTCAGTGGGAACTTCTTAAATTTTCTTATTTTTAGAGCAAGGAAGACCCACAACAGCACCTATGAGCATTCAGACATGCCTGTTATCTCATTGCCCATGATGATGCATTACTTTTATGCACGTTTCCCATGTCCCTCTCTAGTGCTACGCTTGACTAGTACAGCTCTCTCACCAGCAATTCTCTCTTCACATTCTCACAGCTGGCCCAAATCTTCCTTGATCATTTCTCTATCAACATCACCACAAAGGTCTCAATCATAGACCTCTATTCTATTCGGCAGTTCGAGGATGAATCCATAGCCAATTTCGTTGCTCGCTGGAGAGGCCTCATCAATCAACTCTCCTTTTCCTTACCCCAACCCAAACTTATCAAACTTTTCTCCCAAGCCTGTGCCAAGCATATTTCCTCCACCTTGCGGGTTCAGACCTTCTGCACCTTCAACGAAGCCTTCACAATGGCCCGCAAGCTTGAATTACATGCCATCAAGGAGAATAAAGTCAAGTTGTGGAGTAAGAATCCCAACTCCAAGACCAATGACTCCTCTTCTTCTAAGCCTTCTTCATCTAACCCTAAGTCTAAGGCATCAACAAATGCTATAGTCGTTAGACCTTCATCCTCTTCACCTTCAACCAACCAGCCTGAGCCATCCACGTCCCAAAGAATCACCTGCCAATTCCAGCAGAGATATGTACAATGACAGTATACTCCACTCGGAGAGTCATACGCGTCTATGATGGAAAAACTTGTCAAATAGGGGGTTCTCAATCTCCCCCAAATCCGACCACCTCCATAATTTGATCCCTCACGTGCCATCCTTGCGTGGTATAGGGAAAATGACTTCTGCAACTACCACCGTGTTAAAGGCCATGACACAGGAAACTACAAGACCCTTAAAAACATCATCCAAGACATGCTTGAAAAGGGTGACCTCATCCTCAACAATCCCAATGCGCCACCCAATCAAGGCATCGACATCTTCAAGCAACCATTCCCCAATCATCCTCCAACCCAAAATAATGTCCAGACCATGACTGACGACACTCACGAACATAATATACAAATAGTCAATACGGTCTCGCCCTTCATCCCTGACCAACCTCTCTCACACACTCAAGAGGTTAGTCCATCCATCAGTCCATCACATGTGGACGAACCTCCTTCTCCAGTTAGTTCTCTATCAACCTCTCTTATATTGGAGGATGCCTCAACCATACTGGCACTACCAGTCTCGCCATCCTCCTTCTTGCTACCTATGGAGGACCTGACCCTTCCTACTCCTCAACTGCAAGTGGAGGGCACAATTATCCCTGCCCTTTACCCCCTTGAGGAGCCTCATTCTCCGGTTCCTTCTCCACCCAGGGAAGAACCTGTCTCTCCTCCATCCCCAACCAAAGACGAACTTGTCATGACTTCATCATGCCTTGGGACCGAGACTGCTACACCAATCTTGTCTTCAGCCCCACAACCATCCACATCCTCTCAAGGAACCAAGCCTCATCAAACATCTTCTCAACCATTTTTCTGATTAGTAGAGAAAATCAGACTTCCCCCTTCAAGGAAAGTGGAGCATCAGGTATTGTGAGAGTGTCTCAAAGCTCTTCAGCATGCCTGTACCCTCTCATCTCATGCTGCTAATCCTCCCATGGAAAAATTTCCCAAGACTCTCAACAAAAATCAGACCTCCACTTCTAAACCTTCTAAACCTCAACCAACCCCATCAAAATTGAAACCCTCATCTACCCCATCAAAACCCATCAAGTCACTCGGTGTTCACCCTGTCCTTAACCTCACTCACCCACAAGTGAAGGTGGACTTAGACCAGATCTCGACCAATAGTAGTCTTTGACCCAAATCAAGGAAGACTGCCAAATCACAGAGGCAAACTCCTCCTCCCCTGTCACCATTGCCCTCCATTTTGGGCCCCCATCCTTTGACCCTAATCAAAATCCTCCCCACTCCAACTTCTAATCAAAACAAGTTGCCTCCTTTGCTTCCTTTGCCTATCGCTAGCCTACCCTCTCCCAAAAAAGTGGTACCTCTCATGAAGAAAGTGTCGTCTCTGCCTGTCACCGCACCATCAACCTAAAAGGTGGTATAAAAGCCTCCTCCAACACCGCCCAAACAAAAGTCACCAGCATCGCACACATCAACTAGCACAGACCCTTTAGTGGGCTCATATCTTTGATATTGCACCAACTTTTACAGACCTCCAGCATAACCCTTCTGCCCATCAGGCCCTTCCAACCTCTTAGGTCTAAGCCCTCCTAGTTCAATGATACGAAGATTTGCCTATATCATCATATGTTAGGGCATGATACCGAGACTTGTTGTGCCCTCAAGGCTATCATTCACCGCTACATGGAGAAGGACACTCTTTTCCTTGAGGACACTGTTGATCGACCTTCCACACCTTCCCATATCCCTCCAACCTCTTCAACCACATCGACAACTCATCAGCAGACCATGACCCCTTCATCTCCTTCACCCCCTATCTTTGAAATCAATGCCATCCACATAACCACTAGGTCACAAAAGGACAAGGCAAAAGAAAAATCTGCCATTCCTTGGACCTACCCTTTCATCAAGCCACCTCAACTACCTAAGCCTAAAATTTCTATCCTTGGCGCATCTCAGCCCTCTTCTTCTTCCTCTTCAGGGCCGATCCATGACTCCATGATAAAACAGCTTCACCAGATGCCTGTGAAGATGTCCCTTTATGACCTCATCCAAACCTCACCCCAGCATCATCAAGCCCTCATCTGAGCCTTACAGGCAGTATAGGTCCAATCTGAGGACACCCAACCACTCGCTGCCCTTGTCCACTCTTTATCCCCTGTTGCCTCCATCACATTTAGCGATTCTGAGATTCCTACATCCAACATGAAAGATCAGGATGCCGCCCTCTTCATCACTACCTATGTTGATCGGACATGCATTAAGTGAGTTATGATTGACAGAGGCACCAACATCAACATTATCTCCACCCATGTCTTTGATTAATTGGCTCTTCCCAAGAATTGTGTGTCCAAAACTGACACAATCTTGTGCTCCTTCAATGACACCACTACCACAACCATTGGCACAGTCATCCTTCACATTCACGTTGGCCCACGCATAGTCTCAGAGCTCTTCTATATCATCAAAGGAGAGTTTCAATATAACATGTTGCTGGGCCGACCCTGGATCCGCGCCATGGCGTGTGTTCCCTCTACCTTGCACCGTTGTGTGAAATTTGAACATGACGGGCAAGTCCACACCATTCCCACCGGCCCATCACCCTTCAAAACTTGTAACACAACCTACCGTCTAAATGACGTCTTCATTCCTATCAAGCCATCAACCCTGGTGCCACCTCCATCCACAGAAGCTTTGACCAGTTTGCAACTGACGGTCACCCTCACCCCTCTTTTTCAAGTGACAACTAAGACCCCATGGAAGACATCTTCCAATGAATTTCACTTGGGGAATATCGCTTGCTGGCCTTAGACATGTTCCAAACTCTGCAAGAGTATGGACGCCTTCACCATAGCCCCAGTTACGACCATCGGATCAGGATGGTCATGCCTTATGGTCCCCCTCACCTCCAAACCAATCTTGTCTATGGGGGGCTCAATCAAGCTCCTATCGATGGCAACCCTCTCTCTTCACCCCAACCATTCACATCAGAATTCTCGTTTCTTGGCAACCCCACCTTTACACACACTTACCTTTACAAGTGTGCATGGAAGGGTTTTGGTTTCAGACGCTATGAGCAAGGCTCCCATCAACCCATTGAGCTACTCAACAATGATGACACTAAGAAATGATATGGCCTGGGATACCATGACCCCACTCAAGATTCTGCAGACCTCTATCCTGAGCCCACCATTGACCAATCTCCTCTAAGCTCGCCTGTTTCTCGCCCTTCACCTACAGAGTCAGTGGTTTCCATCCCTCCTAGTTTTTTTTGCATATACACTATCTGCCTGGAACCCCTGACCTATCAGCTAAATGGGGTGTCTAGGTATCTCCCTCTCATTTTTCCCAGCATGATAGAGGATGAGTCGGTGACCATTAACACTATTCACTGCATAGACGACGACGCCATCCTTTCCTACATGGGTGCTGATGACTCGTTTATCTAGCGCTCCCTCCCTGCTGAGACCCAGGTTATGTTAAATGAATCAACCATTGACATCAACCTTCCCTCTTCTGATGTTCTTCATGTCTTGAAGATTGGCCAATCTCTAGATGCTCAAAAGTAGCTTGACTACACCCAGTTCCTCTCAGACCATAGCAAGGCCTTTGCCTGGACCTACAGTGACATGCCTAGCATTGACCCTACCATCGCTACCCATAACATCGTCACCAAACTAGAGGCTAAGCTTGTTAGGCAAAAGCTTTGAAAGATGCATCCTCGCATTGCGCTCCTTGTCAAAGAGGAGCTTTAGTGCCTTCTTTCCATCTCTTTCATCCAACCCATCAATTATCCACAGTGGGTCTCTAACATCATCCCTATCACCAAAGTGACTGGGGGGATCCAGATCTACACAGACTATCATGACCTTAACCTAGCCTGTCCCAAAGATGACTTTCCTCTTCCTAACATTGACCAGCTTGTTGATCTCACAGTCGGCCATGAGATGCTATCTCTCATGGACGGGTTTTCAAGATACAATCAAATCCTAATCACATTGAAATATCAGCACAAGACTACCTTTACTACCCCATGAGGGACTTTCTACTATCGGGTCATGCCTTTCAGCTTAAAGAATGTAGGTGCCACATACCAACATGCCATGACTTACATTTTCTATGATCTCCACAAAATCATGGAGGACTATGTGGATGGCCTGCTCGACAAGTCTAAGCTTCACCATGACTATTTGACCATTCTCAAAATCATCTTCTCTCACCTTATTCAATACAATGTCTGCCTTAACCCCAAGAAATGCATCTTTGGGGTCCTCTCAGGCAAGCTCTTAGGCTTCATTATTTCTTTCTATGGCATCGAGATAGATCTCGCCAAGATCCATGCTATTCTTGAGATGCCACCTCTGACCAATCTTAAGCAGCTTCGTAGTCTATAAGGGAAGCTCAAGTCCATTCACCGTTTCATCTCATAGCTTTCTGACCATTGCCAACCTTGTCATCACCTCCTTAAGAAGGACATCTCCTTTAAATGGGATAAGGACTGTCAAGAGGATTTTGAAGCCTTTAAACGCTATCTGGTCTCTCCACCAGTCCTCATTCCACTTAAAGATGACCAACCCTTCTACCTTTATATCTCTACCACCAACCATTTGTTAGGTGCCATGATCTCGCACCGAGATGAGCATCACCGTGAGCAAGCGGTCTACTATATCAGCCGAACACTGGTCGACTATGAAACTTGGTATACTCATACCGAGAAACTCTGTTTGGCATTAGTCTTTGCCACTACCAAGCTCTGCCACTATCTTCTCAACCACAAAACCTTTGTCATCACTCACACTGACCCTCTTAAGTATATGCATTCTAAGCCATATCAAAATCAATGTATGGCTTGGTGGCTCATGCTACTTGCTGAGTTTGACCTTGAATTCATCTAGCAAAAATCTATCAAGGGGTAGACCATCGCTAACCAACTGGCAGATGCCCCTCTTTCTGACAATCAACCTTCACAGTGCAAGTTCCCTGATGAGTCTATCATTGCGCTTTCCACCGATGACACCGTCTATCAAATGACTATGTTCTTCGACGGCTCCAAATGTCAACTCAGTGGGGGTGTGGGGGTCATTCTCATCCCACTCGAAGGGGAGCCCATGCCTCTATCTTTCAAGCTCGACTTTGATTGTACCAATAAAATGGCTGAGTACAAGGCCTTAATTTTGGGACTTCAGACTGCCCTTTCTCTCAGCATCAAGTCTATCAACATCTTTGGTGACTCGCAGCTTATTGTCAATCAAGTCAACGGTTCATACCTCGATAAAAATGAAGTTTTGCAAAGGTACAAAAACTGTGCTGACACTCTTCTGGCCTCTTTTGACCATTACCTCTTGTAGACTATTCCTCGATCCATGAACAAGTTTGTTGACACCATGGCTTCTCTTGCCTCGCATATCCCATCTTCATCATCTTCATCTAGACTTTTTGTTATGGTGCATCATGTGCCGTTGCCTTCATACATCTCTCCTAACATCAATCATGTCAACACTATAAACTCTAGTCCACGATATGATTGGTATAAATAACTTGTGGACTACTTATCTCTTTTTATCATTCCTCCCAACCTCTCTAGTAATGCGCAATGAGCTTTCATCAAATGCACAGCTCGCTATACCATGTTAGGGGGTCTTCTCTATAAACGAGGCTTCGATGGTGTCCTTCTTCACTGTCTAACCTCCACTGAAGCCTCTCATGCCATTAAACAAGTCCATGATAGGATTTGTGGCAGGCACTTTAGTGGAAATTTGGTTGCCAAGCACATCTTTCGCCTGGGTTATTATTGGCTCACCCTTCATCAAGACTGTAGCGACTATGTTCGGCGTTGCATCAAGTGTTAGTAGCACTCTAATTTGCTTCATCTCCCTATCCATGCCTTACAAGTCACTCAAGATTTTTGGCCTTTTTCTCAGTGGGGCTTAGATCTCATCGGTGAGATTAACCCTCACTCGTCTCTTCGTCATCAGTCCATCATCACTGCCATAGAGTATTTCACCAAGTGGGTGGAAGCCATTCCTCTTGTCTCCACAAAAGCTGACAAGATTGTCGACTTCATCAGCACCCACATCATCTGTCATTTCAGTGTTCCTCACAAGATCATCACCAATAACGACAAGTCCTTCAAAAATAAGACCATCCAAAAGCTATGTGACTCATTTGGCATCAAGCTCAGCTTTTCTTCGTCTTACTACCCACAAGAAAATAGGAAGGCCGAGGCTTCCAACAAAATTTTGACTAAAATTCTCATGAAGGTGGTCAATGACAATGGAAGGGATTGTAACATTCACATTCCCTTCACTTTGTGGGCCTATCGCACTAGCATCCGAACCTCTACGGGTGCTACCCCTTTCTCTCTAGTGTACAGAACAGAGGCTATCCTACCTCTCAAAGTATAGATCCCGTCTCTCTACATCTCTCTACATGACATTCTCTCCAACGATGACTCTCATCAAGATTGCTTAGCTCAACTTGAGTTACTTGATGAACGTCATCTTGCTGCCCTTAACCATCTTTATGTCTATCAAAATCGCATCAAGTGAGCCTATGACAAAAATCTATGAGAACAAGATTTCAACATTGGAGACCTCATCCTCAAAGAGAATCATCATGTGACCAATATGGAGCAAAGTAAACGAGGCAAGTTTGCTCCTAATTGGCTCAGACCTTTTATCATCACGCACAAGTATGGGTCAAGGACTTATCGTCTGTCCTCTCTCGATGGACGACCAGAACTTGAGCCTCTTAATGCGTTGCATCTACGACCATTCTACTATTAGTCGAGTACTCGCCCACTTGACATTTACCTTAAGCTCATCCCTTGAGCAATCCCCATCCTTTTAGTCCTCATTCCTTTCAACCCTATCCCTCTTAACAAATCCTATATAACCCTTTTATGACATATGGATGCTTTGTCTTAATAAAAGGGAGCCCTTGAACTTCTATAGTCTTGTCCATGACTCAAATTCTGTCAAAAATAAATCAAGATATCAAAATATCCAAGGTCACAATATCAAAATCAAAAAGGCAGACTGCTCCCTCGAAGGATAGCTGTATTATCATTGCTATAGCTAATAGACTGCTCCCTCGAAGGACAGCTATTCAAAAGCCCTATATAAAGCAAAAATATAGACCACTCCCTCGAAGGATGGCTATGACAAATCTTGCTACAAATAGCACTTTCTTAGAAGTTTCTCGTATCGATCAGCTTCAAAAATGACCACAAAGCAAAATGACATCTCTATGTAGACTTCCCGCATTGATCAGTCTACGCAAAAAAAAAATGGGTCATGGACTTGGCTTGTAGTTGTCTCAGGGTCTCCTATAAAAAGGGGCAAGATTATCTCTGCTCTAAAACGGGTTACCCTATCCTCCTCCTATCATAACACCTACTCAAGGGACTTCAAGCTCACTTTAATGTCAAAGTGATTCGATTACCGCTCTAACACAACCTTTGGTCAATGACGTAATGCATGAATGGGGCTCTTGGTTCTAACAACCCCTATCTATGCTATCATTCTGGTCCTTGTCAATGAAAGGGAGATTATGCCTTTCACTTCTTTCACACTTTTGTCACATTCCAATCATTTGTCATTTGTCAAATCAGCTCAACCCTCTTTTCAGACCACTCACATAACCCATTCTCACTAGTTTCTATGGACACCAATACACGTGGAAACTATGGATTACTCAATTTATGTCAAGCATAAACCATTACTTGCTGAAGCATAAATAGGCTCATTTCATTTTTGGCATATGTCCATCACCTAATATGGATAATTGCTAGGGGTGAAAAACCTTGACTTTTCCTCATCATTTTAAGCATGTTCTCTCATACATATGGGACGTGTTAGACCATTCTCATGACTAGACCAACCCTCAACCACTTTGCCTCTTTGTCTGAACTACATTAGTCTGAGGCCCGCCTAATAACCAAGGCTATGTAGGCAGCACTCAGATGACACGACTGTCTTCTGGGGTTAGCTCGACCACCCCCATTTGTTTATCTACATAATGGACAAATCCTAACCTCTTCTAACCATGACTTGACCTAGACCACAAGCAATCAATCATTTCGACCCTCTTCCTCCCTTTTTGGGAGAACTACATTGGCCTGAGGCCCTTAGGACAAGGGCTATGTAGGCAGCACTCAGTTGACATGGGGTCTTTTGGAGTTAGCTCGGCCATCCTCTTCATCACTTTCTCCCATCCCATTCACTTGTCACCTGTCAATCACATCACAGTCAATCACATATTCTCATAATCATTAGCATAATCATTTTCATCATCATAGTCATTAGTCATAAACATCACCATCATAAAAACTCAAACATCCACATCATATAATCTGCAAGTCAAACATTAAACATCTATAATTATTAAGCATCCATCATCATCTAGATCTATAAACATAAACCATTCACATCATTATCATTATCATAAAGCATCATTACATTAATCATCAACATCCATATTATTAATCATCCTCATCATAATCATTAAACATCACATTCATCATCACATTAGCATCATAAACATAAAACATAATATTAACACATCCATCAAATCAAAGTGCCATAAAAACATTAAGCATGTCCATAACACATTAATGTTCCAAAAAGCTCATCATATATATATATCAATCATTTTATACAATGGACACAATCTGTGTCTATCTCTCTCTCTCTCTCAGTATATCATACATCTCTCATCTTCGGCTCACAGGCCGGTATATATACATCAAAAACAATAATCAAAATCGCCTCATGGTTGTGGCTATGGTGGTGGTGGTGGCAGTCTGGACAAAGTTGTGTCATTACCGCTTTCTGATCTGCACCATCTGTGGGCGCCTGAAGTCATCACTCACGACATAGACACTGTTGGCTCTGCTCATCCCACATCTTTAAGTATCACTGTATCTAAGGGAACTCTCTGATAGCTCCCTCATAATACATGATCTTGTCTAACATAGTCCTGTACCTAGCAATCAGTACAGTCTATGGTGGACCCATCCACCCTACTATTGTCCCCTGCACTAACCCTTACAGCTATGAAAATGTTGGCTATACTCACCAACTGTCCTGGCCCCTGTGAAAATTCTAGCTACTAAGATAGCTACTGCAATGGGCTCTGCCCCCAAAATACCTATCCTACCACTGCCTGTGCCTAGGCTGTAGCCAATTGACCCTGTAATATCATGACCTGCCCTATCAAAATGGTCACTTACCCTGTCAACCCCGCCAGCTGCCCCTACAAAACTGTGACCTGTCCCTGCAAAATGGTCACCTAGGCCTGTGCCACGTCCCTCTCCTACCGCACTGTGTCCCTCTCCTCACAGGCTGTATCCCACTCCTTGGTGATAGCCTACAGATTTGGCTGGGGACCCACCTACACCCTTGTATACTGACCTACCCACCATGCCGAGTAGGCCTCTGAACACCCTGGGTTGGCTACCCCAAGTCCTATCGGTAACTCCTCAAAATTTGGGCCCTCTGTCTCCTCTGGTAGTGGGAGCAGTGCCTCAATATCATCCCACCTGTACTATGGGAATGTGAGAGATACATCCTATAGTAGCCCATACTGGCACTGCACTCTCTCTACTGGGATCCGCTCGAGCTCGCTAGCTCATCTACCCCTGACCCATCTCAAGCTCTGGGCCCAACCATCTTCTCTCCCTAGTCTGTGAATGTTGGATACCCCAGGTACGGTCTCCAGGCGATGTTCACTAGGATTAGGGCCTCCAGTACCCCTCTATAGTGGTCAATATCTCTGACCACTCTATCCACTCGTGTCTGTGCCATCACCTCATGCCATCACCTGAAGCCAACCCTGAAGCCAGCCTAGATAGCCACTGGGAGGCTGAGAGGTCATGTAACCATGATATGCTCGTATGCCTAGTAGTGCAGAAGGTGGCCTACACACAGACTATACCGTTGCCACCGACTAATGCCCCATAACTCTTTGTATACCTAAGCCAAAAAGACTGGTGCCCAGGTGAACACCATCTACTGCTCTATCATGTCCATCAAAACCTTGGTCATGGCGATCGAGAGCCTACCTCCCTCTACATCTGGGAGTGCATACACTGTAATCTCGATCATCATCAAGACTGCTAACCGATGTCCATCCTCATCTACCACATATAGAGGCTCATAAGTAAAACTCACTGAATGGTAGCTCATCTCAGTGACATGCTCCCCAAACAGCGTGACCATATGGATATCATGTGCCTCTCTTGAGCACGCATAGATGTCCACTTCATGTATAGGCAGCCATAGAATCTGGTACACATTCTCGATCGTGACCATCATCTCTCTTGTAGGCAGGTGGAAGGTGTTGGTGGCATGGTCCCACCGCTCAATCAATGCCACCATGAGACTCACATCTCATGCCACTCTGTAGTAGCATCATAGCCTATCGAGCCCCATTGCACTCATCTACACCCACTCCTTGACTGTCACACCTCTACGCATCCATGTTAGCAAGGTTGAGAGGTAATCCTGCAGCATCAAAGTCTGCCTCACCTGCATCCACCCCAAATCAAGCTCAAGTCAAACATGCCTACTCTTCCTATTTGACCAACTTATCTGACCCTCTATGCCTAACTCGACCCCCTGGGAAGCCCTTAGCATAGCTTCAACCCTTTAATTTGACCTTTTTTTCCCCATTTCTGACTAGCAGCCATCGACATCAGTTATCATGCCAGCAACGGCACTCACCTAACTGACATCGGTCACTTAGTGGCTGACGTCGGTGGGTGAGTGACTGACATCAGTCACTGGTCAGCTGATGTCGATCATTGGTCAGCCGACGTCGGTGAAGACCACTAATGTCGGTGACTGGTTCGGCCTTAGGGCCGAACGAGGCGAGCCCTAAATTTAGGGCTTTCCCATTTAGACTCCCTAAACCCCCCAATTTCTTCCTAGATCACTCCTAATCTATCCTAGACCCCCTACCCACCCTCTTAGCTACCCTCCCCCCTCAATTCCTACCTAAATCAACCAAAATTTCAAAAATCCAATCAAAACAAAAAATAACCAAATAGGGTTCAAAGACCCTCCTACCTCATCCCGACATCGCCGGCATGGTGGCACAATAGGTACCACTAGTGGTGGACCTCCCACGAGTCCTCTACTCCCCTCTACCATGGCCACTGCATCTTTATATTTGCAAGCTCCTCCTGGTCTACACACGTCTCTGCAGCCTCTAATCACTCTCCAACTCGCTCCTTTTCCACCTAATCCCTCTCTGCCACCTAGCACCGCCAACTCGGTCAACTTTGGGTCACTTTTTCACTAAAATCTCTAGAGCTCCTTTTTTGACTTCTTCACAAATAGCAAATGACTTTTGGTTGGCTGCCAATCCAATTTTGTCAGATTTATTGGCAGGCCACCGACGTCGGCATCAGCGTGCCCTAGGCCACCGACATCGACTGATTTCTATCAATGTCGGTCCCTTTGGGCAATTGATGTCAGTTTTATCACTGATGTCGGCAGCCTTCCAACCTCCTTTTTTCATCACATTGCTCTCAAATCATGCCTCCAATCAGTCAGTTCTCTAGACCAAGTTATCTTAGCCCCTTGGGGCACCCTTGAGATCACTTTTGCCTCTGTCCCTCGATCGCTAGACCTTGGAGATCACGGCTATCTCCTTCGACCACTTTTGAGACAACTCTGCCTTGGTTGTTTTGATTGCCTTTGCTACCTCATGCCTAGTTAGCAAATTGTCACTCGACCCTCACAAGTATCAGATCGCGCACACGTTGATCCCTCTTGTGCCTTTTTTCATGTTTTTTAGGAGCACTTCCTGAGCCTGGGATACCTAGAGCATGATGACCCTTTGGAGCTATAGCTTGGACCAAATAACCCAATCAGCTACGACTAAATGCTAAGGCCCAGTTATTTTGATTTTGGCACTCCTCGACCCTTTGATCATGACAATTTGACCTGCCTATTACGTGGTGTGGTATACGTGCAATCTCACCCTTTACAGCATTCACACTCGATCTTCACTCTCTCCATCCATCTCTCTGTCAAATTGACACTCGATCTCAAGTTCCCTTCTCTCGACTCCCGCTTTGAGGGGGGAACACCTCATCCCATACCTGGGGCAACCAACTCCTGTTTTTGTCTTGCAATTCATCAAGAACAACCAACAAGACAAAAAGGGGCAAATGTAGACACCAAATCATGTCTACCCCTTTGGTCATCCTTCCCCCTTGGCCCCCCTTGACCCATGTCCTAGCACTTGTCCTAAGTCCCATCCATTTTTAAATTAAAATAAATAAATATTTTAATTTATTGGCCCCCTTCCACCTCACCCATGCCACCTTGGATCCCCTCCTTGGATGCCCCCACCTCTCTCCTAGCCTTTATTGCCCAAATCTCCCCTTAATCCTCCCTCCCATGTCCATTTATGCCCTCCTCAACCATTTTCCCATGGCCCTTTGACCCGGCAGCGTGCAAAGAACAGACAGAGGCTAATTTTAGCCTCTGTCCCCATTCTTCTGCCATCGACATCGGTCATTATGCGGCTGACATCGGTGGTTGTACCAGCATCGGTTGCCTTCAAAACTCCATTTCTGCATCTGTTGCTGCCCCTCATGAACGTGAACTTTCTTTGGCACTTGGCATTCATATTCTCTCTCTCTCCCTCTCACATAACAAGCATTAACAGCTACAGGCACTCTGCAGAGATAGCTCCAGGCTCTTGGCACTTGCAGGTCCTTCAACAGCTCCAACAACATGTTTCCTCCATTTTTCCTTCAGCAGGCAGGAGGTAAGCACTTCCTTGTTTTCATTTCATTTCTTATTTAAGTTTATCTGCTAATGCAGCCCACTGTCCAGAACCTTCCTTGTCCTTCCCTGAGAGGCTGAAAAGCCTTCTCAGATCCCTGTCTCCCGTTCATCCTCCTTTTACCTTTGTCACCCATCCAATCCATTCCCAGACAATATTCTCAGTCCCTCAGACCCCAAAACAGTCCCTCAGACCTCCAAGCAATCCCTCAGACCCCCAAATAGTCTCTCTGACCCTCAGAAAAATCCACAGCCCACCCTGCAGACCAAAAACCCAGACCTAAACTTGTCCCTGGCCATTACCCCAACCATCCTCGACCATTACCCCTACTGACATTGGTAGCCTAACCGACATTGACAACCTTCCTTGACTGACGCTGACAGAACAACTGACATTGGCAACTGTGCAAAGCAGACTGCTGCATATCAAGTACACTTTTGCTTTTAGTTTCTTTCTTTTTAGTCTTTTATCATTTCTCATTTCTATTTCTGTCAACATTCTATTTTTAACAGTGGACTGTCATCCTCCAAGAAGTCTTTGCACTTCTAGGACCAAGCTTCGGCTTGGCAGTACACCTTCTTGTCATCTAACATTTTTCGTGTTTTAGTCTCTTTCTCTTTCAGGTGTCATCCTCCACAACCAAAGAGGAGTTCCTGCTATCATCTGATTCTGGTGTGCAAGTCTACAATCTAGGTATGTACAAACCCTCATCCATTTTCTTTAGTTTCTCATTTTCCTTTCTTGAATGTGAAAAGCGAATATTGTTTGGAAACAGAAAGGGTAAGAAAAAGTCAATCATATTTCCTAGGTGACTGATAATTAAGAGGTTGTTACATCATAGATACACAATGGACTCAATAGATTCATCATATATACCTATACAGCCCAACCAATTACTAAGAACAAACAAACATGTCTCCAATATGGTACCAAGACCATCTATTTAAAAATCATCAAAAGAGAAAAAGAGCACTAAGCAATGGGTTCCATAAAATCTTATAGATTCTACTATTACTTTGAAACCACATAATCCTATGAGGCATATATAGAGTTTTATAGCTTCTATAAATATAGATTAGGTAGGTACACATGATCCATGTCATTATGATGAGTTGGTCATACCATATTCAAAGTCTAGAGCACCTTATGAGCATCCATTATATTGGGTCATTGACTAGCCTTCCCTTGCCATTCCTTGTTCATAGCACCTTTGATTTTTCTTTTTTTTCCAAATAAATCAAAAATTCAAAAAAAATCCAAATAATCAAGAAAATACAAAAACATTCAAATATTTCAAGATAAAAAAAAAATCAGCATACAAATGTTTACTATCCCTTGCTTATATGTCGTTTACTTTTGTTAGTAGATGGAATATCATTTCTACTTCTATACACACATATGTTTCATGGGTACTTGAGTGTGATATAGGCATACATTTGATCCATGATACACACTCATATAGATGTTGGACCTTTCCTCTTCCCACGCAATACACTAATTTGAGGTAATCTACTTCTATGATCATGATTGACACGGGTCCCATTATTTCATTATCACTTTACATTATCATGTTGAGCTTATATTTTTATGCTTATACATATCTTTACTCATGCTTACATCTTATGTAGTGTGTTCAATATGCTATGCTATGGGACATTTTTAGTAACACATTTATGTAGGAACTAGTATGATATGCTTAGATTGATTGCTTATATTTCACTTATTTCATCTTATCACATGGCTTACTTGAGTGTACTTCTTGTTTGCTTTATTTCATTTTCTTATTTGTGGAACATTTGAGCATGTTCCTTGATTATTGGCCCCTATGCCACTTTCATGTTATTTTATTTGTTGTGTGGAAATTTGAACATGTCCTCCCCTTGATTGTGTGATATTTGAACTTGCCCCTTGTTTGCAGTCTACTTAGACCCATTTTTGGTGATATTGAGTGCTCTTGTATGTGTTCTTGGTTGTTTCCCTAGTTTTTTCTTATTACCTCTATATGTTTCCATGATATATGTCATGCATATGAAGGCTTGTATTAATTTACACACTGTGAGATTCATTGATAAATATATGTCAACATGACAACAATATATGATTGGTTACTACATGATTCATACAAATATTACATGGTTATCTTATCCTTTTGAGGTATGGTGAATATTAGATTTACATTCCTCACATAACCTCAAAAGTGGGGGCATATCAGTTGGGGCATGTCATAGTCACATGTACTCCACATACACATAGATAAAAGAATTCATAGTCATTTGATACAATTTACATACACAAATACACATTTGGGTCAAAATATTATGCATATAACACTAATTTTCATAGATTTGGGATAATTTTTTTCATATTTGTGACATATATTATACACATTTTTTAGAGTAGAAGTTGCATTTTGATATATAATTCATCTTAAGACAAATTTGAGGTGCATATGTCATACAAGTGCACCACATTATAGATACACATTAAAATACAAGGCACCTTCATACACTGACCTTACCAAGAAGCACCATTTTATCTCTACCTATCTACATTAATTGGCTCCTTTGAGTTATGTAGTTGATATTCAATGTCATCAACAACCTTAGAACTAATTTCATGTTGTGGTTTATATGTTTATACCATTTGACCTGCGTGGGATTGGCTAGATTATATATACACTTTGGTTGTGATATTGAGATTAAGTGCTTTTGATGGCCTTGGCACACCACACCTTTGCACTGTCTTAGGGGCATGATCACCCTCCAAATTATTTCTTGACATCTCCATGGTTTAGTTGTGAACCATTTATCCAATGCTTGACCATGGAAAGATCTTTAAAAAAAGTAAAATATCAAGGGGAAACATGGTTTCATCTACACACAAGTGTATTCCTTTCTTTCTCTTTTTAGTTTCAATAAATTTTATATTATTTATTTTCATATTTCATACACTAATTATGTTTGTAATGTGATCTTGGTTTTAGGTTTTAAACATCAAAAAATTCAATCACGCAATGCCAAGGTGTGTTAAATACACCAAGGTCCACATTTATTTCTTTTAACCTAGTAATTTCATCCTTATGCATTACTATATTGGGGAAAGGGGAATGTAGATACTAAAACTTGAATTAACATGATATTATAGCCTTGCAAACTTGAAAAATAAAATTTGGGGATATACCCTTTAGCAATGACCTTTTTCATTGTTGAAAGGCATGCACTCACCATATCACTCGGCCTTATTTATTATCCTATAGTTTGACCCTTATATTATGATGATACAAATCACTTTTATCCTACAGGGTGTTTACAATCTCATTACTATCCTTCACTCAATTACATCTCTCTAACAACCTTCTTTCCTCTTGGACATGAACATCAATGCTAGTGTCCACACTCTATTGTTAATTTTCATACCTTCTGAATGACTAAATTTACAAATCTTTCTCAAGGTACAAGTTGACCTATTAGTGTTCCTTAACCCTTCCATGATAAATTTTAAAAAGGTGTTGTATAAATACAAATCAAATTCATTTCACTAATAATCTAGAAAGTACCTCTTAAGTTCATGCTATTTAGTGAAAAACACTCTACACAACTAAACAATTTACCCTATCTATTCCTATTTCCATATTAGTCATATGAGTAGTCATACTACAAGTCAAAAACACTCAAACCAGGGCCCCTTAGCCATATTTGTCAAGTTATAAGATATATCACTGCATGTACTCTCATATAACATATTAAACTATTTTTCACACACAAACCAACATATAGGGGAGAACTACATATGTTTGCGGCCTTCCTTGGAGTATTGGCTATGTAGGTAGTGTTATTTGACAAAGGGGTCATTAAGGTCAATTTGACACTATGAGCCCACTAACCCATATTTGGAAAGCTAGCATGACCTAGAGGTGAAGATCAGGGTTTGATCCAAAAGCAGTCATAAATAGATCATGTACAAGATCCAAACACATCATCAAAAAGGTGGCAGAAAATCTAAAAGTGTGTAGTTGGTCACTCTACAATCTAGTGAATATTCCATACTAGGATAGTAGCATCATAACATAGATAAAAGCATCAACACAAGTGTATATGGCTCCAAAAATAATATTTCCAAAGTCTGATGACTGGATCCTAATCTTGATCCTTCTTATTTCCACACATGCACTTATTAAATTTGCATGTGCATCATAACCAACTAATTATTATCTCTTTTTTGTATTACAATTAATAGAATATCATTATTAGGTATACTTTTTATATTTATCATAACTCGGTATTTTAATTCAAAATATTCATTTATCAGAGTTTCAATTAATTGTTCTATGCATAGAATAATTTTATTCATCCTTTTGATTATGATTTTCTATACTCCTTGATCCTTAAACCCAAAAAGGGTTAAATACGGAGATGCACCACTATCGATGCAACACCATATGTTTCAATTTTCAAACTTGTTGATGTGTGTTTTAAGAACACAATAGAAGTTGGTGATGCAAGAAAGAGAGGAATATAGGAATGCAAAGCATTGAACTACAATGAACTTATTTCAATTTTAGGTTTGGGTCCAAAAACTTTTAAATAACTTTATTCATAGTCCACAAAATCATTAAAGCTTTGTCTTCACTTATTTTCTTCACATCTATAGCTTCCCTATACAAAATAAATAAATATATAGTAGTTAAAACATTTAAAGCATATAATATATTAATTTTAAGAATTATACAACAGTAAAAGAGAACACATGGAAATAATCACGCATCCATAAATTCATGGAGGTCTTTGTTGCATCAAAAAAATGCATGGATCCATTGATATTTTTAGTCCATATTATCTCTCCATATGTTTACTTTTTCATGCTCTAAATATGCCAACATATTGTGATCTTGTCCTAAAAATCAATACAGCACATATGTTGGTATTTTAAACAATATTACTTGAGATATAAAAGTGAATAAATGTGGTGAACAAATCAAAACCTTGAGGTCATAAAGTCGTGGACTCTCTCAGAGAACTTATTAACATTAAATTAAAAGGTGCCTCTATGAACATGTTAAATTCAAGATTTCACATTAGACTGTGATTGAGTCTATTAGTCATGAAGATATAGTGTACTCTAGGGAATGAAACTAAATTTGATCCTTTATTTAAAACATATTAGAGTGGCCATGACGTGATTAGTTATTTCACATAGTCTGGTACATAAAATGTGAACTTTTAAAATATTGATAAATGTTTGTGAAAACCACTTTGGTTTTACAAACACATGCCAATTCTTCACAAGTCTATTATTAGGAATAATGACCTCTTAACTGATAATATTCTGATCTTGTTCAAAATGAGTAGCTTGGGCAATTGTTTATTCTGAACAAGATGCGGATATTATCATTTAAGATATCATTATTCTTATCTTGTGTATAATGGGCATGTGCCCATTTTACATAAGATAGGAATAATATGATCAATAGAGGACTAATTATTTGTATACTAGTGTAGAATGGGCACAATTACCCATTCTACACAACATAATAAATTAATGGCCTCTTAATATGAACAACAAATCCATATATTTTATCTTGTGTAAAATGGGCACATGTCCATTCAATGCAAAATGAAAATAGTGGAAAGAATAATATTGATTGTACTAATAATAAAAAATATTAGGTAATACATCCCATTCAAGTGATAGGAGCATATTCGAATCCATGTCTTGAAGAAAGATAGTCCACCCCAAGCTTAGGTTAGGTGAAGCTAAAGTTAGATAGAGCTATAAAATGAAACCTAGGCTAAGAAAGCATTGGATACATCTTTTGAGACTGTTCATTTCCCTTATAATAATGTTCACCTCATAGATTCCTTAGGAAACCAAAAATCAAGATGAATGTTTGGTGACTTTGTTAAGCATTTAATTAGATCTATATAAATTGAAGGAGACTCGCAGTTGGTCATAATAGAATTAAAGACACACTCCTCCCTCAATTGTAAATTTAACTCAATCCTAAAACTTGCATTCTCGTTGCTTTCAAAATTTAACAAAATAAAAATCAACCACTACTACAGATAGGCTAATATAGTCACATACATTATAGTAAACATTGGGGTTCATTTGTAAATGTTCTCTTGTGGAAATCAATGATTCATTTAACTTTAGTGTCATTAGCAACTAGTTATCAATTATTAAATACGTTAACACTCACACGAGATAAATTCTGTACAAGTAAAAAAATGTGAGTTTTGAAGCTTTATTTTTAGGACATCACTAAGCATTTTCACCCTATTGGTGTATATGGATTCAAACAAAATATTAGTCTCTATCCAAAAATTGTTAATTTTTCATTATTTAATTTAATGATTATATTGAGATGCGATGGTTTTGGTTAACCCTGAGCACGCTTAGGCAACAATACTTTCTTCTTAGAAAGTTTGTATGAATGCACTCACTTAAGCAGTTAGTACACTCAAAATGAGCATTTCATTAACATGTGTGTGCTTATTCAGAAAGGATGTTAATAATAATGGTATCCAATACTCACACACTTAGAAAAGATGCTAATAAATTATATCCATTTGCACTTTATTGAAATGTTTATTTAGTACATGAAGTTCAATCACTACTTCTATCACCCTTCTCTCTACTTCAAAGTGTTGAAACTACCTAGAAGCTTTATCTTCTCTTTCCCCAAAAAGATATCACATATAATTCATCAATTTGAGCATCGACCTCTACCATCCTTCAATGAAATATGTAAGTATTTTGATGGATACATTATCCTCAAATGATTGATTTTACATGTTATTTCAATTTTGAAGGTTTCAGTTGAGCCTTCATTTATAAAAGGAAACTTGTGTCATGATCATGTTGTTACCTTTGCCCCAACCTTGCTATCCTTTTACACCATGTAATTCGTTCTTAGCCAAGCATTGCGAGATGTCTAACCATTTGGCACCAAGGAACTGAAATCAATCTAGGTGTTGTATTAACCAAATAAATAGGATAAGGTAATTTATTTGAACTACATAAGATGGACAACTTTTGATCTAGAGAGAGGCATTACTATCAAACTAGGACTCTTGACAACCAATAAAAAAGTCAATGAATCCATGACCTCATCAATCATTTCTTGCCTTCAATCAATTGAATAAAAATTAGACCAATCTCTTGGTCACCACTCCAAGAAGCCCCTCAAGTGTAAGACAACCTCCATTTCACCTTTGGCTAAAGTCAGATCTTCCTCAAGAGCTACTCTGATGGCTAGTCATCCCTCTAAGAGTGAAGGTAAGAAAAATAAACCTATAAGTCTCCATGATGACTATTTTTGGATGGTAGAGCACGTAGACCATCCAAGAGACCAACCTTTAATTCATTATATTTCTCACCAATCCAAAGATGAAAATGGACCAACTCATCATAAAGTACAACATGTGTGCAGTATTCATGAAAGAATTTTCCTAGATATTAATTGGAAATGACATTGTAGGTGACTGCTACACTTGTAACACTGTATTTTTGAGTGACTATGCATTTACTAAAATCAAACCTGAGAAAATCTAAAATTTTTGATTGTAGAGAATGATTTTTAGTTCCTTCTAATGTGAGACCAATATTTAGTTCCTTCAGATTCTACTAATGGAATGTATAGATTACTTTTAGTTTAACCATTTTATATTATTTCCTTCTTAAATGTTGTAGGTATTGTGCATGTTCTCTTTAAATATTTTAGAAAGTCATGATACCTGAAAATGTACATGTTTACTTTTGTAATACGTTATGCATAGGGTATGAGGTCGCTAACCATCAATAATGGCCTCTAGTGCATACAAATACAATCTAAATCAATATTTCAAAATATTAATCCAACTAAAATGGATAGGATTGGAGTTTCTAAGATAACTATTTTATAAAATAATTAATGCTTAAAATTGTAGGCAATAATTTATGCTGAGAGAAAATGTTTTGGTAAAACAAAGTTCAAGCCAAAATTTGAAGGTATGACCAATGCCATTCTCTTATCCAATATGTGACCCAAGATTATTATTGAGTTGTGGTTGATCATCAATGTCACTGAGCCATTCTTTTTAAACATAAATGTGTCCACTGATGGTTAGTTGTCTATGGTTGGCCATTGTTTAAAGACAAATTTAATTACTTGGATGTTGAAATTAATATTGAATTGGGGATCTAATGTTTTAAAATTTGAATATATTATATGGCTTGAACTAAAAATAACTAGGGCTTGGTGCATACTAACCTAAAGAGATCAATATAAGTCAAAACAAAATAATATAAACGAACAATGTTCTATAAAACTTTATATAAAAAATGAGGTTAGTGGTTCTATTTTATATTGGTAATTAAATGATACTTTGGACATTGAACTAAAAATAACTGGGGCTTGGTGCATATTAACCTAAAGAATCAATATATAGCTTAAGTTGAATTTCAAATCTAATGTGGTTACAAATCCAATTCCGCAAATAAAGGAAATAGAAAATATGACCAAGTATGTACCTATTCATAGTTCTTAAATGAAATATTAGAAGAAAAATAAGAAAAATAAGGGGCAACCAATTATGTTGAGATGCTCCTAAACCATCTACCCATGCATTGAGCATGATCTTCGAAGGATGTCATCAGAGTAAACTATATTTGACCAAGTTATAGTTAAGAAACTATTCTCAAATTTATGGTTAATAGTGAGATTTAGACAACATCAAGTATTATTATTAAGATTTGACAATTGAGATTAATGTGAATGTTTAATTCTATCAAATATTTAGGTGATATGGTGGTAAAGTGACTAATTGAGCTATTGGAAGCATTTAAATAATGATTTATTTCTTATATCCATGATAGTGAAATACTCATGTTATGATTGAACCCCTCGTGATGTTTTCTTTTATTAATGTTATGTGTTAATATGTAAACACATTTTAGATTTGTTCTAATAAATAACTATTGTATGGAGGAGAAATAATTCTAGTATTATGCAGATGTGATTTGCATAGAATCTCTTTTCTATGGAAACTACTTATCTTTTTCTCTTCTTTCTTGATATTCCCTCCACAACCTACCTTATCATCTCTTTTTATTGTATTAGAAATGTCAATGTATTAAATCATTAATAAATTAGTATGGGTGAGGGCTCCAATAGAATTCTCTTTACCATATTTTTTTAAAAAAATCACCAACTATTTGAAAATACTATGACAACTATGGGATCACATTATATGATCAAGATCCACTTCAATCAATATTTTAGTGTATTTAACTATAGGCACATTTCTTCTAAATATGTGTAGACACCGAAATCGTGTCGACTCCCCTGGTCATCCCCCATCTTATTCTTCTTCGCCTATTTAACCCTTGTCGATCACTTTTTCCATTAGCCTTGACCCTGGCAGCATGTAAAAATGAGCACAGAGCTAAAGCTAGACTCTATCCCCATTGTGCATCTGCCGACGACGGTCGTTACCCGGCCGATGTCATTGACGTCGGTCACTTATCGGCCGACGTCGGCAATCCTGCCGACGTCGGTCACCTTACCGTTATCCGTTATCAATTATCATTCGGTTCCCAATCGGTTTCCCGAATGGTTATCGAACCGTCTCTCGAACCACCCCTTGCCTTCATCAGCATCCGCCGATCAATCCCGAAGGTGGAATCAACTAATCAATCAATCAATCGACCCCCGAACTCGAACATTCACAAAACTTTGGTAATCAATCAGCTCTGGTGATCAACCAACTCCAGCATTTGCTTCGATCAACTTACGGCAATGCTTCAACAACTTCAATCATGGCTTTTATCATGTCTTCTGGCAGGTAAGTATTTACTCTGTTTATTTTATTTCTTTCTGGTTATTATTTGTTTGTTATTTCTATCATCTCGGATCTTCAGACTGTAGACCTGAGCCTTGAATCCCTTCCTTACATCTCTGCCCACTATCCCAGTCTATAACTCCATCCAAATTCGACCAAAACCCCCAGACCCTGTCCAGACTCGACATTACCTTAATTAGACCTTGTTCAGACCCTGTCCAGACCCTGTCCCGACCCTGTCCAGAACCTGTCCCGACCTTGACCAGACCCTATCCCAACTCTGTCAGACCTTCTGCAATTCGTCCAGACTCTGTCCAAAACTTGCCCCAACTGACGCCGGTCACTACCCCGACCGACGCCGGCACTTTAACCGACGTCGGCACTTTCCCTAACCGACGTCGGCACCACAGAGACCGACATCGGCGACTACACAGAACATTTTACTTCATTATCAGGTACGCATTTTATTTTCTATCCTTTATTTCTATCATTTTATCTACTTTAGTCCAATATTTTGCTTTTTTATTAGTGGGTTGATATCCTTCTAGGAAGTCTTCATACTTTCGGGATCGGGCGTTCGCCTGACAGCCCACCATATCTTTGACTAACATTTTTCTGTGTTTCAGTCTCTTTTCTTCGCAGGTGTCATTCCTCCACAGCCAAAGAGGAGAATCTTCCAACGTCTGATTTCAGTGCGCACGACTTTATCAGGTATCTTCTAGCCTTGACCATTTCTTTTAGTTTCTTATTTCTTCTTTGAATGTAGAAAGCAATTTTGCATAGAAACATTATGGCACGCCCGGTGGGACCCTAGGGCCTTCCTTGGGTTCTTTCTTTCTTTCGTTCATATAGGTGCATTAGGTTCCTTCCTTTTCGCCTCCTTTCATCTCTTCTTAAACAACATCATAAGCAGGACTAAAACGAACTTTTCTTTTCTTTCTTGCACTTCTAGACTAGCTAAAACTCATATTCTTCAACTCTTTCTCCATTCGTCTTCATACGAACAAACATTTCGACTTGGGCATTAAAACACTTTGCATTCATTTCTGTTTGCCTGCATCTCTTAGATCACACATAGTAATTAAACCGCATATTGAATTAATCTAGATCACTTGATGTTACACGACCAAACCACTTGCACAAAACAAATATTTTAACTTACCTGAGACAAGGACCGACTGGGATTTCATCCCCTAGCAGATACCTTACCCGTCCCGGCGATCTCACTTGGATTTCATCACCAAGGGGAAAGCCCACTCTGTTCTCTGGCAGAGTCTAAACTATAAGCGAGGTATATTTTGGCTAAGCGAAACCAGCTAACCACTGGAATCGTGAAGTGAGGGGAGCTTGCTCCTTAGCACCAGGCCACATACCGAACCTAACACAGACTTCTTGAGCACCATAACAAAACCCGAAACCATCCATAGACTGCTTCTTCTAGGACCCAACTCAAAAACCAACCTTCCTCTACACACATTCTAAGGCATAAGCCACTATAATCCTAATATTTTACTCCTAGGGTTTTAGGATCTGCTTGTGTCTTCATATTTTTCGTTCTTATCTGCTTGTTTGAGCTTGTGAAGATGTTCTTCCTTGCCTTGAATGGTTTTTGACACGCAGTCAAACCAAGGCTCTTCTTGACCACGCTAGCCATCAATCGCTTTCGCCTACCCTGTCTATAAACAATCCTGTAATGGAGTTCTACTCGGAGACTGAAAGAATTCCTACTAGACCATCTCCAACCCAGACGCCTATCATCCCAGAAGGGGACCAAGATTTTGCAAGATTCTTGGACCTCAATACCGCAGCCCTCCAAAACTATCTCGCGAGAAACACAACGCGGGACCTTTCGGGCGACATGGCGACGACATCAACACCGTTCACCACCCAACCTTTTACGACTCAGCGTTTCGCCTCAACCATTAACCCGACCATGGCCTATACGCAAAGTTCGGCCTCCTCGTCTATTTTTAGACCAACCTCCACCGGGGTTTCGTTACCCCCTCAACCACCTGCAATTCAACCAAGTTCTACATCATATCAGAACTTGATTGTCTCGACCCCACACACTCTTGCACCTATATATGCAGGAGTGCCTACCTCCTCTTTCGCCCATGCCGCCACACAACCTCTTTTGGCAGTATCTAGTCAGCCTATGCCTTCTACTTTCATAACCCAACCACCTTTTGCCTCCACTTCTGTCCCTGCGACTAGTCATCTGTACGTTACACCCTTACTGATACAACTGACTACGTCATACACCTCTTCTAGCCTCTTTCAAGCGCCTTACAACCTAGGGGGCGCTCCGTCCACCAATCTGTCAGCAGACGTCATCAAGATGCTGATGGATAAAATGTCCAGTCTCAAAGCTTCTATCTCTGGTTCAAGTAATGTCTCTTCATATGACCAGATTTACAACGAGCCCATCCATCCTTATGTCCCTATCCGACCATACCCCAACCATTGGGAGCTTCCTAAATTTACTCGCTTTCAGAGTAAGGAAGACCCACAACAACATCTACGGGCATTCAGACATGCATGTTATCTTATCGCCTACGATGATGCGTTACTTCTACGCACGTTTCCTGTGTCTCTTTCTGGCCCTGCCCTTGACTGGTATAGCTCTCTTGCCAGACATTCTATCTTTTCATTCATTCAACTCGCCCAACTATTCGTTGACCATTTTTCTATCAATATCACTAAACAAGTCTCGATCACAGACCTTTACTCCATTAGGCAATTTGACGATGAATCAATAGTCAATTTTGTCGCCCATTGGAGAGGCCTGATTAACCAGCTCTCTTTCTCCTTGCCTCAATCCGAGCTCATTGAGCTCTTTTCCCGAGCATGTGCCAATCACATCTCATCCACCTTGCGGGTTCAAACATTCCACACTTTCGATGAGGCCTTCACCATGGCCCGAAAGCTTGAACTCCGCGCCATTGAAGAAGATAAGGTCAAATTGCGTAACACCAATACAAGAACCAATGACCATTCTTCTTCCAGACCTTCTTCTGCCCACTCTCAATCCAAGGGGTCAGCAAACACTATCATCTTTAGACCACCATCTTCAACAATAACCAACCGACCATCATCTTCAACATTAGACTACATCAATAAATATTTTTAACGTCAATCCATACAGCGTCAATTCACTCCAATTGGAGAGTCATATACCTCTGTCTTGGATAAACTCGTCAAGCAGGGGGTCCTCAATCTCCCTTCAATCCGACCACATCAATTCGACCCCTCAATACCTATCCCTGCATGGTACAGGGAAAACCACTTTTGCAACTATCACCGTGTCAAAGGCCATGACATGGATCACTATCAAACTTTCAAAAACATCGTCCAGGACATGCTAGACAAGGGGGATCTCATCTTGGATAACTCAAACGCACCGCCCAACCAAAACCTCGACATCCTCAAGCAATCCTTTCCTAATCACCCGCCTACTCAAGACAACGTCCAAACCATGATCAATGACCCTCAAGACCATAATATACACACAGTCGACACTATCTTTTCTCTTATCCCTGATCAACCTCTTTCACAGGTGGAAGACCCTTCTTCCCCTATACCTCCTCCACATGGTGAAGAACTTTCTTCTCCTACTTCTCCTCCATCAACTTCTCCCATATTGGAGGACGCTTTGACCACATCAACACCAGCTGCCTCGCCTTCATCCTTATTATCATCCATAGATGATCATACCTTTTTGACTCCTCAACCACACGCAGAAGCCATGACTACTCCGGTGCTCTTTCCTCTTAAAGAGCCCACACCTTCAATCTCTTCTCCATCGAGAGAAGAACCGTCCACATCTAAGTCCAAACCAGCGCAGGCGTCCATCATGCCCAAAGCAATTAAACCTCTTGGTGTTCGCCCCACATCTAACCTCGCCTCGCACAAAGGTGGCCCTCAACCCAAACCAAAGAAGGCTACTAAACCACATCAGAGGCCTCCTCCCCTATCTTCGTCATTACCTTCAATCTTGGGCCCACATCCGTCCACTTTACTCGGAGTGCTTCCCACTCCCATACTTTACAGAGGCACATCACCTCCATTACTCCTTCAACCCGTTAGACTTATACCTCCTCCAAACCATCAATCAATGCATCTTACGCCTCTCAAACCAAAATCACCAACCCTCACTGCAACAAGACACTCAGACCCGTTAGCAGGTTCTTATGCCTTGCTGTTATGGCAATTATTGCAGTCCTCTCGTATCTATCTCCCACCGCTTAGACCATATCAAACTCTCAGACCAAAACCACCCTGGTTTGACGACACTCACATTTGTGCGTACCATCGCACGCTTGGCCACGACACCAAACATTGTTGTGCCCTCAAGGTTGCCATTCGCCAATGTCTTGGGAACGACACCCTTCTTCTTGACCACATCATCAATAAACCTTCAACACCACCCCACTCATCAACTCTCAGATCAAGGCCATCTTGGTTCGACAACTCTAAATTCTATCACTATCATCACACTCTGGGACATGACACTGAGCGTTGTTGCGCTCTCAAAGCTGTCAATCGTCAACAACAGAGAAAGGATTCCCTTCTCATCAAGGATCCTCTTGACCACCTCTTCAACAAATCATCAACATCGACCCATGTTTCTTAAACCTCGTCACCTAAATCGAGATCACCACGCCAGACTAGGGTCGCTTCGCCGCCTTTAACCCCCTTATTCGACATCAACACAATCCATCTGACCACTAAACCTCAATCGACCTTAACCAATCCGTCAAACATTCTCCCTAGCCGCTGGGGGAATTCAACCTTCATCCAAACCTCGACCAATTTTTCAACACAGTCTCGACCACATATCAATCACTCTTTCAACTTAACCTCAATCAGACCAGCAACCAAACATTTAACCCAACCTCAACCAAACATTCGACCCAACCAAAGACCAAATACCAACCAATAAACCCTCGACCAACCATTAACCAACTATCAAATGACCAAATCTCAACCAAACATTCAACCAACCTTTTTATCAAAACATTCAACCAGTCTCGATCGATCAACAACCATATCAACCAACTTCACATCCACTCATCAATCAACACGTGACCAATATGGAGCGAAGTAAATGAGGCAAGTTTGCTCCTAATTGGCTCAGACCTTTTATTATCACGCACAAGTATGGATCAGGGACTTATCGTCTGTCTTCTCTTGATGGACGCTCAGAACCTGAGCCTCTTAATGCGTTGCATCTACGACCGTTTTACTGCTAGTCGAGTACTTGTCCACTTGACACTTAACTTGAGCTCATCCCTTGAGCAATCCCCGTCCTCTTAATCCTAATTCCTTTCAACCCTATTCCTCTTAACAATTCCTATAACCCTTTTATGCTGTATGGATGCTTTGTCCTAATAAAAGGGAGCCCTCGACCTTCTATAATCTTGTCCATGACTCACATTTCTATAAAAATAAATCAAGATGTCACAATATCCATGGTCACTATATCAATATCAAAATCAAAAAGTAGACTGCTCCCTCGAAGGACAGCTGTACTATCATTGTTGTAATTAATAGACTGCTCCCTCGAAGGACAGCTATTCAAAAGCCCTTATATTAAACAAAAATTTAGACCACTCCCTTGAAGGATGGCTATGACTAATCTGGCAATAAACAACACTATTTTAGAAGCTTCCCGCATTGATCAGCTTCACAACTGACCACCAAGCAAATGACATCTCTATGCAGGCTTCCCGCATTGATCAGTCTGCGCTAAAAAAAAAAAAAACAAACAAACAAAAGAGTCATGGACTTGACTTATAGTTGTCTCAGGGTCTCCTATAAAAAGGGGCATAGTTATCTCTGCTCTTAAAATGGGTTACCCTCTTTCCTCCTCCTATCACCTACTCAAGGGACTTCGAGCTCACTTTAATGTCGAAGTGATTCGATTACCGCTCTAACATAACTATGGTCAACGACGTCACGCATGAATGGGGCTCTTGGCTCTCATAACCCCTATCTATGCTATCTTTTTGGTCCTTGTCAATGAAAGAGCAATATGCTTTTCACTTCTTCTACACTTTGGTCACATTCACCTTCATCACTTGTCAATCAACTCAACTCTCTTTTCAGACCACCCTCATAACCTATTCACCCTAGTTTCTATGGACACCAATACACATGGAAACTATTGACCTACTGCAATTTATGTTAAGCATAAACCAATACTTGCTGAAGCGTAAATAGACCTCAATTCATTTTTAGCATACATCCATCGCGAATATGGAATATTGCTAGGGATGAAAGACCTCTCAACCAATGTTGCAGAATACACCATTTGGAAAAGGCTGCAACATCTCTTCTCCTCATCATTTCATCATAACCAAGACCAATCTATTGACCATTTTGACCACTTGTCTACTACTCGGACCCTTTGTCTGAACTACATTGGTCTGAGGCCTTAACGACAAGGGCTATGTAGGCAGCACTCAGATGACATGACTATCTTCTGGGGTTAGCTCGACCACCCTCGTTTGTTCATCTCTCTAATGGACAAACCTTCTTTCCTTCTTTTAACCATAACCTTGCCCTTGACCACGACCAATTTCATCCCTCCCTCCCTTCTAGGGAGAACTACATTGGCCTGAGGCCCTAACGACAAGGGCTATGTAGGCAGCACTCAATTGACATGGGGTCTTCTGAGGTTAGCTCGGCCATTTTCTTCGTCACTTTCTTCCATCTCCTTCTCTCGTCACCTGTCAATCACATCACAGTCAATAACATATTCACATAATCATTAGTATACTCTCATTTTCATTATAACATCATAAGTCATTAGTCATAAATTTCATTCATCATAACTCATTAAACATTCGTATCATCCACAAGTTAAACATTCAATATCATATCTATCACATCTATCATCATCTAATCTAAAGTCATCCTCATATAACTATTTCATAAACAGTGTCATTCATTTTCATCAGGCATCATCATCATATAAATCATTAAACATCACATAATCATTTACATCATTCTCATCATTAACATCATCATAAAACATCATTGCATTAATCCTTAGCATCATTATAACATAATCATCATAATCATCATATATATCATATCAAAACATGCATCATGAAACACATGAAAAATGCTGCAAACATCTATAAACATCTCCATAACACATCAATAACCAAAATCTCATCATATATATCAAAAAAATAGTTTTATACAAAAAGACACAATCAGTGTCTATCTCTCTCTCTCATCATACATCTCTCGTCTTCGGCTCGCAGGCCGGTATATACATCAAAATAATACATCTCTAGGACTGCCCTCAAGGCTGTGGCTGTGGTGGTGGTGGCGATGGTCGAGAAGAGGCTGTATCCTCTCCTCCCTCTGATCTCTGCCGTCTACGCGACCCTGAAGCTGTCGCTCGTGACATCGACCTCTGTCAGCTCTGCTCCGCTCTCATCTCCGAGTATCACTGTATCTACGGGAACCCTCTGATGGCCCTCTCATAATATGCGATCTCGTCCAGCGCATCAGTGTATCTAACCATAGATACGGTCTACGGTGGACCCATCTGCCCTTCTCCTGCGGCCTGTCCTGACCTCTATGGTTGTGGCTGACCTCGGTGCACTGATACTGATGGTCCTGCCCCATGTGAAAATGATGGTTGCTGCAGTGGGCCCTGCCCTCCAAAACTCTGCCCTACGACTGCCTGTGCCTGGGCTGCAGCCAGCTGTCCCTGTAACAACGTGACCTGCGCTGTCAACACTACCACTTGACCTGTCATCTCTCTCAACTGCCCTGTGACACCTGCCAGCTGCCCCTGCAAAACTGAGACCTGAGCCTGAACCGCGTCTCTCTCCTCCCATGCAGTGTCCCTCTCCTCGCGGGCTGTATCCCACTCCTTGGTAATCGCCTGCAAATCTGGCTGGGGACCCACCTGTATACCTCGATACTACCCTGCCCACCATGTCGTGTAGGCCTCTGTGCACCCTGGGTCGGCTATCCCAGGTCCTGCCGGCAACTCCTCAAAATCGGGCTCCTCTGTCTCCTCTAGAAGTGGGAGCGGCGCCTCTATATCATCCCGCCTATACTGTGGGAAGGCAGGAGGCACATCCTGTAGCAGCTCATATTGGCACCGCACTCTCTCTGCAGGGATCCTCTCGAGCTCACTGGCTCGTCTGCCTCTGATCCATCGCCTGCTCTGAACTCCAACCAGCTGCTCTCCCTGGTCTCTGAATGCTGGATAGACCAAGTATGGTCTCCAGACGATGTCTGTAGGAATCAGGGCCTCCAGTACCCCTCTGTAATGGTCAATGTCCCTGACCACTCCATCCATCTATGTTTGCGCCATCATCTCATGCCATCGCCTGAATCCAACTCTGAAACCAGCCTGAATCACCACTGGGAGGCCGAGAGGTTGTGTGACCACGATGTGCTCGTAAGCCCAGCAATGTAGTAGGTGGCCCACGCACAAGCTGTATCGCTGCCACCGACTGATCCCCCACAGCTCTCTGTATACCTGGGCCAAAAATACAGGTGCCCAGGTGAACACTGTCTGCTGCTCCAGCATATCAATCAAAACTCTGATCATAGCAACTGGAAACCTACCGCCCTCTACATCTGGCAATGCATACACTGTGATGACAATCATCATCAGAATGACCAGCCGATGTGCATCCTCATCCGTCGCGTACAATGGCTCATATGCAAAACTCGTTGAATGGTAGCTCGTCTCCACGGCGTGCTCTCCAAACAGCGTGACCATGTGAATGTCGTGCGCCTCTCTCGAGCACGCATACAGGTCTGCTCCGTGTACTGGAAGCCGCAAAATCCAGTACACGTCCTCAACCATGACCGTCATCTCACCTGTAGGCAGGTGGAAGGTGTTGGTGGCATGGTCCCACCGCTCAATCAAAGCCACCATGAGGCTCACGTCTCTCGCCACTCTACAGTAGTGTCTCAGCCCACCTAGTCCGACTGCGCTCATCTGCGCCCACTCCTTGACGGACACACCTCCACGTATCCGCGTCAGCAAGGTCGGGAGGCGATCCCGCAGCATCAGGGTCTGCCTCGCCTGCTTCCATACATAGACACTTTCATGTTAACATTTTTCCTACTTTGCCTATTTTACCAACTATTCTAACTATCTAAGTCTACCCCGACACCCAGGAAGCCCTTGGCATAATTTTGACCTCTCAACTTGACCATTTTTCAGAACCATTTTCTGACCAGGCAGCCACCGATATCGGTTAGCTTGCCGGTGATGGCACTTACCTAACCGACGTCGATCACTTAGTGACCGACGTTAGTAGGCCAGTGACCGACGTCGGTAGCTGGTCGGTCGACGCCGGCGGGGTCACTGACGTCGGTGACTGGTTCGACCCTAGGGCCGAACGGGGCGAGCCCTAATTTTTAGGGCTTCCCCATTTTACATCCTATACCCCCCAAAACCCTCCTGAATCCCCCCTAAGCTCTCCTAGACAACCTACCCACCTTATTAACTACCCTCCCCCTCAATTTCTACCTCAAATAACAACAAATTTCAAAAACAAATTCAAAACCAAAATAACTCAAATTAAGGTTCAGAATCCTCCTACCTCGTCTCGACGACGCCGGCGTGGTGGCACGATAGGTGCCGCTAGTGGTGGACCTCCCGCGGGTCCTCTACTCCCCTCCGCCATCCCTTCTGTCTCAATGGCTCTGCATGCTCTTGCTGACTCACACGTGTCCCTACAGTGTCCAATCAACTCCTTCTCTCCACCAATGCTCCTCTACCACCTCACACCACTCCTTGGTCAACTCTGGGTCACTTTCACTCAACAAATACCAGAGCTCTTTTTCTCTCTCAATCAAATAGCAAATGACTTTTGGTGGGCCGCTAATCTGATTTTGTCAGATTTGGCAGGCCGTCGACGTCGGCATCGACGTGCCTTAGGCCGTCGACGTCGGCCGATTTACGCCGACGTCGGGCCCTTTTGGACATCGACGTCAGTTATATAGCCGACGTCGGTGGCCTTCAAATCTTTTATCCCACTTTTAAATAACCAAAATCATGTCCCTAATCAAGTCAAGTCCTTCAGACCATGTCATTTTGACTCCTTTTGGGGCACATTTTGATCACTTTTACATCCGTCCATCGACCACCAACCATTGGAGATCATGTCTATCTCCTCCAACCTCGACCACTTCCAAGACACTGTTGCCTTGGTTGTTTTTGCATGTATGCTACCTCATGACTGGTTAGCAGAATTGTGCGCAGACCTTTTTGGACCCTCACAAGTATAGGATCGCAAGTCGGTTGATCCGCACTACTTGTGACTTTTTCGTGATTCTAGGAGCACTTCCTAGCCCGGGATACCTAGAACGTGACGACCCATTTGGAGCTTCAGCTTAGATTGAATAACCCGATCAGTAGACGACTAAATGCTGGGGCCCAGTTATTTCAATTTTGGCACTCCTCGACCCTTGACCTGCGACACTTTTGACCTGACCATCTCGTGCAGTGGTATGCGCGCAATCACAACTTTTACAGCGTTCACCCTCACCCCTTTTCCATCCACTCTTTGTCAAATCAGCACCCGATTCTCGGTTCCCTTCCCTCGACTCTTGCTTTGAGGGGGAATACCTTATCTCTCACCTAGGGCAATCACTCCTGTTTTTGTCTTGCAGTTCGTCCAAAACAACCAACAAGACAAAAAGGGGCAAATGTAGACACCGAAATCGTGTCAACTCCCCTAGTCATCCCCCGTCTTATTCTTCTTCGCCTATTTAACCCTTGTCGATCACTTTTTCCATTAGCCTTGACCCTGGCAGCATGTAAAAATGAGCACAGAGCTAAAGCTAGACTCTATCCCCATTGTGCATCTACCGACGACAGTCGTTACCCGGCCGATGTCGCTGACGTCGGTCACTTATTGGCCGACGTCGGCAATCCTGCCGACGTCGGTCACCTTACCGTTATCCGTTATCAGTTATCATTCGGTTCCCAATCGGTTTCCTGAACGGTTATCAAACCGTCTCTCGAACCACCCCTTGCCTTCATCAGCATCCACCGATCAATCCCGAAGGTGGAATCAACTAATCAATCAATCAATCGACCCCTGAACTCGAATATTCACAAAACTCTGGTAATCAATCAGCTCTGGCGATCAACCAACTCCAGCATTTGCTTCGATCAACTTACGGCAACGCTTCAACAACTTCAATCATGGCTTTTATCATGTCTTTTGGCAGGTAAGTATTTACTCTGTTTGTTTTATTTCTTTCTGGTTATTATTTGTTTGTTATTTCTATCATCTCGGATCTTCAGACCATAGACCTGAGCCCTGAATCCCTTCCTTACATCTCTGCCCACTATCCCAGTCTATAACTCCGTCCAGATTCGACCAAAACCCCCAGACCCTGTCCAGACTCGACATTACCTTGATTAGACCTTGTCCAGACCCTGTCCCGACCCTGTCCAGAACCTGTCCCGACCTTGACCAGACCCTATCCCAACTCTGTCAGACCTTCTGCAATTCGTCCAGACTCTGTCCAGAACTTGCCCCGACCGACGCCGGTCACTACCCCGACCGACGCCGGCACTTTAACCGACGTCGACACTTTCCCTAACCGACGCCGGCACCACAGAGACCGACATCGGCGACTGCACAGAACATTTTACTTCATTATCAGGTATGCGTTTTATTTTCTGTCCTTTATTTCTGTCATTTTATCTTTCATTTTATCTACTTTAGTCCAATATTCTGCTTTTTTATCAGTGGGTTGATATCCTTCTAGGAAGTCTTCGTACTTCCGGGATCGGGCGTTCGCCTGACAGCCCACCATATCTTTGACTAACGTTTTTCCATGTTTCAGTCTCTTTTCTTCGCAGGTGTCATTCCTCCACAGCCAAAGAGGAGAATCTTCCAACGTCTGATTTCGGTGCGCACAACTTTATCAGGTATCTTCTAGCCTTGACCATTTCTTTTAGTTTCTTATTTCTTCTTTGAATGTAGAAAGCAATTTTGCATAGAAACAATATGAATGTAAATTGATGAAAAAGAAATTAAAAAATAATTGGAATCTAATTCCACATTAGTTGAAATCCAACAAAAGCTATATTCAAATCCAATATCATACTAGTTAAAACCAATAATAACAATATTGAAATCTGAGATCCCTCTAGTTACAAACCGATAATAACAGTATAGAAATCCAATTTCAATAATTATAAAACCATAAATAACAACATTATAAATCTATATTCTTAAAAATATGTCGAAATTTAATGAAATGATGGGTTTAATATTGCTCTTAAATTTACGTACCCTGACTAATTGTTGAATACAATACCTCCTATCAAAAGAAATACAAACCTTAAAAAGAATATGATAGATTAAAGGAGTGAGTTTTTAGAAAACATTGCCACATTTAAAAATATTTGATTGTAAAAAATTATATAAATAATAAATTCTGAAGTGTTAGATATATTTTATACTTTCACAACTTTAAATTATTAAATTTAATATGAAAATAAAAATAAATTAACATTAAACCAAAATTAAATAATTATACATTAACACTAAACCACTTTTTTAAAAAAATTAAAAAATTAAAAAATTAAAAAACCGTTCACCAATAATACTAACATTAACACTAAACCACGGTACGCTTTCAAGAGCGATCACAGCTCATATATGTATAGATAGATATATTCATTTGAGCACTATTGTCTCACTTGGTACAGCTGCTCAATAATTCTTTTCAATATATCAACGGCTTCCTGCTCTTCCTTTTTATTCACGCTCACAATACACCCCTTCGTTGCACGAGCATAATAATTATCCAGCGGAAGATGATCCATATCATTAAATAACCTCCTGGCCACTTCCATCCCGAGCCTATTTCTTTTTCGTAAGGTAGGACGGTTGTAGCTATATGTTTTCCCACAAACGGCTTTTCAACTATAACGCATACGAAGACTGCACTCTGGGGCTGCGGCTGCGGCTGCCAATCAGGTGATACCCTTTCATCAAATTCAAATTTTTGAAGGATGAGAGATTTAAGGCTAGGACAATGCTCTGCACTGACTGAGAACTTTTCAAATTTAACATTAACAATTTTTATTTTATGAAGGCTCACCATGAAAGACTCAGCGTCTCTGCTTTTATGAAAAGCTAGTTCCCCATTTACTGTTAAGTCCATCATAACCAAACTTTTGAGCTTAGTAAGTTTTCTTAGAGTTTCTAAGAAGGACCCTCCTTCTATGCAGTAGTGCTCCCCAATATAACCTCCTGTTAGCTCTAGATCTTCCAAATCACTCAACGTTCGCAACGATGAGCATGAGAAATCTTCCAACCACGAAGGAGAAAGCTTCAGCTTTTTCAATTGTAAAGGGACCTGGGATTCAAAAAAAATTGTTGGATTCGAACTTTTATATTTTAAAATGACAATCAACCCTTATACAACTACCATTTCGCTATACATTGTCTAATACTTATCTACTGTTAATGTGGAAATATGGAAGGAGAAAAGGGAACAAAATACCATCCTAACGCTCTACCACAATTTGTGAAAGTGCCCCCCGCAAATGATCAAACATTGCAAATTTTGTAAAGGAATCGATGAAGGAATAATTGAAGGAATAATTGTCGTTCCCTCCGTCATACCATACATTTCAAGACGAAGCCACAATAAACTAGTCTTGGTCTCTGCGCAATCGTTTGAATTCCCTAAGAAGTATCTGATATTGACTGATTTGGTTTCATAGACTGAATCGTCTGCAGCACTACTATGGAGGCACCTCAAAGTCTTGCCAGAGGTTTCACCTAAAATATTCTGGAAATTCTTACCTTCCTGCGCTCACATAATATAAAAGTATTGTCAGAAAACTAAACGGAAAAGCTACATATCTTAAGATCTGGAATATAAGTGAAGCATAAATATAAAAGGAAAAGCGCACCAGAGATTTCAAATGTTTGCAGGGATGCCACAGCCGACTGGGACTGATCTGTGCATCTGCTGTTTCTCTACCCAAATCACGAACATGGTCATGCATTCCCAAAAGATACCCTTCTTTGACTGTAACAAGACACCTATCTTTCAATGTCTCAAGTGCATGCTCAGCATTAATCCACCCAGATCCTTTCCATATTGTCATAGCCATATCCTCCTCTTTAGATATAAAGAAACATGCAATATCCATGAAAACTTGTTTTTCCTCATTATCTAGAGCGTCAATGCTTATTTTGAGCATATGTTTTATTTCCTTGGGCAATGTGTTACGAACTTTTGTCAATTCCCTCTGCCAATAATCTAAATCACCGCCAAAAACATGGCTACCCAGGACCTGCAGAGACAAAGGCAAACCTCCGCAAGCTTCCACAAAGCTTTTAACCAAGTCCTCATATCCAATGGCAGGACCTGAAGTGCCCAAAGCATGTTGACAGAAAAGCTTTGTGCTATTATCTAAATCCATCTCCTTCAACTTATACCGACAACTAATTTTAGCTCACTTAAGAACCCTCTCATCCCTATTTGTGACAAGTACCAAACTCCCACAAGTCAATCTATCTCTAGCAGCTAGACTATTTAACTGGTCCTCATTATCAATATCATCAATAACAATGAGGAAGCTTTTTTCTGGGTCGCAGCTTCCTAAGCGATTGCTCAGATGAGAGTATCCTTCATCTATATGTTGTAATTGGCGACCTTCACCAAACAGATCCTTCAGAAGCTTCGTTTGCAGAGAAGGCAATTCACATTTGGTGGATGCTTCTCGCACGTCGAAAAGAAAACATGCTGCAGAATATTCTGAACGCCGTCTGTTGAAAAATTCTTTAGGGAGAGTTGTCTTCCCAATCCCTCCCATACCAAAGATGCCAATTATGTTTGCTTTCTCCTTCCTATCTTTGAAGACCCGAGTTTCAAAATCTTGTACAAGTATATCAAGTCCCACTGGACATTTGGCCACTCGTATAGGCTTTGTTCTTTCTACCTCTTTTACAACAGTGGTGATTATGTCGTGGCACAACTTCTTTGTACAATGGCATATCCCTTTAATGGGGTTGTCTCCCACAGTAACAATCTCTTCCTCTTTCACTAACTCTTTACACAGCTCTTCATGATTACTGAAAAATTGCAGGAACGAACAAACTTTTGATTAGAAAAACGTTCACGGCATATAACGAGACATTCACCCCCCCAAAAAAAAAGGAAAGGCATCAACGATCAGACATATTCAATAAAGAAGTCTTACCGATTATAATTGTTGAAATCATAGCCAGAGATTTTTGAAGCAGAGTCTAGGGATCTTTTCCACTCGCGAATTAGAAGAGCAGAGTGCCTTCCCTTCTTTACTAATTCTTTGAAGGCATCTGCATACACACCCTTTTCTATATTGTAGCGGAGTTCCCAAGGCTGCACACCATAAAACACAGGAATAAACCGAGCTTTTGTTTGTTGTAGCATAAGGACGAGCTCGTCTAAACACCAAACGGAGTCTGCATATCCTTTTGTAAAGATGGCGATTTGAACTGAGGAAGAGCAAATCGCATCTCGTATGGTGGAAGGAATTGAATCTCCTGCCTCAAACTCCTGGGAATCAAGAAATGCCCTGCAATTCCCATCTTGGATATACTTGTAAAGTAGCAGAGCCAGGGTATGTTTGACATCTGGGCCATGGTGGTTGATGAATGCATCGTATACTTTTGGGGATACAATTGTTTTAGTGGTGTTGCTTTGAGAGTCAAAGCGCACCAGGGGAGGCTGTTGGTGGGACGACGAAGGAGAAGAAGAAGAAGCAGCAGCAACCATGTGTGGATGAGTTTAGAACTCAAGTGTCAGATGTTAGAGAAGATGTATGGAAATGATAACTGAGAGTGGAATGGATTCGTCGTCAGAAAAAAGAAATATAAATAGATGAATAAAGGAGAAAGAGTGAGGAACATGCAAAGCCGCGTTTTAGATGTCGTCGGAAATATTTTAGTTTTTTAAATTGATGCGGAAAATGTTAAAAGATGATGTCTAGAAATGATAATTGAGGGGGAAAATGTTAAAAGATGATTGATGTGAAATGATGGTTGAGGGGCGATTGCATTGGTGGGAAGAAATATAAATAGATTTTGCTAAAGATAATTAGAAAGTCAATGCTCTATTTATCCCTGCCCTTTTTGCACACCATCGATCAATTCAATTCTTACACAAAAATATCGATTTATATATGCGATAATTTTGTTTTTATTTGATTGAATGGGATCTTTCAATTGTATATTGATTTAGAGGGAAGGAACGAGAACATTTTTAATTTTAATTTTTTTTAATTTTTTTTAGTTTATTTATGATGGAAGTTTATAATATTTTATTTATTTAAAATATCGATTTATATATGTGTTATTTTATTTTGAATTGATTGAATGGAATTTTTTAATTGTATGTTGATTTAGAGGGGAGGAGCGAGAACATTCTTAGTTAATTATTTTTTTGGGTTCGTTTATGATGGAAGTTTACAATATTTTATTTATTTATGAGGAAGATGTTCTGTTTTTTTGGTTTATGATCAAATCAATTCAATCTTTATATTTGGCGTATTGGCAAGTTGATTTTCTCTCTCTTTTAATTAAGATACATTCCACAAAGAAAATTAGGCTTGTGAGGGTGACCTCTGAGTCAGGTATGACTATTTCAATGGCTCTCTCAACTTCTGATTTCCATCGAGACGTGATACATATAAATGAATATATACGAGTACTTACCCTAAAGGTGTTAGTTATGTCAAAAGGTGTGTTATTTGATGTTTTGGTGAAGTTGGGTTATGTACAGTGAAAGAGTGTGAATTCGTAGTTGTACCTCACTCAAAATTGATGACTATCAAATTTGTTTCACTTTTTATACATGTAATGTTAAGCAATAATAATTTGATATATCTAGTGCAGGGGACGAAGGAAAATTAAGTGGTGTGTTCCTTCATACAACGTGAGAATGCATGGTGCCAAGAGGAGACATTTCATTTCATCGAGAGCTTGAGCAATGGAGAAGGGGTGGGGAAGGGCAAAGCCATATAGAACATGAAAGCAACAAAAGATTTCAAGGTGAGCTAGGTGATGTTGGTGATGGTAAATGATAAGGTATTTCAAGTGATGGACACAAAAAATCTTGACCAAATAGACATTCAAATTTTAGTGACGTCACAGATGTCAATGCAATCTGTAAATTGCACTAAAATATTTTAGTGATCTAGTACATGATATAAGCAAGTGTCATCTCAAAGAAAATAAGGGGTCTCTGAGGTATTTTTTCAACTACATATTGTCACAACCAACATATGTTCTAGAGTGTTTTCTTAGGTGAAAGAGTTTGGGAAATTGCTTTCAAAATCTCTTTTGTGTGGGTTTTGCATGATTACACTTTGAGGGATGTGACTTTATCTTTTGGTAAAGTGATGTTTTTAATGCAAATGAGTTTCAAACGGTGTACTACTATGAATGAAATAAAATGTGGTGAATAATCTTATTATAATTCTAGAGGAAAATATTTACAAGCCTTCATTCTTGTGTAGCAAGCAAAGGTAGATATAGGGGAGATATAAATGTTGTACAATGAGTCCATTCTTGATACTAAAGTGAAGGTGAAGCTTTGATGATTAGTGTTGTCTCAATCTTTGTGCTTTATGTATGGTTAGTTCCCATGCCATTTTGAGTGGCATATGTCGACGACTACCCCATGTAACAGGAGCAATTAGAAAACATGTCAACTTCATGACATCACATGGATGACAAAAGTATTTTTTGAAGGAAACAACAACATATATGGGTAAGTCAAGTGGTTTTGAACCTAGACTGTTAACAATGTCAACAATTATAAATATTATGTTTAGTCCTTAGCAATATGATCTCATAGCCAGCATATGCACGCGTGCCTCCAAGAGACAAGAATGTAGTAACACCTAAACTTCCATTGAGGCATGTGTTGGTGGAGAGTTACAAAGAAGACAAAAATATTATTATATACATATAATAATAATAATAATAATAATAATAATAATAATAATAATAATAATAATACTAAATTTGTTTGAACAACAAGAAAAGGGTTATTACCTATCTATTATATTAATATCCAAAAATTTGAAATGATCAAGGATACAACATTCAAGTCTTACACTTGTAGGTGATATTATAAATAAAATTACAACTATACAAACCCGTAGGCTTAAAAAAACTAGAACAAAGCTTCCAATCATCAGACAACGTACTCCTCAATGGAATCAAACATCATCTTGTCAGTAACATGCTATCTTTCTTCATCCATTAGAACTAAGGCTACTAGAGATTTGGGTAGATTGGAATTTTTGAAGTTTGTGGCATTAATATCAAGCTTAGCACAAATAAAATCAATTGTGTGGCCTTTTATAACTTCATCAACAATCAAATTTTTAATAAGCTCCCAAATATGATCCAAACTCATCCCCAAATGTATACCAAGATGGTCAAAATCCTCATCAAATATAAGAGTGTTACTTGCACCAAATAAAATATTTTGGACCCTAATTGTTGATCCACCTTCAATGTATCAAGCTTAGGTGTGGATTGACTAGGATCATTCATGGTTTGTAAAACACAATTAATAGAAGAATTTTTTTATCAATCTAGTAGCCAATAATGGATGGAAAATATTTGTAGGCATCCACTTCAATAATGTATTATCTTTGATGCCTAAAATTAATGCCTTATGCTAGAAATTTATAGCCTGTAATGCTAAAATATTTATGCCCTTATCAACGAGCATCCACACATTAAGAAGTAACCTTAACTTTAGATTGAGAACTAGTCCTAAAAATGAATTATGAACATCCTATATCATTTAATCATGTTGTTATTCATCTTTCCAACTATATTTACAATAGTCTCTTTACCTCTATTTTCCTTTGTCCTTCTTGAGGGCCCAATCCTATCATCGATTCCCACCATGTGAGTATATCTCAAAAAACAAATAATGTACCAACAAATAGACAACATGCAAATAGAAAAAAACATTTTTATCCTAGCTTATGTAGTATAGAAGAGGCAAGTGCTTTAGTTCTTTTGACTAGAGAGGAAAACGTTATATCCAAAACATTCAAGTTGGTAAACTTTTTGGAATTGAAATATCATAACACTCTTTGTAGAGCATTTTTGGTAAGAAGATGGAGTTACGTATAATAAATAAAGAAAAAATCATTTTTTTGACCCATGAAACTAATAAAGCCATATGATTCCATACCAAACTAGAAAATACACTAGAATCTAATAAGTATTGATCCATACGCTATTCACACATTTTGAGTTGTATTTCAAAGATAGAGGAGGGGATTGAAATAGCCTTGCCATACAATAAGAATGTTTCAAACATTTATATTCCCACAACAAACCCAAAAAATTCTTATAGAACAAGTCAAACTGAAGGAATCAAAATAACTTGGAGAAAGTCATTTAAAGAAATAGATTACCTATGAGGGGTGTCAATGCTATCCATTCCGTTCGCCATTTTCTAAATATGATAAACACTGAAGGGAATGGTGATCCTTTATACCCCTCACATGTGACTTCAAATCATTCTCAAAATGATCTGCCATCAAGCACCATTTGAATGTTGATATTGGTATATTTGAGAATTTTCAAGTGCCATCATTTCATTGTTATGATCATTAATTATAGAAGTGACTTGGATGTCCTTGGCTAACATATATGTATCCTTACTAATTAGGAGTTTGGGATTCAAAAATGTCAAAGTAATTTGATGAGAATTTATACTGACACTTAAATTGGCAAAATGATCAAAAAATTTGCTGCCTTCCCACCTTATGTGACTAAATTCTAAACAAAGATGCTTGCAATAATATTTTTACATTCTTCAATAATATTAGAAAGCTACCAATCTATAATGTGATATTTTCTCCAAGAATCTAAAATGATTTTGAGTCTCCTTCAATATTAATATTGGTCCAATTGTTTCCTAATGTAAATTTTAAAACTTTCCAAAGAGATTTAGCCTTAACAAAATTATTGGAAAATTTTCCTCATGTTTAACAAAATACAAATGACAAGAGGCATTATAAAAAGAAATTAACAAAAGTTGTTCATTATTGATTATGTATCTCAATGATGGTATGATGTAAAAAATGGTTTTTTTATAAATTGTAATTTCATGAAAATTTAATATAGCCAAAGTTGATCTGAAGTGACCACCATTTTCAAAAATGTTTTTGCAAAGTTGGAAATATTTCACAGTGTGAATAAAACTAAAATGATTTGAGTTATAGGTTGTGATCAATAGAAAGTATTAGAATATAAGAAAAATAGGATATCATAGCCTCTTTTTCTTCGAGATCTCCATAATAATTCGAAGGTACCACTTTATCACCTAATGTCATTGTATGTGATCATTATAATTTTATTTTTTTGAATAATTGACTAGGCTCGGTCAATATCAGATGATGAGGACACCACACAAGATGAGATAGAATATAAATATGATCTTCTAAAACTTGGGGTACTGAAGAATTATGATTGTGGGATAATTCCTTATTTTTTAATAGAACAACGAACCTGTGAAAATAAAAAAAAAAATTATAATGGTGTTCATAGGCTTTATTATATCCACTTTGGTACTTTGTGAACTCTATGAATTCAGTGATGGAGTAACTATCAAATGATGATATGTGTCTCATTTTATTCCACTTGTATTTTTACATAATATGATAAATTCATAATTGAATGGTACCACATGAAGAATTACAATGAAAATTGCACTCATGTAGCCTATGACCATGAGACGATGGGATTATGACACATGGAAAACTAAGATTCTCCATTTCTCTATACAAAATGGGGGATGTTTGGAAAAATTAAAAATAATATATATCGATACCCAAGGAATTTATTATAACCAATTTGGTATTCTTTGATTTTTTTAAAAACATTGTGCCATAGTTTCATGGTTAACAGTTCAACTTAATTAGAGGAAGCTTCTTTGAATTTGAAGGCTTCTATGGAACTAATAAATGGTTTTAGAGAGGAGGTTACTATTATCTTGATGGAATCCAACATCTCAACATTGTCTACATAAGAAAATAATATAATAAATGTTAAAGAGTTGACATGGTTTGTATATAATTGTATGAATTTATTCAAAAGGAAAGTGTTTAAGGAAAAATAAAAATAGAGTAATAGTAAACATGCTGTTGATTTTATCACACATGTAGAAGAGAAAATAGAAAATCCCAAGGAAGTTGGAGACTATCTATAGATTCCTTTTCATCATCATGAATTATTGATAAAATAATCAAAACTATTGTTTAAGAAGCTAATTATAGATGTCTCTAGAATAGATGTAGATTGTTAGTGTGGATTCAAATCCACACTTATGATTTGGAGCTGGTGGCCTTTGTTTTGTTTACCTCCCTCTTTGGGTTTTGATCAATGATGGAGGATTATTATTTTCTTTTTCCTATCGACGTGCCTCAAATTTTTGGTTAAGTTTAATCTTCTTTCCACTTCTTCCATGTGGCAGCATGGTGACTTTTGGCCTCCAATTTCTTTTATCCCTTGAGAGAATGAGTGTTCCCCCGACACATGTCTCTTTTTTATTTTCCTCCAAGGCACCTTTTATTTTTATGATGAAGTTCAAAACACCACCAAATAGAGCGGCCCCACCTATCAATGAGATAAATGTGTAGCCTGATATGTGTCATCTTTGTGCTCATCCATGGAGGTGTCAAAACTCTCAGAGAACTGGAGACATGCCATTGGATAGGAGTGGGTCCCCCCTTTTTTTCATAAAACTTTTGAAGCACTTTAGGCCTTGCCTAGAATCAAACCTTTTAGGAGACATTTTTAAAATGGAGTACACAGATGTTTTGATCCACTTCTTCCACGTGGAGGGCCAAGCTCATTTGGCTAGAGGATTTTTCATCCCTCAAGTAGAGGAGCACTAGCCCAACATGTGGTGCCCCAATGCTCACCAAAAGAATGGAAGGAATTTCCTCTCTGGAAGATGCATTTTCACTCACCAATGAGTCTCCTCCAAACCTATTTTGAAAAAAGGGCCAACCTAGAAAATCATCTGAAAACAAAATCCAATAAAGGAAATCAAACATGGCATAAGTAGAAACCTCGGAGGCTGACACATAGCATCACCATGCCTCTTTAAAGTATGAGTGGTTTTCAATAAGAATGGGAAATCATGTCATTTTTGGGATGCAAAAAGTTAACTACACTTATGAGCTAGATCGCTTTTCAGTTGTGAGGTATCATGAGCATAAATGGGGAATCTACAGATCACATAGGGGATGGTTTTCTCATCTATATATCTTTGTTTTTCCCTTTTGGTTAGGAGTTAGAAATTATTGGTATTAGAATGTACCCTGCTCTTTTATAGCCACTAAATATAATAGTAGATGTAATTTTCTATTCAGGGCTTCAATAAATGCATTTTGAAAATGTTAGTGGACATTTGGTATGTGTCATTTGTGACCTTCTATGTTCAGTCCCCTATTCGATACTGAAGGGAATGTGATATTCTATGTCATTCAAATTGGAAATTATTTCTACTAATTATATCTTGTAGGCTACTTCTATAGTGTGGGTTTTCTTATGTGTTGGTGATCTTAATTCATGCTATATGCCCCCTTTATGATCTACAATTTTGTTAAAATCTATACTATTTTATGCAATCCCTTATGTTTGTATTTCAAAAAAATTGGCGCATCGCCTTAGAATAGGTTTATTGTTTGAAGTTTTTTCTTTATGCTCCCCTTCTTTCCATTTTTCTCTCCCTTTTTTTAAAAACACAATGAAGAGCCAACTTCTAAAATATTTAAGGTTTCTTCACAGGTCACAATCAATCCCACACCCATGGAGCTTCCCATGGATTGGCTGATTTACCCTAGGGTGAAGATTTTAGGTGTCAATAGTTATAATCTTTTCTAGCATGCCTGGTGGGACCTGAACCCATAATCACCTGATTAGAAGTCAGATCTATCATTCATGAGAAGAGATATTATGAGCTACAGGCCCATGATAAGGTCACAAACTGCTAATAACCCAAATCTGTTAATATCACCCTTGGGTGTCCCTACTCATCAAAGAACTTTAGGATCCTTTACCGTGTAATAATAATAATAGATGGCACAACCAGTACCCCCATGAAATTTTATGTCATGGAAAAATGGTAGCTCACTTATCCCACCAACTCCTCTAGCTCAATTAGATCCTATTCCCTCAAACACTTTGAAAGTACTCCCCAAGTTTTCAGGAGAAGACTTCAAAACTATGATAAAACACCTTCAAGACATAGCAAACATGTGCACAATACACCACATCAACTGATAGAATGTATCCTTAAGGCTATTAACAACCTCTTTCAAAGGACGTGCCCTTGATTAGTATAGATATTTTCCTGCCAACTCTATTACCACCTAGGATGACCTAGGTGACAGTCTCTTCAAGCGATTTAATGAAAAGGCAGACCGATCTTCTCTTTCAATAGTTGATAACCATTAAGAGGGGTCCACAAGAAGCTATGATCAATAATAATACCAAATTTGAGAAAACTTGGTAAAGGATCCCTCAAATGGCTCAAACTCCCACAGGTATGGCCATAGTCTTCTATATAAAAGCTCTCAATTCGAACATCATAATAATGATTTAATCACTTGGAGGATAGATGCTACCAGATGCGTATGAGATCATGGTAAGGATGGAAAATAACTTGATAGATGCAAGAAGGTTCCCTCCTCATCTGCTAATGCTAATCTTCCCAAAATATCAATGCCCTTACAAGGAGAAATGACAAGCACCTCGGGATCCTTATCACATTCTATGTATGTGTATTTACCCACCCATATGAAAACCCCTGCTACATCTTCCATGGTGGTAGAGATGAATGATATGAAGAGAAATTTGAGGATTTTTTCCAATGAGATCATCAATCTCAAGAGGCAACAAGTTGCTCTCCTGAAACCCACCTATAATAATTATCAAGAAAGGAGACGCCCTTATCAATAAATCTAATACCAAGAAAGGCAAAGGATGAATTATCAAGGAGCAAATAACCAACCCTTGAATAATCAAGGAATCAATCATCAGATGTAGCTTGTAAACTAAATGGTCATATTTCTAGATCCCTTACACACAGTAGCATCTAGTGCAAGTAGAGAATTGGTAGCTGGTCAAAACAACCTTGTGAATGATTCTAATTAATGGTGCTTCCCTTGCAATGAACCTCAAAACTACCCTTGGGGAAAATTACAACAAAAGGTCACTGAGCAATGGCAATGAGGAAATGCCTAGGATTTAGTATACACTTATCAATTTCTTGGGATTGAAAACACTATCATGATGGCATAAATGCAAGGTATGTCCTTCGAGCAAGAAGAGGAGATAGTTCCCGACCATGCACTCTTCTCTTGGGTAGAGGACAAAGACGTGGCCTTCACCAAAAAATTCCCTATCTATCAAGCCCCATAGGTACAATAAACATATTTCATAATCTCAAAAAAAAGGTTGGTTGAGTGCCTGATAACTACTGTAATGCCTAGAGAGATTACCAAAAAGGCTCCAACACTCTGACCTTCCCCCATGACCTATCCAAAGAGTAGAGAGATGATACAAAATAAGTAGAAAGGTCTTGAGACTCCACCCCCAAATTCATATAACATGGTGGAATAGTTGAAAAGAGCACTAGTTAATGTCTCTCTCTGGGACGTCTTATGCATCTTAGAATGGAAGACTCTATTAAAATAAGCCTTAGAAGAAAAGGAAAAACCTACACCAAACAAATCAGGTATAATTCCCACAAGGGAGAAAGGAAGAGAGGCTTGTATAAGAGTCCATACCCAGACCACTATTTTATTCATCAGTAGCAAGGAAGGAATAAACAAGGCAAATCCCACCCCTTTCTACTTGACTCTAATTATAGGTAAGAAGCTGCTATAGAACTCTATGATAGACTCAGTGGCAAGTACTATGATGATGCCTAAATAAATAATTGATGCATTATAATTGAAATATGAGCCCTTAAGTAGAGGTGTGATGTAGTTAGATGGGAAGAAGGTTTAGACCTTAGGCATTATTAAAGCTCTACCCCTTACACTATATTCTTACCTAAACATCATCGTGGCCCAAGACATCATGGTGATAGATATACCACCTATTTTTGGGTTATGTATATCTTAAGATTTCACCACCAAGATTGGTGGGTATATGTCACTTGATTGGTCTCATATAATCTTGAGAACTAAATATGGCTCTAAACTAAAAATATCATCTAAACCCCTTCACTTGGAGCATGTAGTTGATGAGGTGATGGAAAAATTTGAAGTGACACACACTTCCTTCACAAAGACAAAGACACACTACGTCAAAATTCTCGAAGAAGTGAGTGTTGAAGGTGATAAAGACCCTAAGGCAGAGGCCCTCATCAATAGCTTCATTGAAAGTGATCTATTCTCAAACTTTGATGTTGTAGGCCTTGTAAACTATGTCATTCATAATAAATATCAAGCTATTCCTCAGATCGAAAATGAATGAGGGGAACCAAGTAGGAGGCCCAAAGAAGAGTTCGAGCCTTGGACCCTGTATTTTGATGGAGGAAGATGTAAGAATGGCTTTAGGGCTAGGATCCAACTATCATCTCCTTCTAGAAAAGAAATCCTTTGAGCTTTCCATTTTTAGTTCTCCTACACAAATAATGAAGCTGAGTATGAATCCCTTGTCCATGGTCTCAACCTCACATAATGAACTAACATCAAGGAACTAAAAGTATATGGGGACTCTAAGTTATTGGCAAGGTAGGTGAGGGGAATTACCATTGCAAAGAATGTGTGCATGACATCATATCATCACTGTATATGGTTTCTAATCAAGTCTTTTGAGGATTTTAATATTCAGATTATCCCAAGAACCAAAAATTGAGAGGTTAACAAAATGGAAACTATAAGTTTCCAATTTGATCCAATGGTTTATCTCTTCACCAATAAGCAGATGATAAAGGTGATCATCAGGTCCTCTATCCTTGACAATGACCATAATTGGTAGCTGTTCAAGAATGATGCCCAAATTGCTATGTTCCTCCAACAATCCCACAAATTTATAGAGCAGTTATAGCCAAAGATCGAGGAAGCCTATGAGGGGAAGATTCTATAATTAAGGAATAATAAACTACCAAAAGGGCTCATTACCCTAGAGAATTTGTTTGAATCTGAGGACACTAAAAATGATAAGCATAAGTTTGTCACAGAAAAGGTTGATTATTGCAAACTCGATGTTGGTAATGGAAGAAAGCTGAAAGTTGGCAAAAGGGTCCCTTTAAAAGATAAAGAAAGACTGATATCTTTCTATGATAGATACAAAGGAGTCATCACATAAATGTATGATGACCTTAAAGGGTATGATCAAAAGGTCATACAAAACACAATGGATCTAATAGAAGGATCCAAACTAGTCTGACAGAAGCAACAACTGATAAACCCTAAAATCAAATCCTTGATGGCTCAGGAGTTGTGAAATTTGATCAATTCAAGGATTATATATCTAATTAAGCATTTAACTTGGGTGTCTAATCTAGTCCATGTAATAAAAAAGAATGGAGAGATCTAGCTATGTTTGGATTTATGAGATTTAAATAAATCATCTTTGAAAGATCACTATCCCATTCCTTCCATGGAAAAAATCCTCTAAATAGTAGCTGGCGCTAAAATGTTATCCCTATTAGATAGATTCTTTGGATATAACCAAGTTTGGGTCAAAGAAGAGGATCATCACAAAACCACCTTCACCACCATGTGGGGGACGTTTGCATATACCAAAATGCCTTTTGGCCTCTCAAATGCCAGAGTAACTTTCTAGCAGGTGAGGGATGTAATGTTTAAGGGATTGATAAATGAGATTATCCTCATTTATCTAGATGACCTCACAATGTTCTCAAATAAGAAGGAAGATCATTTTGACCATCTAGAGAAGGTCTTCCAATGGTGTCAAGAATTTAGGGTTTCATTAAATCCCAAGAAATGCATCTTTGGGGTGCCTCAAGGAAAGTTTTTCAAGTATATGGTTTCAAAGGATGGGATCACTATCGACTTGAAGAGAATATAAGCCATTAAGAAATTGGCCTTGTTAGTGAAAAAAAAGAGTCCAATCTTTCCTTAGAAAGATCAATTTCATTAGTAGATTCATATTTGATTTTGTGAGATTGGTCAGATCGATCACCTTGATGCTGAAAAAGGATCAAAATTTTAAGTAGACACTCAAGGGAAGATCCACCTTCAAAGAAATCAAAGATGTGATATACATTGCGCCTATGCTCGTTAACCTTGACTTCTCCAAAGCCTTCATCATATATGTCTATGAGAGTGAACATAGCATCACCGTGGTGTTAACTCATAAAGGAGAAGACAACAAAGAAGAATGTCCCATCACATTCTATTCAAGAACATTGTGAGAATATGAAACCAAGTATAACTTCATAGATAAATAAGCCTTCACCATCATCAAAGGGCTTATAAAATTTAGACATCTAGTGGTGGGAAATAAAGTGATTATCCATGTCATGCATGTTAGTGTATGTGAATACATCATGGAAGGATAAATCACAAAAAAAATGATAACTAGATCACTAAAATCCTAGAGCATGACGTAGAAGTTGAGTCGATGAAAATAGTCTGAGGAAGGGAAATCTTTAAATACCTAGCCCAATATTCAAACATGCTTGAAGTGGAGCTGAACACAACTGAGACAACCCTCATTAGCCAATTTGAAACCAATGAGTCTTGGATATCTAATAGGGTACTTTTTATGTAGATTGGAAAATAACTTGATAGCCTCTCAATGCATAAAAGATGATGTTATAGACTGCAAGGTTTTAATTATATGCTAGTTCAGGGAATCCTTTTTAAGAGAAATTTTGATGGAGAACTTCTTCAATGTGTTGATAGACTTCAGGCTAAGAAAATCCTCTATGATATGCACTTCACCCCTTCAGGTGGCCATTTCTTAGCCAAGACTACCATGACCAAGATCATGCATGTAGGATATTATTGGCTACCAATGTTTGTAGATTGCCACCAAATAGTAAAAAGATACCAAAAGTGTCAATTCTTCATTGGGAAGAGAAAGTACTCTGCCATGCCTCTCAATCCAATTGTGATTGATGATCCCTTTACCCAGTGGAGCTTATATTTCATCATAATGATCAACTTGATCTCTAGTGTAGGCCACAAGTGGATACTAACAGCTATCGATTACTTAACTAGGTGGACCAAACTGATCCTTCTAAAAGAAGCAACCAAGAATATAATCCTCAATTTTTATGAAGATCTCATGGCCAGGTTTGGTTCCTTGAAGATGATCCTTTTAGATAATGTAAAAGCCTTCTTCAAATCTAAAATCCTTAAATTCATACTAAAAAATGGCATTTTCTTGAAATCCTCATCTAATTACTACCCTGAAGGGAATGGGTTAGCTGAGTCTATGAACAAAATTTGAATCCAACACATCAAAAAATTGTGCAAAGGCAAGTAATGGGAATGACATCTTCACATAAGGAAAGATCTATGGGTAGACCATGTCACTTCTAAGCAAATATTGAAGACTTCCCCATATAAACTGGTATATGGAAAAGAAGTGGTCATGCCATTATCCTCTGAGATTTTGGCACAACTCCTAAAAGCCACTAAAATTGAAGAAGATAGAGTAATGTAATTTTGGATTGCTAAATTACTCAAGCTCCAAGAAGTTGGAAAGCAAGTGCATGATGCAAAAAACATCTAGCAACGGCGGTCAAGAGATGGTTCGACAAGAAAGCATCAAAGCCAAATTTCAAGCTTGGGGATTATCATAGTTTTTTCCAGAATCTGGATAATGCGAATGCAATGGAGATGTGATCACACGAGATGAAGCAAGTGCACACCACATATATGCTAAAGCAATTTGAAATTACACAAGATACTAAATTGCACAAGACAAAATGGAGAAAACCAAATCTGAATTAGCATGAGATGGCCAAAGTGAGGAATATAAATAAGAGAGTACGTAACTCCTCCACAAAAGGTGGACAAGGCACCCCAAGAATAGAATGTAACTCCTCCATGAAAGGTGGTGACAAGGTGATAAGAATAGAGAAGTAACTCCCATCGAGGGAGTTACTTATGACATTCTTATGACACCTATGACACATTTATGACACACACCTCCACATAAGATAGCCTATCCCAAAAATGTAGGAAAACTCTATGTATGCACAAGAAATACAATTTCCCTAATTAATAAATAGGGAAAAATAAAAACCTACACTAATACCCCCCATAAGCACAGCTTAGGTGGGCAGTGTGTAAATATAAAATGGGCCCGGCAACTAGGCCTGATGAGGTACCCATGTACAAATGCAATCTCCCATAAGATAGAGAAAAGGAGAAAATACGTAGGAAAAAACTCCCCCCCAAAAGAGAGACATAAAAGAAAAGAAGAGGCTAGAAGGACCCCCTGAAGATGATGTTACTGTAGATGTAGACTGTACCCCAAGAAGAGCTCGTAAATGAATGAACTTGCTCTCAGTGAAAGGTTTGGTGAAGATGTCTACACCCTGCTCTGAAGACTGGCAAAATATCAAGTCAATGACTTGACTATGAATAAGCTCCTGAATGAAATGATGTGAACCTCTATTGCTTGGTCCGCTGGTGCTGAACTGGATTCCTGCAAATTTGAATGGTACTCTGGTTATCACAATAGATGATGGTGGGCTACCTAATAGAAATGCCAAACTCAAAAAGAATCCCCTAAAGCCAAATAACCTTAGTAGCTGCATTAATAGCTCCCCTATACTTTGCCTTTGTGGATGATATAGCAATAGCATTCTGCTTCTTGATAGACCAACTGATAGGACCAAAACCTAGAGAGAAACTATAACCAGAAGTGGACTTGCAAGTTTGTGAATCGCCAGCCCAATCTGAATCTGTATATCCAACCAAGTCAACCTCTATGCCAAATCTGTAATGAATCCCATATCTATGTGAACCCTGTATGTAATGTAAGATCCTCTTAGCTACTTTCCAATGCAACTCATGGGGTTCTTGCATGAATCTAGAGACAAGTCCCACTGTATATGAAATGTTGGGCCTAGTGTGAGTCAAGTAGATTAGACTACCAATAGGTTGTCGATATCGAGTGGCATAAACCAATGGTGAAGAGCAATCAGCCTCAAGCTTGACTCTTGATAGAAAGGGAGTCAGAGATGGCTTGCAATCAGCCATGTGAAATTGAGCCAATAAGTCAAGAGCATACTTAGGCTATGCAAGAGAAATCCATGAATGTGACTGTGAGATCTCGATGCCAAGGAAGTAGTGCAATAAACCCAAGTCTGTCATGTCAAATCTATTCTAGAGAGATGCCTTCACTACTGCAATAGCCGATGAATAACTCTTGGTGATCAAAAGGTCATCAACATATAGAACCAAAATCAAGAGTGAATCATCCTCCCATAAGAAGTAGACATTGGGATCAGAATGGCACCTAGTAAAACCTGCTATGAGAAGGAAGGAATCCATCTTGGCATACCAAGCCTAAGGGGCCTATTTGAGGCCATAGATAGATTTCTTAAGTCTGCATACTAAGGAAGAATCTTGAATAAATCCTGGTGGCTATTCCATGTAGATCTCCTCCTCTAGGTCTTCGTGAAGAAAGGCACTCTTCACATCTATCTGATGCATATCCCAACCATGTGCTATGGCAATAGCCAAGGTGAGTCAGATAAAAGTCATCTTTGCAATAGGTGCAAAGGTCTCTGAGTAGTCAATGCCTGCCACCTATGAGAAAACCTTGGTGACCAATTGTGCCTTGTACTTATCAACTGACCCATCTACTGCAAACTTGGTCTGATATATCCACCTACATCAAACCATCTTTCTTCCCTTAGGAAGTGAAGTCAAATCCCAAGTGTGATTTTTGATTAAGGAAGAATATTCTTCCTCCATAGCATTATCCCACTCAGGTACCCCCGATGCCTCTTAGAAAGTCTATGGATCTAAAACTATAGCAAAGAAGGCATGTGGATCTCTCTAAAAATATCGCTAGTACATCTATCATTTACGAGATCTCCTACCCAAGTGCCAACACTCTCAAGTGTCTGTCTGGCCCAAAGTGGCCCGAAAGTGGGCAAGTCAAGTGCTAACTCCTCATCCTCTGACTAACTAGAGGTGGATGACCCTACATCACTCTCCTCACTGTTTGAACTCGAAGATGACTCTGGCTCAAGAACCTGCTGTGGCTGATCTAAATCTGATGAGGAATCATCATGAAGAAGTAAATATGATGAGGGAGAAGAAGTGTCAAGTGTTGAGAGTGTAGGACTCTCTTGAAAATGGACACTTCTCTCGATGAACAACTCATGAGTGACTGAATCTAGAAGGTGATATCCTTTAATACCATCCAGATATCCTACAAAGATGCAAGGCTTGGACTGATGTTCCATAGCTTTGTATTTCTTCTTTGGAATGTGGGCCATGGCTGGGGATCCAAAAAAACTAAGGTGCTCAACATCAGGTTTCCTTTTATGTCAAACTTCAAAGGGTGTTATCCCTTTCAAAGCTTTATGAGGAACCCTGTTTTGAATATAACAAACACAATTGATGGCTTTGGCCTAGTAATGTGGTGTTAGGGATTTGGAGTGAATCATACAGCTACCCATCTCTTTCAAGAACTTATTCTTGCATTATGTAACCCCATTCTGTGAAGGACTGTAAGTGATTGTGCATTGCAAATCAATCCCCTCTATGGTGAAAAACTACTCAAACTTGATGCTAACATACTCCCCTCCATTATCAGTTCAAAGAACCTTGATGGTTTTCTCACTCTGTTTCTCAACAAGAGCCTTGAAGTCTAGAAAATTTTCAAACACTTCAAACTTTTGTTTGAGAAAATATATCCAAGTGTACCTAGAGAAATCATCAATGAAAGTGAGGATGTATTTAGCCCTTGTGAAAGATGGTTTGGGAAAGGGTCCCGATACATCACTGTGGACTAACTCCAAAGGTTGTGAAGCCCTCCAAGCTTTGCCTTTGTCAAATTTTGCTTTGGGATGCTTCCCAAGGGAGCACCCCTCGCAAAGTCTTTTTGAGAATTAGACAAGAGGCAAGCCAATGACCATGTCATTTTTTCAAAGTTGCTCAAGATAGCGGTAGTTAAGGTGGCCAAACTGCTCATGCCACAATCTGCTAACTCCATCTAAATGAGTCAGCAATGCTATTGGAGAAGATTTTGATGCAAAATGTGAGAAGGTGTATAACTTGGCTTGGTGATCTGCCCTACCCACTGCCACTGTAGTATCACTATGCAACTTCCTGATAACCATTAAATCTGGTGAAAACTCAACTCTCAAGCCCTGACCAATGTAAGTGATTTGGTACACTGATAGGAGATTGGTTGAAAAAGAAGGAACACTTAGAACATTATTGAATGTTCCTCCTTCCATTTCAACTAACCCTCTCCTTGCAACGAAAACTGATGTGTCATCACCCAAACTAATTGAAGTCATGCTACAAGGCTCTAAAGATGAAAAATCAACTAGTGAAGAGCCCATGTGGTGAGAAGCACCCGAGTCTATGACCCATGAAGATGTAGAAGCTATTGTAGCTACAAGAGCCTTTCCCTTTTCCTTCTCCTTACCCTTGCCTTTTGCATTGGTAGAATCTTGGGTAGATGAATTTTGCTTGATGGACTCAGGAACACCTATGTTGTTCTTCTCTAGAAGATGAGTTAGGTGATCTATTTGTTTCTTCATGCATTTATGTTCATCATGCCTTGTCTTTTTACAATAGGTGCACTTAACCTTCTCCTTCTTAGGTTTAGCATTGGAAGAGGAAGTCTCAGTGTTGTTTTTGACAGGATTGGTGTTTTCTTTCTTCTTCTCCTAGTCCTTGTTCTTTTTCTTCTTCTCCTTTGTTGAAGTCTTATCCTTACCATTTCTAGCTATTAAAGCTTGGGGTTGAGTAGACTTCACTGTGCCCATTTGAATTAGCTTATCTTGCTCCCTAGTCAAGTCGGAAATGAATGAATCCAAAGAAGGCATTTTCCATGTAGTGCCAAGGGCACTTTTTATGGCATGGAAAGTGGAGACAAAGATTGAATAGCTTGGACCTAACTTTGTGAGAATAGAAAGTATGAGTTGATCATATTTCTTCTCTATCTCACATTCTTTCAATTGTAATCTAAGGGCCTTAAACTTAGTGAATAAGTCCTGTAGGGTGTCAAAGTTGCTAGGACTCAGACTTATGAGTTCGTTTTTGAGCTCATGACCTCTCATCTCATCAAGCTTACCAAATAACTTTTCTAAGGTGTCCCATATGTCATTGGGAGTCTGGGATGATTCTAGATGAAAGAGAAGTTTGGGAGACACAGACAAGCTTAGTAATCCATAGGCTTCATCACTACGATTGTACCACTTGACCTTTTCAGCATCTATGTTGGGTTCAACTTCTGTACCCATGGTGATCCTATACAACCCTTTGCTTCTAAGAATGATTGACATTTTAACTTTCCATTCATGATAGTTGAAGGGTGTTATGGGTTTAAGTTGAAAAGAATCTATTCTTTTAGCTAAATTTAGGTGAAGTTGTGTTGATTGCAAGTTGTGAATGTATGCATAAAGGAGAATGAAAGTAAGTTGTGAAAAGCAATCACACCCCCCAAAATATTGATCCCCCCCCCAAATATGCAACTACACACTTAAAAGACGTCAGACTCAACCAAAAATGCGTCTTAGAGCAATCAGTGCAAGACTAAAGCAAACAGGATGTCGGACTCAGCTAAAAATGCATCCCCGAAGACCTAAATTTTTGGCACTTTATAAACTAGTGAGTTTTGAAAAATAACAATTATATGCTGTGGATAATTGAATTACAAGCACTTTTTAAAAAAATGGCACCCAAAACTAAGCTACCATTTGTAAGATATTAAAGTTACAATTTTCCCGTAAACTAGTGTTTTTGCAAAAAAAGCACTAAAACATTAAAAAAATCCCTGTTATGGGATAGAAAGTGGCCTTCCAACCACTCATTGGATTTAAAATAGAATGAGGTATCCAAAGGAGGTTTGTGTGAGGGGGAACTGGCCTCCCACCAACTTGGGCCTCACCCTTCATCTTTGTAGGTCGAAGATACAAGTTTTAATTCAAACTCCCAAAAAATACAAAACTGTCTAAAATCCTTAATATTAAGTCAAATTGAATGATTTTTGTTTTATAAAGTCAATTTTAACTAAAAACAAATGAAGCATAGATAGAATAATGGAGCCACGTGTCCAAGGGGTGCCAAATAGGATGCCAAGTAAGGAAGGGGCGACCAAAAGCAAACAGTCCAGATTTGCAGAAAATACAAAATGCAATGCTGACCTGCTAGTCCATACAGCCTGTCTGAGGCACCTTACTGGAGACTGAGGCGTGGCAAAAGACTTCACCAAAAATTAGGCACAGAAGCTGATTTCTGATCAGCGAACAACAAATGCAATGGGTGGCGTCCCAAAAAGAGGATGCATATCTAATTTTTTTGCAAAAAACAAAAAAAAGAAAAATAGCAGACCTATGCCATATGGCCTAAGGCACCTCGCTGGAAGGACTCTACTACTACGCCTTGCTTGAACTACCTATGGCATGGCAGAATAGATGGCACCTATTGTTGGAGGGCACAAACTGAAGATGAGAGTGGGCAGCCCCTGATCTAGGCAGTTTCAACTCTTTCTACTAGAAGGTGGCATCCAAGAACAACACAAAATATAGAGATTTTTTTCAAAATGACAAAAAAATTTCCTCCACCTTACTGAAGCCACAACAGATTAATCAAGACACCTAAAGGCCAAAGATACCAGAAATGATATTGACAAATTTTTATTTTTATTTTAGACCAAATCTAGAATAAAAAATAAAGAGAACTCCACTCCTCCTGATTTCAAAATAAGCTAAAAGCATAATCACACACAAGATTACTGGGTTAGCTCTGATACCATATCGGAGTTGTTGCCAGAATCTGGATAATGCGAATGCAATGGAGACGTGATCACACGAGATGAAGCAAGTGCACACCACATAGATGCTAAAGCAATTTGAAATTACACAAGATACTAAATTGCACAAGACAAAATGGAGAAAACCAAATTTGAATTAGCATGAGATGGCCAAAGTGAGGAATACAAATAGGAGAGTACGTAAGTAACTCCTCCACAAAAGGTGGACAAGGCACCCCAAGAATAGAATGTAACTCCTCCATGAAAGGTGGTGGCAAGGTGCTAAGAATAGAGAAGTAACTCCCATCAAGGGAGTTACTTATGACATTATTATGACACCTATGACACATCTATGACACACACCTCCACATAAGCTAGCCTATCCCACAAATGTAGGAAAACTCCATGTATGCACAAGAAATACAATTTCCCTAATTAATAAATAGGGAAAAATAAAAACTTACACTAATAGGGATTTAGTCTTAAAATACATTCAATGAGATGTGAAACTAGGACAACATGGAAAGTTTGACTCCCTTTAGAGGGGACCTTTCTATATCATTAAGATTAAGCAAAAGGGGGCTTTCAAACTAGAAGACCTGGAAGGAAACGCCTTAGAGATTCTCATTAACGAGATCGACCTAAAACATTTTTGTCAAGTGTTGATCACCCATTATATATAGTTAGATAGCTTCCTTTCCTTTTCTTTCATTTCCTTTTTTGCCTTTGTTATTTCTCTTTCAATAAGTGTTATTGGCATAAGTAGCTTCCCAGTTGCCATGCGTTAGCTCTTCTTTCCTCAAGGATATTTAGAACATTCCTTGATAGACAGTTATCTACTGAATCACCTTGATATTAATGGAAAATGCTCCACTCCACATGGTTCCCCATGAAATCACTATAAATTACCAAAATTCCCCATGAATGACTGTTTGAGCATGCATGCTACCTTCATCATTAATAAGAGGCACCCATTTTTTTAAATACTCATGATGACTTTGCTCGATGAGGCTAATACATAAATATATCTTGGTCTACCCATTTTCAAACACTCAAACCTTGAGAATTTTAAAGAGAGTACTAAGTATTTAGTTAAGAGATGAAGAACCTACAAATTGGAGGATGCAGACAAAGAAACAAGAAGCAAAGAAGTATACGACTTAAGAGTAGTTCAAAATGATGGAGCCCCACTACATCTTAATCCAAAAATGAAAGATGACCAATAAGGGAAAGGAGATGTAGTGGGAATGGTGGAGACCAACCTCCCCCTTATGTACTAGGGAAGTCTTATGCATTGGCCCCAACCCAAAAATAAATAAATGATCAGGCACCAAACTAGAAAGCAAGGGTCCTCACCAGGATAATATCCTTGTAATGGACATCATGAATGGCATCTCTAACCCCATATTACAATAAAATCTTAAGAGCCTTTGGGAGGCTGCCTATGCCTGAATGGTTGATAAGGTTAGGTAGGGGAAATAAAACTCTTTTAGTTTCAAAGTCTAGGAAGGCACTATGGCTCAATACATGGTACCTTATGTACACCCTTACCTAGAGATTGTAGCTCTCTATGTGGAAAGGTATGACATTGACATTGACACTATCACTGAAAACACCCACCTTAGGGTGAATTTTTTTGTAGAAGGCATTCAAGAGATGCTTCATCTCCATGAGGACCCCATCACCTTTATCTACTATGTGGAGAGCCTTCAAATAATTTAGGATTCAGAGGTGAAAAACCAAGCATGTTTCCTAGGGAACCTCCTCAATGAAGAAGTTACAGAGATGCCCCTTGCCCATGCCATTCATTGCTTCTCCCACATAGATTTTGATTCAAACTATATCCATGCTGGCCTTCATTTTCTGGATGGATACTGATGACAATGTTAGCAACTTAAAGTAGGGGCTGATTTTTAAAATGGACTTCACTACGACCATCACTTTTGACATGAGGGATGAGCTTGAGAACTTCCCAACAAGAGGTACATCAACACTCTCATTTCTTCTCCCATTCTCTCCATCTCAAAACCTATGACACGGAGGTTTTCCAAAACATAGTGACCCCCATCACAGTGTGGAATCCTATCTTGTCTATCACTGGGGACTATTACGAGTTATTAGAGCATTTTATGGATCTAGTCCTTATAGATTTGAACCCATAAGGGAGAGCTCCCAAAATGAAAAATCAATAGTAGGCTTGGCTTGTGGGTAGAAAGGTTCCTATTGATTAGTTATAGGGTGTGGATTTTTCATTCATCCAAGTACATGGCTTCTAAGAACAACCCTTCCAGCTCCCATGCACATTAATTGACAGGGACCTAGCCCTTAAATTAGCCCAATAAATCAAGGTAGTAGATTCTACCAATGGGGTAGGAAAAAAGAAAAGGGCCTTGTATGATGTCCTAGTTGAAAGAGGGGGCATTATATTATAAGGAAGAATCAAGGATGTCTCCTTGTAGCCAAGTTGGTCCATCTCGGTCTGGATCTGGTAAATGAACAATGGGACTATGACCTTGAGGGGAACATAGCCAAGTTGAAAACTTCCATCATCCCCAATACCAAGTTTGGCCCTATCTAGAGTAGAGGAGGTCCCTGGTAGAAGACCTTCCTTAGAACTATGTTGACTTTACACAAATCTTGCAAGATGCTCCCAAACCCTAGGAGACTTTCTATACTAAGGTCTGAGCTTTCAACCCCGATGTGAAGCTATCCAAGCTGATGAAAAATTGATTTAATGATTTTATATGGAGTAAGGACAAGAAGGAAACATTCCTCAGGTTTATGCACAAGATTGACAAACTACACGTCAGCCTGTATGAATACGCCCTAGATGAAACTTTTGAAAATCTATGGGATGAAACTCATTTAGATGAAATCACATTAAATGAAAAAAGCACCCCTAAGGTAGAGATGGGGAAAGAACATGAAAAATAAGACACCCCCAATGAAATATAAGGAGATTCTCCCCAAGAAGGGATGAAGCAAAGCAAAGGCACAGTGGGCCTAGGGTTATCGACATGGCCACCACCCATTTTTCCCTACGTCACTTCTCCAAAATAGCAACATGCTCCCTCTGAGCACCTCACGGTTGGGTCATCTGAGCTCAATCAAACTGAGGCACTCATTTCTATCTCCTTGGAAGGCCCTCCATAAAATAAAGTTCATTTCATAGACCCTTCTTCCTCAACTTCCATTCCTTCTTCTCCCTCCCATCTATTCCCACTCCTAAAGGAATAGTCATGGAGACATCAATCACTCAATCTGTGAGTTCAACTTCTCCCTGGTCTCCTCACAACATACCCTTCACTCCACCCTAGGGTGAAGCATTTACCATAGGTCAACCAAGTACCACTTTGGCTCTGGTCTACTCTTCCTTCTAACTTGCATCCAAAACTATTTCCCTTTCCTTTACCATCCCTATTTCATCCTACATTCCTTTCTTCACTCCTCCACCTCATCCTCCCTTCAATTAAAATCACTTTTTTCTCCTCCCCATGGGATCCTACCATTCTCCCCTTCTACCCTTGCCATCCATTTACTCACACCCGTAGGAACTAAGGCCGCTATGGAATGGCAACAGCTTTCCATTCTTTTTGCATTACCAAAAGGGACTCCATTTGCTGGTAAAATCATTCAGGCACTTGGCAAAATATTTGTAGTAGGTGGACATGGAAAGAGCGGCCCAAATGGCCTAGATGGAGAAGAAAAGGGGAAAGAGAGCCATAGAGGTGGCTCAGTCTCACATGTGGTCATTTTATGACCCCAAAAAATAAGCCCTCATGGTCGCTCACTTGACTCCTCAAGTAGCAAAACCCTAAGAAATGATGCTTCTAGGAGATTACTCAGTCTAAGTGGTGGGCCTTAACCTCAATTAATCCTAACCCATCGACAAAGTTGAGCTCATGGAAGAAACACAAAGGTCCATTACCATGAACTATTTAAAATTGTCCTGACAATTAGAGAAGCAGAAGTAAGAATTGGTTAAGGTCAAGGCCACGATTGATCACCTTAGAGTGGAGGCTAAAGCCAAAGATACAGAGCTCAATTAGATGAAGACTGACCTCCAAGGTTGGGTTACCATGGTGAGCTTCCAAGTTGAGGCCAATAAAAGAATAACTATTGAAACCTGACTGTAGGAAAAGAATGATGAATTGGCTATAGTTCACTAAAGGCTCTCTAAGGCCAACTAACACTCTTCAGTCTAGGACCAAGAGATATTAAAATTAAATAATGACCTAGCCTCCACCCATCGACCACTAATATCCTTCCCATAGTTTAATAGTTGTACAGGTCATACTAGGAAAGGATCAAGGTCATGGTAGCTAAGCTAAAGATGACACTCTCTTTCATTATAGATGCGTAGAGACTCACTTCCTAGGTGAGATCATCAGTTGACTAGGTACTCACTTTTGTCACCCCTCAAGGTTACTGATGCACAAAGCCTCATGGAGACACTATATAATGCTTCTCTCGAGTCACTACAAGTAGTGGGCATGGCTAAGCACAGGTAAGTGGCCACTAAAGTAAATGAGTTCCTAAACTACCACAAGGTAGTGACCAAATGTAAGGCATTCCTCAATACCTTATAGCAGGTGGTACAAAAATGAAGAGGATGCATTGAACAATTAGTCCATATGAGACTACCCTCTCTCTTCTTGACTGATGATAGTGTCTTCCCTAAGGACCAAGTTAAGGCCATGATCGATCAAAAACATAATGACCAAAATGTCTTCACAGCTCTTGATCAAACTCCTGATGCCACAATAGTGAAAAAGATCCTACACCCACTCACCTAGTTAGAATTTTAGACACTGGTAGTGGTCAAAAGTCTAGGGAATATCTCTTTCAAAGAGATGATTGATCTAGATAGAGTCTCTAAGGCTCTCAAAAAGAAAACCCCGCCAGAGGAATAAGAATGGGTACCTTTGCATGCAGCCCTCCAAAATTTATGACTCCTATCTTCCTTATAAATGTTATAATTTTTTCTTTTGACTAGTTTGTGAATCAAAATTTTGGTTCTCCCATCTATAAGTAGATGCCCCTATGAGTCACTATAACTATGGATTCAGATCCACACTTATGATTTGGAGCTGATGGCCTTCTTTGGGTTTTGATCAGTGATGGAGGCTTCTTTTCTTTTTCTCATTGACATGCCTCAAATTTTTGGTTAAGTTCAGTCTTCTTTCTGCTTTATCGACATGGCAGCATGGCACTCTTTGGGACTCCAATTTTTTTGTCCCTTGAGAGGGAGAGAACTCCCCCGATATGTGTCTCTTTTTTATTTTCGTCCAAGGCACCTTTTATTTTTATGATGAAGTTTATGGCACCACCAAATAAAGTGGGCCCCACCTATCAATGAGATAAAGTTACAGCCCAATACGTGTCATCTCCACGCTCATCCAAGGAGGTGTTAGAATGGAGTTGCACCATTAGATAGGAGTGGGTCCCCCCTTTTTTATATAACTTTTGAAGCACTTTAGGCCTTGCCTAGAGTCAGACCTTTTAGGAGACTTTTTTCAAATGAAGTACACAGATGATTTGGTCCACTTCTTCCACATGGTGGGTTGACACTCATTTGGCTGGAGGAGTTTTCATCCCTCAAGTAGAGGAGTGCTAGCCCAACACATGGTGCCCCAACGACCACCAAAAGAATGGAAGGACTTTCCTCTCCAAAACATGCATTTTCACTCACCGACAAGTCTCCTCTAAACCCATTTTAGAAAAAAGGGCCAACCTGGCAAATCATCAGAAAATGACATCCAATAAAGGCAATCAAACATGACATAAGCAACCTCAAAAGTCAACATGTAGCATCACCACGCCTCTCTAAAGCATGAGTGGTTTGCAACCAAAATGAGAAATCACATCATTTTCAAGATGCAGAATGTTAATTGCACTTATGAGCCACATCCCCTTTCAATTGTGAGGTATCATGAGCATAAATGGGGAATCTCTAGATCATCATAGGGGATAGGTTTCTCATCTACAGATCTTTTTTTTCCCTTTTGTTCAGGAGCTAGCAATTGTTGGTATTAGAATGTACTATGCTCTTTTATAGCCATTAAATATAATAGTATATTTAGTTTTCTATTTAGGAATTCAATAAATGCATTTCATGGATGTTAGTGGACATTTCGTATGTGTCATTTGTGACCTTTTATGTTTAGTCCCCTATTCGATATTGAAGGAAATGTGATATTCTATGTCATTCAAATTGGAAACTGTTTCTACTAATTATATCTTGTAGGCTGCTTCTATAGTGTGGGATTTTAATGTGTTGGTGATCTTAATTCATGTTATATGCCCCATTTATGATCTACATTTTTGTTAAAAAATATGCTATTTTATGCAATCCCTTATGTTCATATTTCAAAATTTCTGGCGCATCACTTTAGAATAGGTTTATTGTTTGAAGTTTTTTCTTTACTCTCCCTTACTTTCCCTTTTTCTCTCCCCCTTTTTTATAAATACAATGAAGAGCTAGCTTCTAAAACCCTGAAGGTCACTTCATAGGTTGCAATCAATCCCACACTTGTGGAGCTTCCCATAGATTGGTTGATTTACCCTAGGGTGAAGATTTTAGGTGTTAATAGTTAGCTATATACAAAAATATTAAAAAAAAAGACAAATGAAAATTTAAAACTCAAGTGGAGGTGATAACCATACATCGATTTGGATAGTTGATAGAATTCCCACTTTTTAAGTTGAAAATAATTTTTGAAATAAACTACAATTTCTTAAATTAAATTTAGTGATTTTATCTATTATCACTATATTTTTTCAATGTTGGTTTTTAATTTAATATTATAAAATATAATGAAATTAATGTATGTAAACTATAACAAGTTTTAAATTCCAGAACAAACTTAGATCACTTAATAAGTTTTTTTTTTCTATATCATTTGTATGTCTTCTCAAGTAAAAATTATTGTATTTATGAAAACTGCACCTATCCTCCATCAAAGCATAGTGTAACCAATATATTTTCTGTAGCGAAGCAATAAAAAAGTATGTTAGCATAGAAAACTAACCAATGTTAATATTTTATTTAGGAAAAATGGGTTACAATTATTTATAATGAAACAAAGAGAAATTATAAGGCTTCATGTGCAACCCTTCCCCATTATTTGAAAATCTTAGAAAAAAACGTGGTGGATATGCCACCGTGTTAGTAGCCAATAGTTTTATCTATGAAGATTTTCAAATCAAAAACATTTTTTATATCTCAATTCTATAGATTGAATATGAGATAGTGGGAAAGGTAAAGATGTATTTTAGATTTTTATATGCATTAATTTATTGACTTCTATACAGAGACTATAAGTATTGTGTTTACTAAAGTCGTTGTGAGTCGATCACTATAAAAAGGATAGTTGTAATTGATTTAAAAATTACGATTCTACATATACATGCAATAAATAAAGGATTAATGTATTCAAATAATGTAAAATTAGGTTTACAATTAATACATACAAATATTTTGAAATATCCAATTAGTTTGAATAAAGTACTGCTTGATTATATTTCAATATCATTTACAATTTTTTTTGCTTTATTTACATAAAGCTAGAGAGGGGGAAAATTTTGAAATAAAATCATCTCCTTAAAAAAAAGCCATGCTTCACATGATAACTATACATGATTGGTAGATTTTTCACTTCTATATTTATGCAAGTGACCGAAGTAGATTTGAAACATGATGGTCATTGAAAAATGCATCTAGGACCTACATAAAAGTATTTATTTTCTGAGTTGGTTTCAAGAAGAAATATATAATTAGTTTCTATGACATGGTTAAATTTAAGATGATGACCAATATGTAAGGAATATTCAATATTTCTTGATCATAAGTTTGATAGTGAATATGTCATTAATCTATAATTAGTGGGATAAAAATAGAATTTGAAATATTTTTCAAGTGTTATTTATATGAAATAAAAGATATTTTTGAAAGGTTATGATAAGAAATGGTTGTTTAAGAGTGCAATTGAAGATACCGTTTTTATTATGGATTGCATATTACATGGCATACACATAGTGAAAGTGTGTTTGTGTTTAACTTTTTTTGGAAATTTTGGGTTAGGAGGAATAAGATATTCAAGAATGTTAAATAATTTAGTTTATGATATTCAATTTCAGTGCTGAAATACAAAAATTCAAGATATAGAAAGTATAACGCCAAACAATATTTTGATTGGATAATCATAAAAGATAAAAAACAATATCTTATGTAATGATACATAAATGAATATAAGATGTACATGTGTGTAAATAATATGTTTTGTGTTTATAAACCAATCATTGGTATCTGCAAATATTATTTTTGGTTGTCTAGACACTTGTGTCACCCTTTGAAAACTTGTGTTGACATTAATGTCCAAATCTTGATTTAAATTTACTATAATAATTGTTGCTTTTACCAAGATTTGAATGCTTGGTTATTTATGTTTTTTTATTTCCTTTCATCTAAAGTATTTGGATCTTTGCACACATGTTGTCGATAACTATTTGTAACTCAAACCTTAGATCTACACCTTAGGTTGAGTTATCTTGGAAAAAAATATGTTGATATGGGTTTTATGCACACCATGAAACCTTACAAGGTAGCCTCTAATGTTTTAGGATCAATGAATAAATATTCACTCCAAAGCATGAGTTTCATGGTATTAGATTTTGTAAAAAAATCTGATGGTAGAATATCAGTGAGCTGAGCAGTTGTTTACCTCAGATGATTCATATATAACATGATTTTATACCTAATTGAGATGGATGGATTGATGGTGAATATAAAATAAAATGGGTAGGATCAAATAAACTCAAAAAATAAATAAGAGTAGGGAAAAAAATAAGGCTCAGTGAATCAATCAAAGATGAAACCTTTCTAGACTGGATATTGAACTAGGGGTTGGACAAGTAGTCAAAGAACCAATGCTTGATGCAAATTATTATTAGCACATAGGCTATCAAACATAGTTAAGAGTCAAAGGAAACAATAATACATTGAACCTTAGTGTACATAATCAAGGGTTGTTGCATTTATGAGATTGCAATTGCGCATCTACAAAGGGAGATTTGATAGGATACGTGAACTCCAAGAAGCATACAGTTGATTACCAAACCAAGCAACTTAATATATGGAAATTAACCAGAATAACAAGTAACTAGAATTCAGAATAACACGTGATATGAGAGACAATACACAACTTGTATTAATACTTATATAGAAAAGAATACAATAAAGAAGATGCCACTTCTTCTCCACCACCTCTTCAGAGGCTTGCCACACCTCAAGTGAACAGTAATTCTCTCCTCAAAGCTCTCTCTCTCAGGTCCCAACACACAACTCAAACACAGAGTTGGTGTTCACCTCCTGTGCTCCACGCACACCACAAGTGCTCCACGCACTCCAAAAGTACTCAAAGTACTTCAAGTAGATCTCCCATGAACCTGCAACAACCTACAATTCAACAGACCATACTTATGGAAGGAACTCCCTTGCCTTCCTCTTTGCTCTATCCGAGTACACCCCTGTACTCCAAGTAGATCCTGCCTAATTCTGCTCCCTGTTGTGTTGCTGTCCTATCTGATCTTGCACACCTGCAAATCAACCTGGTTCAGCACACCTGTGAACCTTGACCTTGCACACACATACACCTGTAAATCAACGGTCTTACTTAACATGTAGATCTCCTATATAGGCCATGCACCTGTGACCAAGATCCTACACGCCTGAAGAATCTTGCTGACTCTCCAAAACCAGCACCCACCTTGGTACTGCTGTGGAAATAGGAGGAACACCCTTGCTCACCTCACACACAAAAGGAGCTAACTTTGCTCAACTCAAACTAGAACACCTTTCCAATACAACCATGAGTCTATTATATAGATCTCATCCAAACAATGATTAGACATCTAATTACAATAATTAGATCCGTAGCTCTCAATCTAAAAATAGATCTAAACATGCAAACACTTGGTTCGTTAGCTAACTGCCCGTAATAAACGCAGTCCGAACCACACAGGCGATCGACGTCGGTCCCTGTCCGCCTGGGGGTCGCCGACACCGGCCGATCCATGACCGACGTCGGTTGCATTCCTGTCTTATCCTGTCGACGTCGGTTGGCCAGACCAAACGCCAGTCTCTGTGACACTCTGCAACTCTCCTGCAACCTCCTCCATGTCTGCATCAGTGAAGCTTTTAGCTCCACAACCTAACAATCTCCCACTTAGAGATAAATAGCTGCATTGTACCTATACCTGTACCCCATCTAATCTATTTCCTGGTTTGTATCCCTCTTCAAGCTCAATCTTGAAGACAACCCACCACACAACCTGTGATGTATCTCCTATCATCCGAGTACCCTGCCACATCCGAACCTACAAGCACATGTAGTGAAGTCCTGACCCTACATGTATACCTGCTGCTGGTCCCTCTCAAATACCTAAGAACCCACTTCCTCGAATTGGCTCCTGACTCTCTGACAGCTCCCACTGCATGGGAATACTCAGGTCTATACCAGACCTCATGTGATTTTAGACACTGTACCTGTCCAGACCTTAGTGTGCTCTAGCTCTGCATCCAGAACCTCGCCGACACCTGATTCACATCAGCTCCCACTAGAGACAAAATCAACCTGTGATCTCCATGTCTCCCATGTCAAAGAATTTCGCTGCTCCAAACACCTCCTGACATGCCACTGAACTAATCTTACCCTTAGCTCAGCAAAACCCTATATGTACAAACCCTGCTAGCAAATATACCATCCACATACAGCAACAGAATGATGTCATGACTCATCATCCACCTGGTAAGGCAAACACAGTAGTTACCCTGACATTGACTGAAGCCATGCTTCGTCCTCCACCTGTCAAAACCTGTACCACTGTCCTGCAGCTCCTCAAGACCATATACCTGGTCTTCCGTCTCACGTGTCCGTTCACTCTATTCTTCAACTAAGGAATCCATTCGTCTCTATGCTTTCCAAGGAATCACATCCTCATCCATGCCAAGCTCACACCTATTTCCTGGATCCTTCCTGCTCTACAATCAGCAACGAGTATAAAGAAGAGGAACAATGAATTTGAGGGCCTACTTATGTCTTCAGTCCTCTGTATGGGTGTTTGAGACTCCTTGACAGCTCGCTGTCCACCCAAAATCTATTATAGTGACCGACCTCGGTCACTCCACAGTCTGCATCCGATCGACGTCGGTTCCCATGCGTCTGTCCCTGACTACCGACCCTGCCGACGTTGGTGTCCCTTCTGCCGACATCGGTCCTCCTGACCGACATCGGTCTTACCTACTGCCGACATCGGTCCTCCTGACCGACGTCGGTCTTACCCTGCCTGACATCGTCGGCTTCGGTCTGCACATGACCGACATCGGCACCTGTCTGTTCGACACCGGTTCCTCTTGGCTGACATCGGTATCTGTGTTCGCCTGTGAGTGATGACTTTTTACCCGCGAGCTCCTTTGAATCAATCCCCATGTCCAAACTGCTCTGCTCGGAAGTATCCAGCACCATCCACTGGTCTCTGTCTGCCATCTCCTCCAAGTACACCAAGGCTTTCCAGTTCTTAAGCCTATCAAATATATCTGTCTTCCGCTTAAGAACATGCATCTCCTTCCTGCTCATGTGACCAAGCCTATAAAGCCACGTCTCCGCAACAGAAGAAGAATCAGTAAAATAAACAAGTAGATAAAGAGTACATGTTTTCTTACCACCAGCTAATTCAAGTGCATCCACTGTGAGAGTTCTTGTGCATCTCTCATCACCCAATCTTTCTAAAGAAATTAGCCATATCTCCAAACCTGGGACCTGCATGACCTTCATCAACCCCTGTGTGTTGGCCGCCTGCAATTTCAGCTTCACTTCCCCTTTGCCAATTCTATGGCAAGGCTCACCAGCTCCTCTACCTGGGGCTGCATGGAAAGAGGCAATCGAATCTTTTGACCAAGATTCAACTTTATCCAAGAAACCTCCAAAAGCATCCTGTGTAATAACACCTGCAACATCTGCGTCTTCATTTCCTTCATGCTGATTTGCTACCACCAACAATAATCTTTTACCTACTCTTTCTTTCCATGGGACCGTAAGTAACCATCTGTGCTTTTCAACTCCTCCATTCTTAGCTTACTTTCATCTGCCATTGCTCTACTCCCACTCGATCAGAAACCCCTGAGAGTGCCCTGTAACCAAACACAAAACCTGCTCCCTGCAACCTTAGCTCTGATACCACTTGATAGGATACGTGAACTCCAAGAAGCATACAGTTGATTACCAAACCAAGCAACTTAATATGTGAAAATTAACCAGAATCACAAGTAACTAGAATTCAGAATAACACGTGATATGAGAGACAATACACAACTTGTATTAATACTTATACAGAAAAGAATACAATAAAGAAGATGCCACTTCTTCTCCACCACCTCTTCAGAGGCTTGCCACACCTCAAGTGAACAGTAATTCTCTCCTCAAAGCTCTCTCTCTCAGGTCCCAACACACAACTCAAACACAGAGTTGGTGTTCACCTCCTGTACTCCATGCACACCACAAGTGCTCCACGCACTCCACAAGTACTCAAAGTACTTCAAGTAGATCTCCCATGAACCTACAACAACCTGCAATTTAACAGACCATACTTATGGAAGGAACTCCCTTGCCTTCCTCTTTGCTCTATCCGAGTACACACCTGTACTCCAAGTAGATCCTGCCTGATTCTGCTCCCTGTTGTGTTTCTGTCCTATCTGATCTTGCACACCTACAAATCAACCTGGTTCTGCACACCTGTGAACCTTGACCTTGCACACACATACACCTGTAAATCAATGATCTTACTTACCATGTAGATCTCTTATATAGGCCATGCACCTGTGACCAAGATCCTACACGCCTGAAGAATCTTGCTGACTCTCCAAAACCAGCACCCACCTTGGTACTACTGTGGAACTAGGAGGAACACCCTTGCTCACCTCACACATAGAAGGAGCTAACTTTGCTCAACTCAAACTAGAACACCTTTCCAATACAACCATGAGTCTATTATATAGATCTCATCCAAACAATGATTAGACATCTAATTACAATAATTAGATCCGCAGCTCTCAGTCTAAAAATAGATCTAAACATGCAAACACTTGGTTCGTTAGCTAACTGCCCGTAATAAACGCAGTCCGAACCACACAGGCGACCGACGTCGGTCCCTGTCCGCCTGGGGGTCACCGACGCCGGCTGATCCATGACCGACGTCAGTTGCATTCCTGTCTTATCCTGTTGACGTCGGTTGGCCAGACCAAACGCTAGTCTCCGTGACACTCTACAACTCTCCTGCAACCTCCTCCATGTCTGCATCAGTGAAGCTTTTAGCTCCACAACCTAACAAGATTATGATTGTTATACCTAAAGTATTCAAATCAGCTATTGCATAATATGAATAACTATATCAACGAATACCTCTACACAACCCAAATACTGAAATACCATAATGATTGAATATTTAAAGACTCATAGTCTTGGAGCAGAACAAGATTTGCACATCAATACAAAATATATAACAATCATTTGAATTTCTTATTTATCTAAACAACCGAAACTCTCCTCTTTTTAAAATTGGGAGGATAAAATTATATATAATATTAGAGAGGAATTTCCTCATTCTCTAAGAAAAGTTTAAAATTAAAATTTACAATTTTAAGACCCATGCGTAATATGCATGCACATGATACCAAATGGAATAACTGACCAAAACTTCATAGTTATAATATAAATATATACATGCCCAAAATATAATGAATACTCGAGTCTTCGTAACAATAGAATACATGCTAATATATAATTATATACATTCATACTTAATTATGGTTCCAACTTGGCATTTCCTAAAGAATAAGGAGATTGTGTACTTATCATGGTGACTAAAGTTGATAAAGGTACTGTAGGTGAAGAGCTAGCCATTGCCATTAATGAAACATCAATAAACTAAAGAGGAATAAATACTACATGATGAAACAACATTTTTGGTTGGACTATTAATGTATATGTTGGATGAGAAATAATGATCCAAAACTTATAAGTTCTAGTTGATAAATATTTCAATAGCATAGAAATAACACAGTAACAATGAATTCTCTGAGAAGAGATGTAGTATTACTTAAGATCGTAATACAAATATATGCTTATCTCTAGGAAGATATGTCTGTCTCACATTTTGGGTTACCTCTTCATTTATACACATTTTGAAAGCATGGGGAGAATGTGTAAGGTCACCAATCTCGAGGGAGAATAAGTGGTTTGACTTCCAAGATTTAAAACAATACAAAATTCGAGGAATTACTATTTAAATCAATTGGGGTGGAACTGTCACCCAAATTGTCGCTTAAATTGTTGCCCAAATAATTCTTCCCTCCTTGAAAAGCAATGGTCCCCATTGCATCAATGTTCCCCATCAGGTGTTGTAGTTGTGTCTTGATTTTATTTTGTGTGAGCCACTCACCTTGGTGGCTAAGCTGGCCCCTTTTGACCACTCGATAAAGCGGAATAGAGCATCCTCTTGTTGTCTTCATCCAGGTATCCACAATCTGATTCTCTTCCACTAGAGCAAAACTTTGTGGATCAAGCTCATCAATGTCTAGTTGTTCTGCTACAACTAAAGTGTCCAATAGAGGTGGGTGATATGGTTTGAGGAGCTCCACATTGAATATTGGATGCAAACCAAGGTAGGCTAGTAGGTTCAACTCAAAAGCATTTTCTCCAACTTTTTTGGTGATGGTGTAGGGACCATATCACAGAGGTTGAATCTTTCTATGTGGGCCTACAAGCCATTCCTTCTGAAGCCGTAACCAAACCTTGTCACCCATAACAAAATGGTGTGCAATCCTATGTTTGTCATGGCATTGCTTATACTTATGATTCATCTTCTCTAGGATGTCATGAACTTGTTGTTGGATGTGTTGCATTTGTTCAATAAACTTTGTTGCTTTTTCTGCCTCAGATCTTCCATGAGGTGTGTATTCCATGGTGGAAAATGGAATAGCTATATCAATTGGTGCCATGGGTTGGAACCCAAAACATACTTGGAATGGATTGTGCTTGGTCGAGCTATGCAGCACCCAATTGTATCCATGTTGTATGAAAAGAAGTCTTTCATCCCATGTGTGTGGATGTTTGGAGTGATACATCCAAATCATGTGAACAATCAAGTGGTTTACTACCTCTATCTGACCATCAGTCTATGGATGGAAGGTTGTGGACTTCATCAGCTTAGTATCCATCATCTTCCATAGATTGGACCAGAAGATGCTTAGGAACCTGCTATCTCAATTTGAGAAAATGGACTTGGGGAGACCAAAATGGAGCCATACATGACTAAAATATAGTTGAGCAGTTTTCTCAGCAGATACATTTTTCTTACAAGCAAGCATGATAGCCATTTTTGAAAAATGATCAACTACCACAAAAATATAGTCCTTACCATGTTTTGAAGTGAGCAAACCTAAGAGAAAATCCATTGAGATAGATTCCCAAGGCCTGGTTGGTTCTGGAAATGGCATGTACAATCCTTGCTTCTTATTTGTTGACTTGGCTATTACACATGGGGTGCAAGATTTGAGATATCTTTCCACATCCTTTCACATATGGGGCTAGTAGAAGTGTTTTTGAAGAACTGCCAATGTCTTTTCAATACCTGCCAATGTCTTTTCAATACCAAAGTGTCCAACTATCCTATTGAAGTGTGCCTCCCATAACATCTTTTGTTGCTCTATAATTGGAACACAGATGTGCCCCATACGACAGAGGACATTATCTTGAAAATAGAAATCAAAAATGTGTTTACCTTTTTGAAGTGCTTGATATGTATCATCAAAGGTAGGATCTGCTTGTCTCATGTTTGCACAGGTCAAAAACTATTGTGAGTGTAGTAATTGGTGGGTGGCTTAGTTAATCTGCAGCTGTATTTGAGCTCCCCTTTTTGTGTTTGATTATCAGGTGGAATTGCTGAAGATATGTGGCCCACTTTTGGTGCCTCTCATTTCATAGTTTGCTTTATGTCTGGATGAATTCCAGTGGTCAGTGTGGATGACCATCTCTTTCCCCAAGATGTAGTGTTTCAATTATTTGCAGGTTACACAATGGCATAGAGCTCCTTATCATATGTTGGATATTTCCTGACTGTATCAGTGAAATTTTCACTGTGATATGCAACAAGATGACCATGGTGCATGATGACATCTCCCATGGCATATTCAGATGCATCTATCATCAACTCAAATGGTTGATGCAAATTTGGCAAGGCAAGAACAGGGGATGAGCAGAGTCTATTCTTTAAATTCTCAAATGCCCTTTGTTATATTTCACCCCACTGAAATGTATCTTTAGCTCCTCCTTTAGTCACTTGGGTTAGTGACCAAGCAACATGTGAAAATCTAAGAACAAACTTGCAATAGAAATTTTCAAGACCTAAAAAGCTGCAAAGTTCTATGAGGGTCCTTGGTGTGGGCCATTCTCGAATAACCTAAATATTTTCTAGATCAACATGGACCCTTTCCTCGTTCACAACGTACTCGAGGTACTGAATTGTTGTCATCCCGAATGTGCATTTGTCAATATTTGCATACAACTTGTGCTCCTGAAGAGTTTGAAGCACCTTATGAACATGTTGCAAATGTTCTTCCCATGTTCTGCTATAGATGAGTATGTCATCTAAGTAGACAACCATGAATGAGTTGGTGAAGGGTCATAGGATGTCATCCATCATCCTCATGAAGGTTGCAGGTGCATTAGTTAATCCAAAAGGCATAACCAATCATTCAAAGATCCCCTTCTTAGATTTGAATGCAGTCTTCCAGACATCAGTGGGATCAATGGGAATTTGGTGATAACCAAATTTGAAATCAATTTTGGTGAATAACTTCGCACCATGGAGCTATTCCATCAGGTCATCAATCCTAGGGAGAGGGTAGCGATTCTTCACAGAGATTTTATTCATGGCTCGGTAGTCAATGCAAAGCCTCCATGTTCCATCTTTCTTCAGTGCCAAGATAGTTGGGATACCACAAGGTGAAGATCTTGGCCTGATGTGACCCTTTTGGATCAATTATTGAATCTGTCTTTTTATCTCATCATTCTCTAAAATTGATCTGCAATACATAGGACTATTAGGCAAAGGTGATCCTAGGATCAAATCGATAGAATGTTTTACCTAGAAATGCAGTGGAACTCCTATGGGTGACTTATATAAGTCATCATATTCTCTTGTGATTCATCATATCTAATTTTATTATTGTGTTGATTGTGTAGTCAGGACTACAACATCAGCCTTCTTGGATTTCTATGGTTTGACCACCATGAGAAAAAATTGCTTTGTCTTCTCCACCAATCTCTTAAATTGCTTAGCACTGATCAGGGAGATAGATGTGGGAGGTGGTACCTCTGGTACCCTATAGCATCATGTTCCAAGATTGAGGGTGATCTTTCAGGTTTGTGATTCATGGATGCCATGTCGCTCATACATGAACGACTGACCAAGGAGTACATCACAAACATCTAGATTGACCACATCACACAAGACTTCATCTTGGAATGGTTTTATAACATATGAAATAAGACACTGATGGGTGACATGAAGGTCTCTTCCTGGGCTCAACCATCTAATACTATAGGGATTTAGATGAGGCTTCATTGATAGATTTAGACTTTTCACAACTTTAGCAGAGATTAAATTCTTTTGACTCCCACTATCAAGAACGAAATGTAGAGGCTTACCTTTTTCCCATAATTTGGAGTGAAACAATATTTCTTTGTCATCTAGTCTTTCCTCATGGGTTTGTGATAAAGTGATGATGGTGTCAGGCTCAACATCTATAATTTCTTCTTCATCCTCTTCAACTGTGGGTTGTGTATGAGTCAGAGTCTTAGATGTCGAGTATTGTGACTTGATGGCTCAACATTCTTCTTTGGAGTGAGTTCTAGTTTTGTGGCAATCACACCATTTTCCAGCCTTCCCCTTCTGGGATTTCTTATCCTGAGACTCCTTTTGCTTCCAATTTTGGCCTCGTGTTTGACCTTCCTTATCACTTTTCCATTTTGAGGGTTGACTCTTCATATTCTTTTTGCCATGTTTCTATTCAATCTTCACTACAAATTTATATGCCTCATCGAGGGTTTCTAAATTGAAGAGTTCCATTTCCCCCCATATGTACCATTGTAGTCCACCACGATATTTGAGAGTCTTATGTTTCTCACTTTCTTGAATGCCCAATCTTGCAGACAAAGAATGAAAAGTGTCTATGTAATCTTGAACAGATTGGTCCATACCTTGGTGAATTTTTTGCCACTGTATGTATAGATCATCATATGCTCTGATGGGATAGTAGTCTTCTTTCACTACTTCCACAAAATCATCCTAGGTAGGTTCCACCTTAAGGCCAATGACATCTATATTGAACCTCTTTTTGTACACTTCCCACCAGTTTTCCACGGTCAATGATGATTTCAAAAGAGCAAAAGTGATCTTTTCTCCATCGGTGAACATATTTATAGAGAAGTAGGAAGACAGTTGATCCAACCAATTTTATACTGCATCAGCATTGATTTTGCCTTCAAATGTAGGAATATCAAAATTTACCTGAACCTTGAAGGGTGTTAGGGCACTAAAAGGATGTTCCCTAGATGAGGAGCCAAGAAGTGTAGCCACGAAGCCAAAATTTTCCATCAGAAGTGTTTAAAGAATTTGGGCAAATTGTTGCAGCATCTGCACTTATTACCGTTAGAGGACTTCATTCACCATTTCCTAAAAGGATCGGATGTCTCAGTGTTATCTGCCATTTGAAGTCATTTGGAGTGAATAGGTGGAAATTTTGGAAGCTCTATTGTTTCCCACCCAAGTTTCTTATAGCTTGACTTCATCCTCGAGATCATACACTCTCAAGACAAACCGCTCTGATACCACTGATCCAAAACTCATAAGTTCTGGTTGAGAAATATTTCAATAGCATAGAAATAACACAGTAACAATGAATTCTCTAAGAAGAGATGTAGTATTACTCAAGATCGCAATACGAATATATGCTTATCTATGGGAAGAGATGTCTATCTCACATTTCGGGTTACCTCATCATTTATACACATTTTGAAAGCATGGGGAGGATGTGGAAGGTCACCAATCTCGAGGGAGATTAAGTGGTTTGACTTCCAAGATTTAAAACAATACAAAATTTGAGGAATTATTATTTAAATCAATTGAGGTGGAACTATCACCTGAATTGTCGCTTAAATTATTGCTCGGATCGTGGTGACTAAAGTTGATAAAGTTACTTACCATGGTGACTAAAGTTGATAAAGGTATTGTAGGTGAAGAGCTAGCCATTTCCATTAATGAAACATCAATAAACTAAAGAGGAATCAATACTACATGATGAAACAACCTTTTTGGTTGGAATATTAATGTATATGTTGGATGAGAAATAATCACTATCTTGGTAGCATCCTTAACAACTTTCAATTTTTTGAATAATGCATAGGTAGCCTCAAATTCTTTATTTATAATATCAAAATTGACCATAGAAGGTTTGAATATTATACCAACATCACTCATCAACCTTTGATGCTCAATTTTAGAGGATTTTAATCCTACATTGAGTGCCTCTACATTAGTCATTTTATCCTTTGTAAAATTAATAAACTACATAATTTCCCCATTGGTTTTATACATGGTCCTTCCACCTATACTTTAAAACTATCGACACTTGCTTTAAGAAGTGCATCAAAATTGGGATTAATTATCAACTACCCTATAGAATGTTTTACATGAGTGAACCTCATATAATTCAAAATATCAATGACCTCCTTTTCTTGGCCTGCCAATTGGGTTTTCAAAAATTTCATCTATGTGTGCCACTAAAAAATACCATCTCTCTTTGGAATTACATAGTTTAAGGCCCAAGATGCCTTTTGTACAATCATAAAATTCAAATGAATGTATGTGTTATTTCTTATAGATTCAACCAAGAAGTTGGGTAAATTATTAATTTATTTAAATTGGTTCTGACACTTTATTATTTTCCCCCATTCAAGATGTGACCTGCCCCTTGTCCTGAATGTCTTCAAAATGTCATACAACCTAGTGGATGCACTTTGTATATTTTAAAATATATCTAGGATTTTGAATGATCTAATATTGGATTAGTCTGTGTTTATCTTTCTCCTGACTTCTATACATTTCCTTCATTGCCTCCCTTATTGGGTCTACAAAAACACATAAGTCCTGTACATACTCTATGGGGTCATTCAATTTTTTATTTTGTTTCTTCACGAGGGGAAATATTATTTTCCCTTTGATCTAATGTTACTTCCTCACCTATGATACAGTCCATTACCTTCCTCCTCCTCAACCTTTGAATCATACCACTCTTTTTTATCAAAGTGGGTATTTATCATAAGCAAATTATTGAGGACCAAGCCCATCATGTCCTTCTTTCTTTCTTTCTTTCTTATGACTCCTTGACCTGGAAGCGGGCACAAGGAGTTATCCATGTTCTTCTAATTGATTGGACTTTGGAGTAGTGGAAGGCAGTATGAAACCTTGTAGAAACATGGAAGGACTTATTTGGATGGGGATTTATGGAAGTGGAGGAGTGACCCTACTCCATTATGAAGGAATCATCTAGGTGTAGTCTCTACTATGTATGTAGCTTACCTTGGAGTTATTATGATAGTAATTATGGAATATTAAGTTTGATTTGACCAGGATATAGATAAATAAAACTAGGTATATGGCCCTGGTGGATATCAAGGATTATGGAAACAATGACCAAATATTAAAAATGGACCTTCTTTTTAGGGTCTTGAGGTGTATCTATGATTGAGGCAATGGTCGAATGAATAAATTAATCTAAATAACTAGAGACTATACCTAAATAATTGGAAACATATTACTTAGTTTATTGAATGTGAGCATAGGGATATAACAACCGTGTTTTTTTACACTACCTCTACAAGGAATCCAATGGAGAGAGAGGGAGAGAGAGAGAGAGAGAGAGAGAGAGAGAGAGAGAGAGAGAGAGAGAGAGAGAGAGAGAGAGAGAGAGAGAGAGAGAGAGAGAGAGAGAGAGAGAGAGAGAGAGAGAGAGAGAGAGAGATGTTTTGCATTTATTACAAAATATTGTCTCCAATCCTTGAGGTATAATATGTTATTGAATAAAAAGATAAATAAAAAGGAATGGATGGTTGTGATATTGTTCTTGATTCTATATATCTCTTTAATAAAAGTGTTAGGAAGTGATCTTGTTGTGATTTTGTTCTTGATTCTATATATCAAAATATTTATTGGTCTCCCATTATGACCAATACTAGTCTTTTGTTGACAAAATTTCCTAGTATAAAACTTTGAACCTCTTTAGAAAAGGATTTCACACCATAAGGGATTTGGTATTTGCCAAGAACTGAGCCTGTTAGATTTATTTGAAATAAAAATTTAATTTAAATAATGCCGACTTACCTGTTATTCTATGAATTCAAGAATTAATGCCAAATGTTATGTTGCACAAATTAGGTCTACTACTGCCATGCTCATGATGGAAGGACTGGAGATGGAATTATGATACCCACTTAAAAAATTACTCTTTAGGTCTCCTTTATCAAGTGATGAGTCCTTTTTCTTCTACTCTTAAAAAATCCAATAGGTGTTGGAATCTCAATTCCTCCCCCAAGAATTAGCTTGCCTAAATTTGGAAGTATAATCTTGAACCCAAGTTAGCTCATTTATTCTAGTGCTTATTTTATCTTGGTCTTCCATTTTAGGAATGTCTCTCCCATTTTGAAATTTCTTAATGCAAATTCCTCACTTGAAATCACCCAGAGTCTTTCAAACATACCTTTTGGTCATGTCATAGATCCCAATTTGATTGGTAATGGATTCATATCCTTTTGTAAGCCTTAACACCTTGAGCCCTTCTCATGGTGCCTCATCGTCCTTAAGGATTCATATAATTGGCTAGTTTTTATTTTTTTATGGAATTTCTTCAAAGTATTTATTTTTTTCCTCTTGTGGAAACCTATAATAGTGCCTTATTTAACAATGAAGACTATTCTTATTTTTTTAATTAATGACTTAGTTGATGTGATATCTTCAGCTTACATGCAAATATAAGTATAAATAGAGAAGGTTACCATGGAGTTCCACCATCTTTAGGCATTGTTGGAGCACTATGGGAGTGTTCCTTATATTATGCATCATACACCCCTCCCACACCTACACCTCCTAGGAGACATCAAAGTCATTCCCACATTTATCATCACTTCTCCCCTCACATTCAGTTGGGGATGGAGTTCTCTACCACCGCTATTGATGGATGGGATATAAATGACTTTGGTTCTGGACCCATGGAGGATTAGGTGACACCGGATCCTTATTTAGTAGATCCTTCCACTTGGACTACTTTTCCACCTAAGGATGATCCCCCACCTCCTCCTTCATGTGTTATAACATGTGCCTAATTCTCATATGAGGTTTTTATAATGATTTTATTACCATGTGTTATTTGGGTTGTTTGTTTGTTTCCTATGTTTTGTTGATGTGATCTGAGCCAATGTTTTGTTCTCTGAAATGTATTATGAGCTTTGAATACTAACCATCTATGTTTTTATGTAACTTATTGTACTTTTATTATTTATATAATAATATAATAAACCATTCCAATAATAAAATAATCTCTTATCCCTAAACATATATGTTTGATTATTCATTACTTCATAATAAAATATTAATCTTTTTTACTGCAAGTTTATTTTTCCTCACACAAATTAACTCAATGTTACTTAAATTCTAATGTATTATTATCCTTCATAGGCATGTGTGTGTGTGTGTGTGTGTGTGTGTGTGTGTGTGTGTGTGTGTGTGTGTGTGTGTGTGTGTGTGTGTGTGTGTGTGTGTGTGAGATAGAGAGAGAGAGAGAGAGAGAGAGAGAGAGAGAGAGAGAGAGAGAGAGAGAGAGAGAGAGAGAGAGAGAGAGAGAGAGAGAGAGAGAGAGAGAGAGAGAGAGAGAGATATGCAATAATTGGGCTAGTGGATGATAAATTAACCATTTGATAATATTTAATAGTAATAAAATAAAAAGAGGATGAAACTACCTTATTCAAAACCTTCCTTTCCTCCTTCATGAGAATCTTTGTGCTTGGGTTGGTAGATAAGGTATCTATTAGAGCAGACAATATAGAAGGATTGAGGCTTCATATGCTTGAGTGAGGACCACAATAGGGATTTTTTGTAATGTGGAAGGTGCATCTAACTATAATGTCTAGTCCCCAATCTCATTTCCTTGTTCCATTCTTTCATATTCTCTTAATATCTCTATGTCTCTAGATTCATTTTCATCATTTGTCTCAAATAAATTTATTTCTTCTTTGGGTTATGTGTCTATTCTAAAGACAATCATATTTAGTCCCCCTTATTTCATCTTATTCATCACTATCTAACACATGGAAAACCTTGACTTATTTCAGACTTATTATATGTCTCTTTTTTTCTCCTCTAATGTTTCATTTAGAATACCTGTTTTAGTAAGTGAATGTTTGACAGGTCTTTATCCCTATAGCACATTTAGAGGTGAAACTGAAGGAATTTTTGGATTCCTCTTAGAGTTTACCATGGATAGATTGGTAGTCATAGGGACTTTTAATGAAGTGGATGGAGTGGGGGATGAAGGGATTTCAGTAGAGGATGATGGAAACATAGTGGAAATGGTAGGATAAATAAGGGATGTAGACATTGGAATTGTGGAAAGCATAGTTGGAGAAGATAGAGGTGTTGAAATTGGAACTGTGGAAGGAATTGATACAAAATAACCTTGTATAAATTTGGGGAGACTTACCTACTTGAATGTAGTCAAGAGGGGCATTGGTTCAAAATAAAATATTACTATTTTTTGACTTATAGAAGATGAAGCTCTGGTATCTACCATAAGAGACTGCATTATTTTCATCAATTGAGGCACTATTAGTCCCTTAAAAATCTTATTTCTTATTTGTAGATTGACCTTCTCCTAAGGGAAAACTTCCTCCTCTTGGCCAACTTTTAGTTTTTGTGGGGAGGATGGATGATCATGCTTAGGTGATAATTGAGCATGTGACTAAGGCCACTAATGGTTTGCACCCTTATTTTATTGTTCCACTATTTTATTCAACCATTCCCTTGTGATGTAGTAATCATATTAAATGTCTTGGACTATCACCATGGACATTTTATGCTGAGTCATCCATCGACAGACCTCATAATCATTTGCAACATTCCTAAAAATGGGGTCATGCTCATAGCTCCTTTAGACATAAGGGATGTGGAATCCCTTCTTTGTAAGATCACTGAAGTAATACCTTACTTGTCATTTATGATCCCAATATTTGAAATACACTTGAATCAACCCATAGTGGGTTTTGTTCCTCCCAACTATGTTGATATGCCTCCTCAATGTGTTATGCATCTGGATAATGCTCGAAGGAACCTTATGATAATGTCCTGGATGTTTGGTAGCTATATCCTCATCAAAATTATTTTAAGTTTGAAATTATATCTCCTACTTTGTAATTTTATCAGTAATAAAATGAGGGAGATTAAAAGGGGTAGCCCTAGTTCCTTCTATCTTGATTATAGCATAATCATGATAGATCCAATAGTCTCTCATCTTCATAATATTTTTCCTTATGTTCTCTAAAATTTGGGGCATAGAGCACCCATAAATAGCTTGGTATACCCAATGGTATAAATCTTCTACAATTATTTTACTTTCTCTCTTGAACATATAAACATGCAAGAGAGAGAAGTCATCACAAATCCTCTTGTTCACGTATTCTATAGATGGTTCCCAAGCCTACCCATAGATTGTAGGTATTGTCCCCATGATGGCATCCATTACATATGAAATCATGTAAAAATTTTCATCTAGTGGCCTTTCATTGAATTTGATCATCCATGCCTTGAGTATGACACTAACGACCTCTCCAAGTGCCATGGCATTATCATAAGTTAGAAATATATCTAGTAAGGGCACCCATTCTTCATACACATAGGTGATACTAGAAGAATTGTAAAATATATTGAGCGAGCCATAATCATCTTAATGTCCAACCTAAATTTGGTGATATGCACCAAAGAAATGACACCTTGAATGTTTAATTTCTCCACCTTAGCGAACCACTACTCAGGTTTTCCCTCAACTATGTTATGATCTAGCTAATTATTGTTTATATCTTGTTGTAAGTCATTTTAGGCATTCAAAGGTGTAGATATTTCTTAAAAGCATCTATATAAATTTAGGTGACTATGTTCCTTCAAAGTCTCAGGTATAAATAGTCTCTTGTAATAACACCATTGAAAAATAAATTACAAATAAGGGCTTTGCATGGAATTACCTCTAATTTTATGACTGTGTTTTGGAGGCCCATGGCCTTTAATGGAAATAATTCATCCATGTATCTCTTAATTTCGTTGATGATCTACTCTAGTACTTAGTATGGATTGATGTTTTTAATATCATCCTAAAGAGCTAAGTAGTAAGGAAATAATAATACCCCCTATCAAAAACCATGTTGAGATACTTAGTTTCCCATGCGATTGAATATTGGGAAGGGAGATGGATTTATGTTTTAAATGAAGAATCCATTGATGTGTTGGAATTCATAAAAAGTTTTTAGCTAAATAGATTTGCAATTTCTTTGGTAGAAAAACAAGGGATCTTGAAAGTTTTATAGCTCAAACTCATAGCTAACAACTCAATTATTAATAGAAAACTAATTGGATGTTCTTAGGATTCTAATTATATTAATTAAATATTAACACTTGAATTCCTAGTTTGTGTAAAGTTAGTGCAAGAAATAATTGTAGTTTTGTTTCCCATTTCAATTTGAAATTGAAAACTTGGCTTTGGTGCATGCATTTTCTACCATGTAGAATCTTTTTGTTAATTCTGAGTGCTTAGTCATCACTTCATGATAGATGTCCATTTCTTTTTATTTATATTTTAGCCTAGTTTTAGATTCTCACATGATTATTTTGGTCATATCTATATGATATTAAGACACTTTTTGTGATATTATATACCTAAAAGGCTCATCTTTATAATTATTCTTTATATGCTCTGAAAGTTGTGACTTAATGAAGTTTTACCACCTATTTTGATCTTGGGGACATGGGGTTCATTGAAATCCAGACTATCTACCTATTATGAAAGGCTTTGTGTGTATGAGATGATGCCATGTAGCATAATTTTTGGATTTTAGAGTTTTGAGGATTCTGACTTGTTACCTTAGAATGGTAAGCTATGATTTGACATGATCATGACATGTGAATAGTTATCAAGAGATTGAAACTTATTTAGAACCTTTTGATCTATAATTTTTCTTATCAAGCTATAAACTGATAAGATTATGAAATTTTTTGGGATATCACTTACCCAAAGGGATCCACTTTATAACTCTACTTTGAATGTTCTACAGACCATAACTTAAAGACATCTCACCACATGTCATGATATTGAAAACTCGGTGATCTTAAAAAATTAGGCTATGTACCCTTTATAGATGGTGTTGAGTGCATGGGATGATGCCACATGGATCAATCTTGAGATTCAAAGAAAAATTATGCATTTTCCTTAGTATTGTCTTAGTGATAATTTTTGGGCTTCCAATATGAAGACACATGGATGAATTTTGAGAATTTAGAAAGACTAGCTTTGTAATGTATCTACAACTAATTTGATCTGAGTGAATGGGATTATTCCACTTGATAAAATCTAGCTAACACAAGAGTTTTGAATATAATCAACCTTCTGTGATCATCTTGAACATGGGTCAATGAGATTTTACCACTTAGCATGATATCAATCATCTATTTTTTTTGAATAAAATCAGCATGTCATGATCATCTAGAACACCAGTCAATGATATTCTACCATTTGACATGATCTCAAAAGTTGTAAAAATATTTTGAATTTTATTGTGTATTTTATTTATGTAGACTCTAAGTAATCAAGATGTCACCATGTGGAGCAATCTTGGCATTCTATAAAAATAAGGGACTAATAAATTCTAAAGAAGACTAGTTACGTCCTTCATCCATGAGATTTAAATATGTAGATAACTCTCATTAATCTAAATACTTATAACATTTTGTTGAATGCCAAATTTTGAAAATGCACGAGATACTTCCATATGTAATTATGTCATAAATTTGGATGCTTGAGAGGACTAATAAATTTTATTATAATTGTAGTCAACTATAGGTGAATGGAATGCCAAAACTTGGCACGATCTAGGGAACTTATTATACATCAAAGCTTAAACATGTTACATATTTTCATAATCCACTTGATCACTTCCATTCTCATTATTTCTCCCATATACTTTCACAAGATCTTAATAAAATAATAGAGTCCCAAGTAACCATCAGATCATGTATACATGTCCCTATCACATTCAACTAGAATCCTAGAGCATCATCACATATAAATTTCATTACTATCATTACTCTCTTAGGAGACATGTTTTCCATTTGTATTCAATGTCGAATTAATTTATGTAGCCTTTTTTTAATTTCATCTTGGTGATTTATGACTAGTTATATAATATTTTAATGTATGGATTGTCTTACTTAGGTGACATAAAGATGATTAAAGTGTAAAATTCATGAGATAAGTGTTCAAAATTTGAAAGGTGATGAATATTAAATGAGAATTGAAATCATATCATTTATTTAGCTTTGAAAAATCATTGTAAGTCGAGCAGGAAAGTTAATTCAATTTTAAGATCCCTCCACCCTTCTCTTATATTTCCCATGTATTTCCTAGACTGCCTCATTGTCTTGATTTTGAATCAAAAGAATTAAGTGATGACACCCAAGTTTCCTATGTCTTTGAGTGAATATGTTTTCCAAAAATTTGATTTATGGAAGATAAGAGGGGAATAAAAAAATTATTGAACATATCAGATGCAAGGTGATATTGTTTACAAATTGTCAAAAAATTGAAAATTATTATAACAAGTATATGCATCACTTTATTTTTTATTTCTTATGTTATGAAGTATACCAACATTTAAAGGGAAATCAATAAAATGTAGGTTTGAGTGTTAAATTTAGTCACTAGTCATACAATGTGACAACCCTACTTTATAAAAATTTAAATTGTGAAGAAGATAGATTGAAATTTAATACAAATAGAGTTACTAGAAAGTGACCACCATTTCCAATCATTTTTGATAGAGGAAAATCTATTTTCATAAGTCACTGGATTTTATGTAACATTTCTATAGTATCATAATACACATGCCTCAACATGTCAACAGGGTCACTTTACATTGTTCACACTTTGTAAAGTTTATGAACTATGTGACTCTATAGAGAGGCCATGTGTCTATTTTCATGACATCGTTTAATCAATGATCATATGACTTATTCTATCAAAAAAATGATTAGGGTATAATTTCCTTGTTATGTAGAGAACAAAGGATGTGTGGAAATTTAAAAAATAGATTATGACATTGCCCATAATATTTATTTTCATCACTTTGGTACTCCATAAACTCTATGAGTTATGTGAGGTTTTGATCTTCATATGGCTACCACATGTTTCATTTGGTAGAACTTGTATTTTCACATAGTATCCCAAGTTCATTATTAAATGGGTTGAGGGGAAGGTTCAAAATGAAAATTGCACTCTATGTAGTACATGTTTGTGAAACCAAGGGATTATGACATGTGACAATTGAGATTATGTGTTTGATATTAAGGGTACATGACTTGATTTATTTGGAGACATCAAACTTGAGATGTGGCTAGTAGAAAAAAATATGCAACATCAAAAGTGTCTTTTCAATCCTAAAATTCCCTACAACATTTCTGAAATGAGCCTCACATATTAGCATTTGTCTCTCTACCTCATGTGAAATGCACAAGTTTCCAAGATGATAGAGAATACAATCCTGCAAGGATAAATATGGAACTTAATTATTACAAAGAAAATTTTGATAGATATCTATAAAATCCATGTTAGATGGACACAATTCTAACCATGATTCAAGACTTTATGTTCACATGCATCAAGTACATAAATTCTATTTTTAATCAAAATATGGCTAAGGAAATCCATAAGTGGGTTTGCATTTCCCTTAATATGATTGATGTTGAGATGGAGTTGCTAAAGATAATAAGACCATTTCTGATGTTGCTCTTGTTTTAACTTGTTTTGAGTCTATAAGAACTAAATTGGCTTGTGATCTATGTGGACCACAATCTCCTTGAAAAATATATAATGCTTCCAATGCTTACATGCCTAAAAAATAGCATAAATCTCATGATAATAGGTTGGGTAATTACTTATCAATGTGGTGAAAGTTTCACTATGGTAATAAATTGAGTGACCATGTTGAGTTAGGAATACTCCAAGTGCAAAGTAAGAGGTGTCTATCTTGAGCTTAAATGGTTTATGAATGTCTGACAAAGTAATCATTAGTGTGGAATAGAGTTTGTAATTTAATCACTCAAATATTTTTTTGTTTTGTGGTAGTCTAGTTAAACTTTGATTTAGTGCCACTTTGGGTAACTTGGTTTAGAGGCTAACCCATGTGAGAAAATTCAAGTACAAATCTCTGCTATAAATTTACCAATTGTGAAAGTTGTGAATATTTTTGAGATTATTTAGTTGTGGCCAATCCTCGATGACTTTGATCTTGGTCAAGTCCACATGCACTCCTTGTGCATCCATAACATATCAAAAATAGTGAATCTATGGTATGACAAGTAATTTTTTTCCATGTTTGCATATAGTCTATGTTTTTCCAAAGTGTCAATCACTTGCTATATAGGGTATAAATGTTCATCCTATGTTTTGATGAAGATTAGGATATAGTCAAGGTATAATATGATAAATGAAGTTATGAATGGCCTCAAGATATCATTCATCATCTACATGAATGTGGCTAGGGTGTTGGTCAAGCTGAAGGGCATGACCAACCATTAAAATACACCTTCTTTGGCAATGAAAGTTATTTTGCATATGTTTATAGGATCAATATGAATCTAATGATACCCAAACTTGAGGTCGATCTTGGTGAAGTATTTGGCACCATGAAACTAGTTTAGAAGATCCTAAATCCATGGAAGGGGATAGTGGTTTTTCACTATAATCTTATTGAGTTCTCTAAAGTTAATGCAGAGCCTCCATATGCTATACTTATTTTGTAAAAACACAATTGGGTTGCTATAAGATTATGAGCTAGGCTTGATATGTCCTTTGTCCATGAGTTCATGGATCTGTCACTTGATCTCTTCATTCTTTAAAGATGATATCCAATATAATGAATCATTAGGAAGAGGTATTATAAGGATCAAACCAATAGTATACTTTAATGCATAGTGTTTAGGCACTTTTTTTAGTATTTATAACACATCCTTGTATTATTTCAACTTGATCTACAATGTAGATTTCTATATTGATGTTGGAGGAACTATGGTAACCATAAATGTCTTAAGGACTTTCTTGCATTCATATCTCACTATAGGAAGGAATAGCTTAATACTATATGTGACTTGTTTCTCACACATCTTAGCACTAATGAGTGATAGATTTAGAATTACTTCCGATATGTTGTATATTAAATCACCAACATTTATAGGATTTGATTTATAAATTTCATTTTGATGAAAAATATATGGCTGACCCAATAGAATATCACATACCTCTAATAGATATATGCCACATAAGACTCTATCTTGAAAGGGCTTGATGTTGTACACCACTTGACAATGTTGAGTGACACATTTCTCAAAACCTGTACTGAACAATATAATGGAGTATGGTTGTCGGTGAGACATCAATGGCAAGTTAAATTTTTGAACTACAATAAAAATTAGGATCTTTTGAATTACATTGTCAATAATGAATTTTATTCGTTTGGAATATATCCAAATTAGATAATGGAATGATTTTTTTGATTCTTTTGATTCCATAGTGGTAGAAGAGATGTTTGTAATACCTACCATGGTGCTAGGCTTAGAATCCATGATTTTTTTACCTTTGTCTGGTGCTAGAGTGATGGTACTAATGGCCTCAAGATGTGCAATAAGAGTTTTCCTAATGCGACATTCCTCATTGGAATGATTTTTTGAGTTGTGAACTCAACATCACACTCCAATGTTGGACCATTTGTTCTTATTATTGATGATTGTTTCTTCTTCATTGGTAGTTGTTTGGAGTTATTCCCTCACTTGGAATTCTACTTAGAATATTTATATTATTACTACTTAGTATGATAATTTGAATCTTTTGTCTTAGTTTTGGTCGTAGCCTTTGATTCAAACTTATAAGTGTATATGTAGGATTCCTCAATAGTGGAGATAGTCAAGAAATCCATATTTGATTGGATGTGCGATCTCAACCCTAAACTATACTTCAGAACAAGATTCTACTTCAAATCCTAAATCCCAATTTTGGGCATAGGGTGTGAAAAGTGTATTTTTATTGCTTCATAGACTATTATTTTCCTTGGTAAAACCTATAAAACTTATTATATTGATCATTATAGTTTCCAATAGGATAATTGATTGCTTTGAGTGCTTACAAAACTGTTCCATGTGTATACCAATGTGTCTAAAATTAGATCTTCTTCATTTATAGTAGAATAATTTTCCCACCATTTATTAACTAATATAGAAACTTTCAAAAGAGCAAACACAATTTTATCTTGGTTAGAGAAATGATTTACCAATTAGTATGAATAAATGAGGCTAAGCAAGTTATCTAGTGCATTTGTATCCATTTTACCTTCAAACATATGAATGTCTAGATTGACTTGTACCTTATAAGGTATTTGTGCAAATGGCCCATGATAATGAGATATTGTCAGAGAAGTATACTTCTTTAGAAGGAGTGAAAAGTGATCAACAATATTTGCTCATTCTTGTGCATGACATTTTTACAAATATTTCCTCTGTCTTTGTAAATCATTCTCTATCATTTTCTGGAACATCTTCGGAGTTGGCATCATTATGACTTTGTCTCCCATCTAAGGAGCTAAAGGATAGTATGACTAAGGGTCACGATTCTTGATCCCTAACTTCCATTTATCATACCTCGAATGCTTGGGCAGACAAATAATGATGAATCTTATAAATACCATTGTACATTTAGGAATGATATTAAGTATGCATGTTTGATACCACTAATTTAGGGCCCAAGAGGAGACTTGATGAACAACTTACTTTTTGTAGGTTAAACAAGTTACGTGTAGAAGTGATTTACTAAATGATAGATAATATGAAATGTAATGTGGTAGAGAAATAATAAATAAAGGACAAAGTGACAAAAAAATAAAAAATTTAATAACAAATTTGTATTATGCTTATTTTTGTACAATCTGAGAGATCAAATGTGTTGCCACAAGGCTTCCTAACACTACTCCTCTATGTGGTTCAGCATAATGTATTACTAACCTACAAAGAATGAAAGTGTACATTATTATACAATGCAAGAAGATGAAGCTTTGGTTGCACCATTACAATTGTTGGTAATAACCTCTTGTAACTATAAAGTGTGGTGATAACACTAACTGTCGTTATTTATAGGCCATTAATTACAATATTGACACTACATGGATTGTGTAATAATGTAAAAATGGATTTTCAAAGAATCCTTTTACACATAAGTGTAAAAACCGTAGACATAAGTATTAACGTAAGCACAAGGTTGGACGTACAATTATGATAATATGTGGTATGATTGAATGACACACCTTCTCTTAGATCACATTTAAGAATTGATTTCATTTAAAAAGAATAAAAAAAATATTTTTTATTTTGTATATTTAAATTTTAAAAATTCAAAAAATTTACTAAGAAATTAGTCCCATCAATATATTTCAACCGATTATATATATATATATATATATATATATATATATATATATATATATATATATAATTAATTCTCATTAAAATAATAACCGCAAATATAAACTTAAAAATCAAGTTGATTTTTAAATTAAATAAACTCTAAATTAAGATAATACAACAATAAAATCAAACAAATGCTATGAAAAGTAGTAATGTTATTGATGAATGTAAGATAAGAAATAATCAATAATTTCTAAATAAATTATTGAATGAAGTTAGCTAAAGTGGGTTTCTGACATACTCAGAAGAGAATCAAATATCCATCCCCTCAAACAAGCAAATATTATCTTTTGGTGTTATGTCTCACTATCTTATTTAGACAAAGGAATGTATATTAAAGTTTAACTTTAAATATTTAACTTAGTTTACATTAAAATATTCATATATATTAGATTATAAATATATTAATTAATAAATTAATTTATTTGTTTATTTTTATGTATTTATTTTTAATTTTTTAAAAATTTTGGTTCGATATATTTTGTTAATATTTTCTATTTTTATCGTGTCTATTTTGATTTGATATTTTCATGTGACAAAAATTTAAACTATGACTATCAACCAACTATCTTACTATATAACTTTTTATAAATTACTATTTTTATTAATATTACTACTTAAACGATCGACTAATAAATATATTGAAATTAAATATCAATATAAACAAGTTAATTAAATAATTACAAACCAAAAACACCATTGTCAATGCTTCTATGCACTATATATAATCCTTAATCAACGAACCCTTATGTAGGGCCTCCTCTTTAACATTCATATTGTGACTAGATATTTTACACGTGGATGGTTAGATTGCTTTTAATTGTCCCATACGTTTTATAAGCACGGAGGAGGAGCCATCGATCATAATGCATATACAATCCTTACCAAAGATAATGATAAGGATGCATCATTTTATACTTTCATGTCTTTCTCACATTTTATTTTTAAATCCTAATCCAGAGTCTTTCTTTACCTCTTGCTTTGCGCATGATTTGCCACGTGTGAACGCAAAGCTTGTCGATTTTCCATGTTTGAACCATTTTTTTGGTCTTATTAGATAAGATGGTATTATTTAACCAATGTGTTTGATTATGTTTATATTTCCAAGGCTTTTTAACATACATGATGTCCCTGCACCCCATATAGCTTTTTCGATTGATTGACACTCCTTTCTCTTGGATTTTGAGTTTTTTACTCCTTAATACACGTCCAATTGATTATGTATTCCTCCTTGGGTAAAGTAGAAATTGTTACGGGGGTCACCCATAGAACTATGAAGAACAATAGCGTCAAAGCAAAGTGAATTTTTTTCTCAGTGAATTTTTTTCTCCCAAAGTCTTCCATTAAGTATAGATATAACTTTTGAAAACCCTCCTAATGTTATTTTAGAATGTCTTAATTTTTTTGATTGAATAAGTTTAAGGGTGTTCAAATTTGACAAAAAGTTTTTTTTATTTAATTTTAATAATGAAGACCATTTTTTGTGTTATTATGGTTTAAGGGATTATTTCATTTGAAATATATTAGTTTTGTTCTCTCATTGGACCTGAGACTTCATCATCTTCGAGCATGCCAAGATAAAAATCATGGACTTGGATGAATTCCATAGCCTTGCATTTACTTTATAAGATTTTTTTCATTAGTTGATTAAGCCTTTATAGAATTTCATAAGGTTTGAATCTAGATATTCTATGCAATTTAGTCATAGAAATGCATTTATGCACAAATAGACATGTCAAAGGATCTTAAGAAAACTATCGACATCCAATTCTATGAAAAAATGATCACACAACATGTGACATATATCAACCAACCAAACACTTGTTCCCACTATCAATAAAATATAATAAAATCAATAAATACCTATTTTTAGCTAACTCCAAGCCAACTCCTCCTCCCAAAACCTCTTATAAGGAAAACATACATAGAAATATGCAAAGAGATGGACTTCAGTTTCCAAAATGAATAGCAAAAAATAGTCACATTCAATGGGAAAGGCCATAGACATTATGAACAAACCCATAGGAATTTATTTGATGACATCCAAATAATGAATTCCCACCATTCAACTGGTGGTGTTAGAGTTAGTCCACACCCCTCAAGCTACGACCATGTTATCAATAACATTGATCCATTCGATGGCCTCCCAATAGTCACAACCTTATCTATAGGTGATTAACTTGAGTATAAATTATAAACTAGTGGTGTTTGAATGAAAATTATTGTACCTCTACGAGTATAGCCCCTCACCACCACCAAAAGTTGGTGAATATGCTCAATACAAATGTCATGTTTTTTGTAACCATCAATCCTTCATAGCTAATATATTTTTAGATTTAACCAAGATTGATGTATAACCCAACATGCTAATAGGTTGATCAATGATTGTGTCCTCCAATAATGTATGTGGCCTAATTGAAATGACCCATAAGTATTATTTTCAATATATGTATCAATTTTTTTCCAACATGAAAATTTTGTCTACAAGAATTTAAAATATCAGGATTCTCTCTCACATTTTCCATTAGAATAATATGGTCGAGTGTTGTATTCCAAATATCTAAGACCAATACTGGACATGGGAAAGTTTTTCACTTGAATTTCTTCCTTTTTTAAACCTTAAATCATCATTTGGAGATTGGATCCTACTCATCGTATTGTGAGATCCTTTTTTTATTTCAACAACTATATTCTTGGTATTGTAAACATTTATGCATCTACTGATGTAGTGGAGATGGTGGTTTTTTGACAATGGTTATCCAATTTAGTCCCTAATGCTAACTAGATCTTATATTCTAAATTAAAAATGATTGAATCTTATGAAAACAAGGAGGGGATACTAACCATACTTTGGTGTGTCAGCAAGAGATGCATGGTTTTACATGCCCAATAAATTTTCACTCTTTTACCTTAACCACAATCGCCTCTTCACTACCAATTCACTATGGTTCATATGGTTTAATATCCAACAGGGTGATGATCTCATTTCATAAAGGCTTGACAGAGCCATGCTGACTATGCAAATCATTTTGCCTTTGTCGACGAATTTTACCACCCTATGGATATCATTCTAGATGTATTAGTTTTTCATCACCTTCTTATCATGTTTGAAATTAAATACCTCCCCTCCCCTAAAGTATCTCCATGACACAGTTTTATCTTAATATTGCCCATCGTTCTCATTCCTAGACAAAAAGACACATTGTTATAATATGTAATTTGGTACCTTGCCCTCAGGGATATCTTAGATGCATTGAGTAGTGAAAAAAATTCATAAGAAAAGTAGCTACTTTTATTCATGTATATGGTAACCCACATGAATATTCAAACCATGAATTCATATGAATCTCATATGAATTTCATTGGAGTTAGAAATATAGCTATTTTTATTCATGTATATGGTAACACACATGAAGATTCAAACCAAGAATTCATATGAATCTCATATGAATTTCATAGGAGTTATAACTCTATCCTTTCAATGAGGAGTTACAATTGCATGTTGCCATATGAGGAACACTTGCTCAAAATTGAAGAGCATCATCAAGCTATGGGAGCTCAAATTTTTGCAAGGATGCATTGGTTAAAGATTGGAAACAAAGATTCAAAATATTTAGTTTTTATTCTCCATTATAAATAGGCATTTGATCAAATCAAAGTTATCAAGGAAGTTAGATCCCACCTTACTCATTTTCTTGATGTATTGAAAGCATTTGTCTTTTATTATCTCAAGTTCTCCATTGCTTAACCTTTATCCCTAAAGAGGGAGAATCCTATATCTCAATGCCTTCAAGTGGTTCCTTGTATGCTTATGGAAGCTCAAATAGTGGCATGTGATAGATGCCTTTCCATCAATGATATTCAAGAGTCTACTATGAAAATGGCCATTGACAAAGTTCCTAGTATTAATGGATTTCCCTGTGAGTTCTATAAAGTGTTGTGGGACATTGTTGGGCTTGATCTTCATCTGGTGTATCAGGAAGACATTCAAACCATTTTTATTCATAAGTTAATTAACTAAGACAACATCAAAATTATTCCCAAGGAAAGAGATCCTTACCTCATTACCAATTGGAAACTTGTTACCCTTCTTAATGTATCCTATAAGAACATTTATAAGACTCTTTTTTTCGGTTTAGTTATTTTTTACCCTTTATTATCCGATCCCAAAAAACCATTTTCTATCCATAACAAAAACATTCTTTACAACATCATTGATGTATGAGAGGGAATGTAATGGGCCATGAAATATCAATAAAAAGGCCTTATTTATTAAAATTGACATTGAAAAATCCTATGATAGAATTGAGTGGACTTCCATAATATCCATGCTTCAATTTTTGAGATTTGAATCTAAATTTGTTAGAAATATTAAAAAAATTTCAAGATGTCGAAGCATATATCACCAGCATTGGTTTTCAATCCAAACAATTCATAATCATTTGCTCTATTACTCAAGAATGTCCTCTTGTCCATTCCATATATGTGTTGGATACTTAAGGGTTCAATTATCTTCTGGACATTTATACTTCCATAATTTTGGTTAAGGATATATTTATTCCCCACTTGCCTAATAAAATGGTTAATGTGTACTTTGTTGATGATTCTTTCCTCACCCTTGTTGAAGAATAAAATTATGTATCCAATGCTATATATTATTTAGATATCTTTTATCTAGATTTAGGCTTTCCATTCAATAGAATAAAACCTAATGCTACACATAATTTATATCCCTTGTACCTCAATGGATTCTATAGTATAGGTGGATATGAATTCAACTAGGAAAATAAATCAAGTTTCTAGGAATCTCCTTTTCTTTCCAAGACACTCCTTTAGACCTATGGGGATATGTAGTTCAGTGAGTCGATAAATCAGTTGTCGTTTATATTTATTAACCCCTCTCTCTTTTAGGGATATTTAAAATCTAATTTAAAATGTTGTCTATTACTCATATTTATTAATCTTCTTATTGGGATCCCACTAATTTTGTTTATGCCAAGCTTGATAGAATTTTGGGGGAGTTTTTATGGACCAATTATGAAGGGACAAAATGTTTCCACCAAGTTTATTTGGCTCATTTGTTGTAAACCAATATCTTTTGGTAGTCATGGTCTTCTTGGAATAAAAATCTAAGGCAATGCCTCATGTGCCAAGTGGATCAAGACATACTAAATATATAATTGAGCTATTTTTAGAGCTGATATAGCTTTCTTACAAGGTATGAAAATTGTAATTTTTGATAATATATCAACTAATACATATATTCAATCATTACCATGATTTTATTAGGGTATCTTGAGATAAATTCCATGGAAATATACTCCCATGGTCTTGTTAGGAGTAACAGGGGTGTGTAGAGACCTTGATTCTTGTCGGTATGTACGTTATAGCACATGCAATACATGACTTTATGTATTTCGAGACATCAAACCTAAATATCACCAGTAGAAATAATTATTCAACACCATAAGTGTATTTTCGATCCTAAAATGTCCTACAAAATTTTTGAAATGAGCCTTCCATATTAGTTTTTGTCTCTCTTCCTCATGAATAATGCACAAATTCCCAAGCTGATAGATAAGACCACCCTACAAATATAAATTTGGAAATAAATTTCCATAGAGCAAAATATTATAGATATATAAAAATCCCATGTCAAATGGGTGAAATTATTAAAATGCATTGACTTCATGTCCACATGTGTTAATTACATAAAGGAGAGTTTTAATTGGAGTAAAACTCAGGCAATCCATAATTGGTTTTGCACTACGCTTCTTATGTTTGATGTTTAGACGTAATTGCTTAAGATAATACGACAATTTTTTATGCCACTCTTTATTAAATTATTATGAGTATGTAAGAACTAAAGTAGTTTGTGATATGTTTGGATCACAATATCCTTGACCAAGATATAATGCTTCCAATGCTCATAATCATATTTTGGGTAGTTCTTTATCAATGCGATGAAAGTTTCACTATGGTAAGCAACTAAGTGACCATGTTGAGTTAGGATTACTCTTAGTGAAATGTCAAAGGTGTCTATCTCAAGATTAAATGGTTGTTGAACGTTTGGAAAAGTAGGTATTAGCACATAAAATAGTTTGTGTTCTAATTCATTGAATGGTTTCTATTATGTGGTAGTCTAGTTGAAATTTAGTGCCACCTTGGGTAACTTGGTTTTATAGGCCAAGTCACATGAGTGAAACCAATTACAAATCTCTGGTAGAAATTAACCAATCCTAGAAAGTTACAAAGCTTTATGAGATTATTTGGTTGTGGCCAATCCTGGATGACTTGGATCTTTGCTAGGTCCACATGCACTCCTTATGCGTCCAAAGTGTATCCAAACTATTGAATGTGAGACATGACAAATGAACATTTTTCCATGTTTTTGCATACATTTTTTGTTTTCAAAAAGTTTCATAAACTTTCTATGTATGGTAAAAATGTTCAACCCATGTTTTTATGAAGATTAGGATGTCGTCAAGGTATATTATGATAAATTAAGTTTTGAGTGGCCTCAATATAACATTCATGATTTGCATGAATGTGGATCGAGCATTGTTCAAGCCGAAGGGAATGATTAACCATTCAAACAAACCTTCTTTGGCATTAAAATTTATCTTCCATACATCTATAAGATTAACATGAATATGATGATAATGAGACTTGAGGTCATCCTTGGTGAAGTATTTGACAATGCATATCTGGTCTAAAAGATTCTCAATCTATAAAAGGGGATACTTATTTTTCACTATAATATTGTTGAGTATTTTGAAATCAATGCAAATCCTCTATGTGCCATCCTTATTTGGTGAAATCAAAATTGGGCTACTACAAGGCAATGGGCTAGGTTCGATATGTCCTTTGTCTATGACTTCATGGATATGTCATTTAATCTCTTCATTCTCCAAAAATGATTTGTGGTATAATGAATAATTAGGAATAGGTATTATAGGGATTATATAAATAATATGTTTTACCAAATAGTTTGTAGGCATTTATGTTGGTAGTTAGAACACATCCTTATACTCTCACAACTTGATTTTTAAGCTATAGGTGCCACAAAGACTTTCTTGCATTTAGATCTCACCATTAAAAGCACAAACTTATTACTAGATGTGACTAGCTTTCTACACTTCTTGATGCTAATGAGTGATAACTTTGGAATTACTTCCAATATGCAGTATATTAAACCACAAACATTTATGAAATTATTTATAGGATTTTCTTTATAAATTGCATGTTGATGAAAAATATATGTTTGACCTAATATATATCACATACCTCTAATGGAGTGACGTTGTAAAAGACTATATATTGAAAGGGTTTGATGTTGTACACCACTTGACATTATTGATTGTCAAATTTATCATAGCCTATACTAGACCATCTAATGGAGTATGTTTGTGGGGGAGGTGTCAATTTTTAGTTCAATTTATGAACTACTTTATGAGAAATTATGTTCTTTCGAATTCCATTTTCAAAAATGAAGCATACCGATTGGGTATTGATCCACATTTGAGAATAAGACAATATTTATGATTCCTTTAATCCTAAAAGGGTATTAGCATTATTTGAAATACCTACCATGGCACTAAAATCAAACTCTATAATCTCTTTACCTTTGTCTAGTGTCATAGTGACAATACTAGTGGCCTCAAGCTATGCAAGCATAGTTTTTGTAGTAAGTCATTCCTCATTGGAATGAATATTCAAGTTATGAACTGAACATGAATTACTAATATTGGACTAATTTTTATGATCATCTAATGACTGTTGTTTCTTCTTTGGTGTTTTTTTGGAGTTATTCATTGACTTGGAATTATGATCGAAAGATTTAGATTCTTATTGCTTAGTTTGAGACTTTGAATCTTATGTCTTAGTCTTGGACATAGCCTTTGATTTAAATTTTCAAGTGTATTTGTAGACTTCTTGAATGGTGGAGATAGTCAATAAATATAGATCTAATTAGATGTGTGGTCTTAAGCTTGACCTATACTTTATAACAAGATTCTTATTCAAATCTTGAATCACAAGTCTAGACACAAGGGTGTGGAGAGTATCTATGTATTATTGCATAGACTATTCTTTGCCTTGGTGAAACTAAGAAAACTCAATGTATTGATCATCATTATTTCCAATAGAATAATAGGTTGATTTAAGTGCTTCTAGGAAAGTGTTTCATGTGTCTAAAATTATATCTTTTTCAAGTGTAGTATAGTAATATTCCCACCATTTCTTAACCGATTGAATTAAAGTGGCCCTACACACGAAACAATATACTACATTATATGTAGTAGTTGTCAATAGTAAGGCATGTGCACTCAGTTTAAGGACACATCGCAACCTCATATGATTCCAAGTCTCCCAACAACAATAAAAAAATCAGAGTTCTGCACAACCTTGCATTGTTTATATTTTTATGTAGTTTTTTTCATTGCTAGGGTATATTTATAATTGAATTCCATAGCTTGGTTATGTAAAAATTTTGGAGCTTTTATACTTCCATTTATGCCATTTTTTTAAAATTTAATTTTACTTTGACATTGTATAAAATTTTGTTTAGAAGTTGTGATTTCAATCTCTGATGTGGTTGTTTTCAGATGGACACGTAGTTGAAATAAGTAAATGGTGATTTTTAGTGTGGTTTGGAAGGAGACTGCTCCTTTTGATAGACAATATCTAGGACATCTGGCCTTAAGGAGAAGGATAGTTGAGAGATCTTAGGATCTATACAAGCCTTCCATGACCTAACCTAATGATGCATACTATTTAGAGCACAATTTGGATATGGAGTTTCATCACCAAACAATATCAATAGGTAATTCAAAGAGCTTCCCTACTATAGAAAATATGATAAGGCTTATATCTGCTTCACATAGAATGGAGAGTCCCTGCATGTTTTTCACCAAAACCTTCCTCTACTTGGAAAAATGACATGCTTAGCTACCATTTTCTCTATCTTATTTATATCTATTTTATCCCATGCCATCTCAAATATAGAGAGAGCACTTAACCTATAATAGATTTGTCTCAATTATAAATATACAATGCAAATAGAACTAAATAAAACCCTTGTAGAAAATAATGGAGACTGATAAAGGCCCACCAGTGTTGTGTGTTACATGCTAGAAACAGACAAGCCCAATATGATCATTTGTATAAATGATAAGATGCCCTAACGAAGAGCATTTCTAATAGCATGAAGGCACATAAGATTCATCCATAGATCTTATTATTGTGTGATACTATGAAATTATTTAGCATTAATTTTTGATTTATTCCTAACAGTATGTAGAATAAGAAACAAGGAGTGTGTTCAGATGCATAGAGGTTATGTATAGATCAATGTAGGCACTGCCTACAACATTAAAATTAAACCCACCAACTCTCCCTACTACCCAAGAATGATCACCAATTGACGGCCTTTTCTCCTAATTGATGACTTCTCTACCATCCCATTCACATTGTATCATGAACAATTCCCCCTTATGTATCCACGTAGCATGTACTTTCAAAAACCTCGATACTCACTTCAACTGGAATGAAAGTGAGAAGATAAACTCTTTAAAATTAATGTTTTTCCCCCACATCAGCATCATTACATTGTTGTTTAGATCCACACATCAGCCATCAATATTTCCATAAACAAATAGAAAATTTGCAATAAAAGATGCCACCACTTTGCATGCTAAAAACCCCTTTATAATTATTGTAGGGTATGTAAATGAAACAACTGACCTGAAGTCAAGGCATGTGTATGATATGGCTCCTCTGGTGTACAATGTCACATGAAATACCCTATCATCACCTCTCATCATTAATACCTAGATCACTTTGAAGTCTTTCACAACTTGCAACTTTTGTATGGCCTTGTAATTTCTCTAGGTGTTAATATATTGATATTATAGATGAACAAAACAAATCACCGTCATGGATCCTTCTCACAATCAAATCACCATCATGTGGTCCTCATCTACCCTTCATGGTAGCAAACATCTAATCAAATACCCCACCACCTTTTAAGTTGTGTACCCCTTTATGATGGATGTAATTCATGTAAATCCAACAATTGTCGTAAATTTATACAATCTTCTAAATGTTTAAATGTTGGCTCAAAGCCCCATGGACATAGATGCAATCTGTCAAGAAATCTAGATGACACATTTAACACGAAGGTTTGAAATTGAAATGTTGATGACACCACATCACACTATGTTTGATCACCTTGGCGGGTGGCTGGGAAAAATAATCACCAATTTAATATTGAAACTGCTTTTGGTTATTGTAACAAAAAAAATTATCCATTGCAATCACCAACACAAAGCCTAATCACCCACAATTGGCTTGAACCCTACATGTTGGGCTTTTCAACCAACAAATACAGATGTCCCCTGATCAAAACCAAGGGAGTTATAGTTTTGACATAGAGATTGGGAAAAGATGCTATCACTTTCCATGAAGAATGCAATCTATCATAAACTAAAGCATTGCATCACATGAAATACCCTATCTTGCCTCATTATCACTGCCCAAATTAATTTGAAATCTTTCATAACTTGTAACTTTTGTATGGCCTTGTAATTTCTCTAGGTGTTAGTATATTAGAAGCATAAATGAACAAATAAAATCATCATCATGGAGCCTTCTCGCAATCGAATCACTATCATGTGGTCCTCATCAACCCTCCATGGTAGCAAACATCTAATCAAATAACCTACCACCTTTCAAGTTGTGTACCCCTTTATGATGGAAGCAAGTCATGTAAATCCAATAGTTGCCTTAAATTCGTAGAATCTTATAAATGCTTAAATGTTGGATTCAAGCCCAATGGACACAAATGCAATCTATCATGAAATCTAGATGACACATTTTGGATGAAAGTTTGGAATTTGAATGTTGATCACACCACATCACACTATGTTTGATCACCCCGTGAAATAGCTGGGAAAAATAATCACCAATGGATGAAGCGTTTACAACTTCAATCTTAAAATTGCTCTTGGTTATTGTAATGAAAAAAATACTCCATTGTAATCACCAACACAAAACCCGATCACCCACAGTGGCCCTGACCCCAACATGTTGGGCTCTTCAACCAATGAATACAGATGTCCCCTAATTGAAACCAAGGGAGTTGCAGTTTTGATATAGAGATTGGAAAAAGATGCTATCGTTTTATATGAAGAATGCAAGCCATCGTAGACTAAAACATTGCATGATGATCTAGATTCCAATAGGTCGACCCCTACAATTATTTTACATAAACTTTTTTTGATATCCAAATACATTCTTGCAGAATGTGAAAGTGGTGAAATATTTAAAGGTAAACTGGGCGATGGTGAGAAACAATGAAAAGTTAATAATCATAGGTTTCGAGTGAAGCTTAACTGTCGATTTACATTCTTTCACTTTACAAAACCCCTCTTACCAATATAAAAAATATATGTAAATGTGTATAATAATATAATATTATATATTAAATGTTAATTATTATATAAATGTTATATAATATCTATTATAATTTTTACAACATATTTAAATATGAGACAAAATGGCAGATTGATGGACAAAATAGCGGATGTTTGTAGGATACATATGCTTTGTTTGTTGGCCTTCTGAAACCCTGCCAAAGGCGGACGGAAAGCGCTTCCTCGAAAACCACCTTCCAAAACGGCAGGGCCCGAATATGCGAATCAGCAAAACCGTGAGGTGAATCTATGCCCTTCGTCTCTCAACGTAATGCATATACACTAATCCATAATCAACTACCCTTTAAATTATTATATTTTATTTTTTCTTTCTATGAATTTATCGAGGCTGGAGACTAGGTCCTTGTCTTTTATATCGATATTGTTATCGATTGTAATGCATATACCCCAATAACGACGCATCATTTTGTTTTATGGTTTCATGTCTTTCTCACCGTTTTGTTTTGCTCATGATTTGCCATTTGCAAACCCTGTTGATTTACCATGTTTGAACCAGATTTTGTTTTCAACCATTAAACAAGCTGGTATCATTTTAACAATGTATTTGATTATGTATATATTTCCAAGGCTTTTTAACACACATGATGTCCTTTCACTTCAAATAGCTTTGTCGATTGATCAACGACTCCTTTTTATTGGATTTTGAGTTTTTTAATCTTCAATACACATCCAATTCATTATGTTTTCATATTTAAATGTTAGATTTGTTTTACAATTTAATTTGACCATTGGAATGGTTCACAATTTAATTTTAGAATGATATATATTTTAAATAAATAGTTAGATATTATTATGTCAATAAATGTAACTTGTGATGATCATTGTAAAGGTTCTTATGGAGTGGACTAACTAAAAAAATGGTCGAGCTCTGCAACTCGACGTCAAGCTAGGGCAATCGTGCCCTAGCTGTTTGGATGTGTTTTCTGTGGCTGCGTAGGAGTGGTCGGAGGGGCGTGGGTGAGCGTAGGGGTTTTTCTGAGTGCAAGGGCAACTGGCAGTTTATGAGGAACGAAGGGATGGCGATGGGAGAACAAAACAAACTCAGGGGAGAAAGGAGTTTTAAGGAAGTGGTAGGTAATGATACCCAGAGGCAGGAAGCCAGCTTTAAACACTGGTTTGTGGCAAGTCAGAATGCAGGACTGCAGGTAAATGGCATTGTGGGAGGCTCTAGAATTTCAAAAATTAATGGATGTCTGGAGCGGTGTGAAGAGAGACCTAAGCTTGTTATCCCGTTTGATATGATTGCAGAGGATGTGGAATACTATTCCAAACACTCATTATACTGTAAGTTTTTGGGGCTGAAAGTTTCTCTACCTTTTTTGGAAAATTGGGCTCGAAGAGTTTGGGAGCCGGAGGGGGAGATGGAAGTAGTGTTGCTGGCCAACAGCTTCTTTATGGTCACTTTTAATTGTTTAGCTGACAAAAACTGGGTTTTTGAGGGGGGTCCGTACTTCTACAACCAGACAGGTCTCTTTGTGAAGCCATGGCAAGTGGGATTCAACCCCTCTGAGGAGTTGCCTAACCGGGTCCCGGTTTGGGTACAGCTACCTCGAATACCGATTGAATGTTGCAGGGAGGATGTTTTACAAATGATAGCTGCAATGCTGGGAAAACCAGTGGGGTCGTCCTCACAGACCTTAGGTAAGAAAATTATGTCCTTTGCTCGTATTTGTGTTGAAATTGACTTGAGCAGGGCTATACCAGATGCGATAAAAATGAGCGCAGGATCTTATTCCTGGGTTCAGCAGTTAGATTATGAGACTTTGCTCTTTAGATGCCGTCTGTGCCATGATTACGGACATCTGGTTAGAAGATGCCCAAAGGTGAAATTGGGAGGACAACATAATTCACCCTCACCTCAAGAGACGAATACTGCGTCTGAAGACAGGGGGAAGAAAAGTGGGGCAGGTGGTGATAGAGACGTGGAGGGTTTTGTGCAGGTTAGTAATGACCCCTTCTCGAATCTGATCTCATAATGACTGTTGGCCTATTCCTGTAAATTCGTAGGCTATTCGAAAGGTGCAAATGAGGGTTTCCTATTTTTTAGGATGTCCTTGTTCGAAGTTTTGATGGCAAATTCTTTCTGGGTTTTTCGAGAGCTTCGCGAAGGTATGTCTGTTTCAGTTTTCTGAGCATTTCCAGGAATTTACTATTTTTAGTAAATTCTATTTTTGTCAGCTAGCAGGATTATCACAAGGAGTTAACCTTCCCGTTTAAATTGACTCATTCAGTTTTGGGCTTCAGAATTCGGTCTTGGTGGAATACGTGAATTTCACTTAAAAATTTAATAATAACGTTATATTTTAACGTTGACCTTGGCCTAGACCAAAACAACTTAATGTTGTTTTAAAAGAGGGACTTGAAGGGGGGGCGCCATCATGACATGGAAAGGGGCGCCACTTTTGGGGATAAGCTTCAAGGGAAAGCCAATTGAAGCCTATAAAAGAAGGCATTGGGTTATCATTTCTTCATCTTGGTTTTAATGCATTGTTATGCTGCAGCTTTGGCTCTGGAACTGCTTTGGGGAATGAAGGCCTCCTAGCAAGGGCATCTCTTCATGCTTGAAAGACAGCATCTAGTGGTGAATTAATCTTTGATATTTGTATTTGCTTAAGTAGTACTTTCAGTATTGCATTATTAGAATTTCAAAATATTGTATTCTGTATTCTGTATAAGACAGATCTAGGTTTTCAGTCACAATTCAGAAAATACAAAAAAACAGGTTCTGGGTATCATCTTATTGTTTTGGGTAGGCCTAGGCGCCCCTTTGCTTAATTTTGTAGAATTTTTAGACTAAGCATTGAATTTTCAGAGGAAATCGCCCTTCTCCCACTGGGACGCCCCTTTGGGGTTTGGCATTGGTTTTTGTGTAACATTATGGATGCAGATTTGATCAGTTTCATGATGCTAACTTGGGCGCCATACTCCGGAAGAGATTTTGCAACAGAAATCAGGAAGATTGATTAAGTTTTGCATGAGTTATGAACATCTGAAGAAATTAATAAGTGACTGGTTTTTTTCTTCTTTCTAAGGGCAAATTTCTCTTAATTTTGTAAGCTGACAGTAGTACTGGCAGCCCTTCTCTATTTGTTCAATTTTCCTTTAAAATAGTGTAATAGTTTACAGCTCCGCCTTATGGTAGCTACTTTCCCTATTGGGTTAGCAAGCACATTCTAGGTGTAGAGCATCCGCCCTATGGTAGCTACTTTCCCTTCTGGGTAAGCAAGCACATGCTGGGTGTGGAGTAGTTTCCTTTACAGTATTTCTATTAAAGCATTGTTATTAAGCTCACTCTGTCATATGGTAGCCCCTTATGGGTAGCACATACTTGAGGTAGAGTTCTTTATTTGTAATTACTCCGTTTTATGGTCGCCCCTACTCCGCCTTGGACTGGGTAGCACATACTGGATGTTGAGTTCCATTTATTGCATTCTAGTGGCAAAGTTATTTCAGTTTATTTGAGAATTAACTTTAATCTTGACGGAACTTGCTTGTGATGTTGTAATCCAAAATCTAAAAAGGTTGAAAAAATTTGGTTCGAAATATTTCAGTGGTATCAGAGCCACGTATCCTGCCAGCCTGTGGACAAACCATCTATGAGTGACCGCGAAAAGAGATATATTGCAAGAGAAGATAAGAAAATTGCAAAACAGTTCCAGTGGTATCAAGTTCCCGAAGGTCAAACTGCTTTAGAGTTCTTGAGGGCTCATTGGGAGTCTTCTCAAGAAACAAATATGGCAGAAGGTGAGAGATCAGTAGGGGGTAACGAGAGGTTTACCAATCCTAGAAATGATAGTGGGAAGGGTAGAGAAAGATCCCTAAGTCCAGAAAAGAGATTTGAAAGAAAAATGGATGCCTTAATGGATATAGTATCCCTCATGTTGGGAAAAGTGGGTCAGAACCCAAATCTCCAGACCAATTCCGGCTATAGAGGAGAGCCTAGTGCCTCAAATCAATTTGATGGAAGTGTTGCTCAACCTATTTCAAACAACACTTACATTTCGTCTAGGCCCTTCAAACCCACTTTTTTAGCTCCATTAAATACCCAACTTGATCCTGAAGAAAATTCTTCATTTGTGGAACAATTGAGACGTGGTCATGCGGAGTATGACTCTCTCCCTGAAGACATCAAAATGGACATGTCCTATAATGAATTTATTGATCATAAAAGAAAGAGTAAGGGACAAGGGAGAAATTATGATCACAGAAGAACTCCTGCACAAGGAGACTTGCATCAAGCCATCAACAAGCTAATGCTTTCCCACTTTGATGGAAGTGACAATAGTTCTGCTCGAGCCTGGATTCAGAAATTAGACAACTATTTGGCCCTTAGGCCCATGGCTGAAGAAGATGCGATTAAATTCGCCACGCTACACCTAGATGGGGTAGCGCATGAGTGGTGGTACCATGGTCTAGTCACCTTGGGACATGGATCAATCACTAGCTACGATGAATTCACCAATAGACTCATTGAGAGGTTCGAGAAGAAGGACCCAGAAGTGCATTTTAGGGAGTTGGCACAGTTGAAGCAGTATGGCACTGTTGATGCCTACATAGCTGAGTTTCAGAGACTTTCAGTTATGGTCACTGGAATCACTGAGAGAAGATTAGTGATCTTATTCAGCGAAGGGTTGATGGAACCACTCAAGGGATGGATCAAAGCTTTTGATCCACCGTCCTTACAAGAAGCAATGAAAAAATCTAGAAACATGGAGTGGGCAGCTCCTAAAACTAAGTTCCATCCTAAACCATCCTTCCACAAGAAGGATCGAGGGAGAAGGTTTCAACAAAAGCCTTACCAAAAGGAGTTTAACCAGCAGAAACCTCTTGGCAAAAGACTGGATCCAGAAACTATCAATGAACTCCGAAGAAAGGGGCTATGTTTCAGATGTAAAGATAAATGGTCTCCAGACCATGTTTGCCCAAAAGGAGTCAAATTCCACCAGATTGAGTATTACTCCGCTGGTGAGAGTAATTCGGATTTTTCGGACCAGCAATCTGATTCCGAAGATAGTGAAGTTGAAAGAGTCCATGAAATTCCCGAAAGCGAAAAAGAAAGTGGTGGCACGTTGGCTCAAATTTCAAGCTTCCAAAAGAATGAGTCTTTCAAAATACGTGGGATGATCAAAGGGCAGCGTATCGTTGCTCTAATTGATACTGGAGCAACCCATAACTTCATTGATGAAGCTGTGGTGGCAAAGGAGTTACAAACAGAAGATTTTGAAGGGTTCAAAGTTATGGTGGCGGATGGATTCCACATTTCTTATACCAAAAGGGTTCCCAACTTGTCAATGCAATTGGGCAATTACGAAGTCAAAGATGACTTCTATGTGGTGAATATTGGAGATACGGATGCTGTCCTTGGCATTCAGTGGCTGCGATCTCTTGGAGACATTTCTTTAAATCTGCAAACCATGGAACTCAGGTTTCAATCCGATGGAAAGAAGGTGGTGTTGAGAGGGATGTTGAATGGTGGCCCTCGAATTGTATCATTCAAAAGGATGGCAAGACTGATACGACATGATCAAGTGGATTGGGCCACAGAATTCATGGTTCTTCCGACTAGTCCTGTTGAAACAAAAAATGAGCATCCAACTGATATTCAATCTTTACTCACCAAGAAGAGTAAAGTGTTTGCTGATTTACCTCCCGAACCACCTCCTGATAGAGGATCATAACACATCATTGAGCTCAAAGAGGGAGCGAAACCGGTGATCATAACTCCATACCGGTATCCGAAGCGGCAAAAGGACGAGATCGAGAAGAATATTCAAGAACTCTTGAAGATGGGTTTCATTCGCCCAAGCAAGAGCCCCTTTGCTTCTGCAGTGGTTCTTGTGAAGAAGAAGGATGGTACCATGCGCATGTGCGTGGATTATCGTGCTTTGAATCAAAGCACCATCAAAAATAGATATCCCATACCCAGGATAGATGAGCTCATTGATGAGCTACATGGTGCCAAGTTCTTCTCAAAAATTGATCTAAGATCGGGTTACCATCAGATTCGAATGAGGGGATCGGATGTTGAGAAGACAGCCTTCAGATGCCACTATGGCCATTTCGAATTCTTAGTTATGCCATTTGGATTGACTAATGCCCCGGCTACCTTTCAGTCTTGCATGAATCGTATCTTTCAGAATCATTTAAGGAGATTTGTGTTAGTATTTTTTGATGACATTCTGATTTACAGCAAGACTTGGGGAGATCATCTTAAGCATTTGGAGGAAGTACTTAGTATTATGGAATCTGAGAGTTTGTTTGCAAAAGCTTCCAAATGTGAATTTGGGATGACCGAGTTACTATACCTTGGCCACATAATCAGTGCTGAGGGAGTGAAGGTGGACCCAGAGAAGATCAAGGCGGTAGTTGATTGGCCACCTCCTGAGAGCTTAACTCAGTTGAAAGGGTTTTTGGGTCTATGTGGGTTTTATCAGAGATTCGTAAAGGGGTATTCACAGAATGCTGCACCCCTTACCGATCTTACCAAAAAGGGAGCCTTTGTTTGGTCAGAAAAGGCTCAAAGTGTTTTTGACAAGTTCAAGAAGATCATGAGTTCATGCCCGGTTTTGGCAATACCGGATTTCTCCAAGCCATTCGAGCTGCAATGTGATGCATCAGGTGAAGGAGTGGGGGCTGTCCTGATGCAAGACAAACACCCTATCGTGTTTGAGAGCAAAAAATTACGTGGAGTTGAAAGAACATATTCAATCTATGATAAAGAAATGCTTGCTATTATGCATGCATTAGCCAAGTTCAGACAATACTTGGTGGGGAATAAGTTCGTGGTTAAGACTGACCACAATAGCCTCAAGCATTTCATGCACCAAAAGGATCTAAATGAGAGGCAACAGAAATGGGTGAGTAAGCTTCAAGCTTACGACTTTGATATTGAATATGTCAAAGGAAAAAATAATATAGTGGCCGATGCTCTCTCCAGGAGACCTCATCTTAGCTCCTTGAGTGAGCTTACTTCAAATTGGAGAGACATGTTGCTTGCTGATTATGCTAAAAATCAGTTTGCAACCAGCATTCTTGAGGGTACTTTTCATGATGAAAGGTACAAGGTGGTTGAAGGATTGATACACTATAAGGGAAGAATCTTTCTGGTGAATGATTCTAAGTTGAAGAAGAAAATTCTTTTGAATTTTCATGATATTCCAGTTGCTGGCCACCAAGGTTTTTTCAAAACATATCGACAGATCCGAGAAAGGTTTTCTTGGAAGGGATTGAAAGGAGAGATTCAACGCTACATTCAGGAGTGTCCTGTTTGTCAAGCAAATAAAAATGAGCATACTTTACCAGCTGGTTTGCTACAACCACTCCCTATTCCCAATCAAAAATGGGAAAGTATTTCGATGGACTTCATCACAGGGTTACCCAAAGCCCAAGGAAAAGATTGCATCTATGTAGTGGTGGATCGGTTAATTAAATTTGCTCACTTCTTCGCCATCACCAGCTCCTTTTCTGCAGCCCAAGTTGCAGATCTCTTTTTTTGAGAAGTGTTTAAGCTGCATGGATTGCCAAAGAACATCGTGAGTGATAGGGACAGCAAGTTCCTAAGTAAGTTTTGGCAAGAAGTCTTCAGAATGAGTGGCACTGTGCTTACCCCAAGCACTAGCTACCATCCGCAAACTGATGGACAAACTGAAGTAGTGAACAAGTGGTTGGAGGGCTACTTGAGAAATTATGTGTCAGAACAGCAGAGAACCTGGGTCAAGTGGCTGCATATTGGTGAGTATTGCTACAATTCTACTTTTCATATGTCTATTAAGATGTCTCCTTTCTTGGCACTTTATGGGTATGAGGCACCTAGTTTTGCAGATTTAGTGTTTGGTGACAGCAAAGCACCTCTAGCCAAGGATTTGTTGCAGAATAGTCAGGATATAATGAAATCCTTGAAGGATAATTTGCAGATGGCACAAAATCAGCAAAAGTTGTATGCGGATCAAAAACGTGTTGAGCGTTCCTTCGAGGTTGGAGATATGGTATATCTGAGATTACAACCATATAGACAATCTACTCTCAAGAAGAGTGGAGCTGAGAAGCTCAAACCTCGCTTCTATGGGCCCTTTAGGGTCATCAGAAAAGTTGGAGCTGTAGCTTATGAATTAGAGCTACCTTCTGATAGCAGAGTGCACAACGTCTTCCATGTGTCTCGCCTCAAGAAGGCACTTGGACATAATGTGATTGCTTCATCACAGCTACCACCTTTGGATGAAGAGGGACAGTTGGAATTAATTCCAGAAGAGATACTTGATGTTCGAGAATGTTCTTTGAAGAAAAGAACCATCAAAGAGTACCTGGTCAAGTGGATGGATCTACCTATGGAGGATGCAACTTGGGAAAATGATGAGATCTTGCATCATCCTAGTTTACAATTGCTTGAGGACAAGCAATTTTGGGAAGGGCGGACTGTAATGACCCCTTCTCGAATCTGATCTCATAATGACCGTTGGCCTATTCCTGGAAATCCGTAGGCTATTCGAAAGGTGCAAATGAGGGTTTCCTATTTTTTAGGATGTCCTTGTTCGAAGTTTTGATGGCAAATTCTTTCTGGGTTTTTCGAGAGCTTCGCGGAGGTATGTCTGTTTTAGTTTTTTGAGCATTTCCAGGAATTTACTATTTTTAGTAAATTCTATTTTTGGCAGCTAGCAGGATTATCACAAGGAGTTAACCTTCCCGTTTAAATTGACTCATTCAGTTTTGGGCTTCAGAATTTGGTCTTGGTGGAATACGTGAATTTCACTTAAAAATTTAATAATAACGTTATATTTTAACGTTGACCTTGGCCTAGACCAAAACAAATTAATGTTGTTTTAAAAGAGGGACTTGAAGGGGGGGCACCATCATGACATGGAAAGGGGCGCCACTTTTGGGGATAAGCTTCAAGGGAAAGCCAATTGAAGCCTATAAAAGAAGGCATTGGGTTATCATTTCTTCATCTTGGTTTTAATGCATTGTTATGCTGCAACTTTGGCTCTGGAACTGCTTCGGGGAATGAAGGCCTCCTAGCAAGGGCATCTCTTCATGCTTGAAAGACAACATCTAGTGGTGAATTAATCTTTGATATTTGTATTTGCTTAAGTAGTACTTTCAGTATTGCATTGTTAGTTCCTTTGATATTATTAAAATTTCAAAATATTGTATTCTGTATAAGACAGATCTAGGTTTTCAGTCACAATTCAGAAAATACAAAAAAACAGGTTCTGGGTATCATCTTATTGTTTTGGGTAGGCCTCAGCGCCCCTTTGCTTAATTTTGTAGAATTTTTAGACTAAGCATTGAATTTATAGAGGAAATCGCCCTTCTCCCACTGGGACGCCCCTTTGGGGTTTGGCATTGGTTTTTGTGTAACATTCTGGATGTAGATTTGATCAGTTTCATGATGCTAACTTGGGCGCCATACTCCGGAAGAGATTTTGCAACAAAAATCAGGAAGATTGATTAAGTTTTGCATGAGTTATGAACATCTGAAGAAATTAATAAGTGGCTGGTTTTTTTCTTCTTTCTAAGGGCAAATTTCTCTTAATTTTGTAAACTGACAGTAGTACTGGCAGCCCTTCTCTATTTGTTCAATTTTCCTTTAAAATAGTGTAATAGTTTACAGCTCCGCCTTATGGTAGCTACTTTCCCTATTGGGTTAGCAAGCACATTCTAGGTGTAGAGCATCCGCCCTATGGTAGCTACTTTCCCTTCTGGGTAAGCAAGCACATGTTGGGTGTGGAGTAGTTTCCTTTACAGTATTTCTATTAAAGCATTGTTATTAAGCTCACTCCGTCATATGGTAGCCCCTTATGGCTAGCACATACTTGACGTAGAGTTCTTTATTTGTAATTACTCCGTTTTATGGTCGCCCCTACTCCGCCTTGGACTGGGTAGCACATACTGGACGTTGAGTTCCATTTCTTGCATTCTAGTGGCAAAGTTATTTCAGTTTATTTGAGAATTAACTTTAATCTTGACGGAACTTGCTTGTGATGTTGTAATCCAAAATCTAAAAAGGTTGAAAAAATTTGGTTCGGAATATTTCAGGTTAAGTCTCGGAGTAGAAGTAGAGGGCATAGGCGGTCCTTTCAGGAGTGGCAGGAGGAAGAGATTTTTAACAGATTTGAGATTTTGGAAGAATTGGGTCAACAGGGGATTCACTCTGGTCTACTCAATGAAGAGTAAACAGGGGGAGAAATTGTAATGGACGGTACGGCCTCCTCTTCTTTAGTAAAACAAGCAGAGGAAACCCCCTTGCCTATGCTTCTGGAGGAGCAAGGAGAAGGGCAGAGTTTGAAAGAAGCGACAAGAGAGATGAGTCAGGACATAGAGGTTGAGAGGTTGTCCACACAACAGCCGGTGATAGGAGGGGAGAAGAAAGGAAAGACGCCCCCTTGTCTGGGAATTCTCCAGAAGGAAGGAAGGAAGGGAGCAGTAGATAAAGGAGTAAAGGCAGGTAGGAGAAAGGATTTGGAGAAGATAAAGATGATTGGGGAGAATCTGGTGGAATCTGGGTCGGTAAAGACCCTGGATGAGCACTTTTTGAACCCAATGAAATGATTACAATCTCTTGGAATGTGAGGGGCTTGAATAGCAGCCCCAGACAAAAGGCTATTCAGGAATTAGTCAGAAGTAATCGTCTGAATATTCTCTTTCCACAGGAAACCAAAGTTTTTGTAGAATACATGATGGATATAGCACCTAAGCTATGGAGGCAGGGTTTATGTCAGTGTATTGGAGCTCACGGGACAGTAGGCAGATTGGCCTATTTATGGAATCCTCGTAGAGTTCACTCGGTAGCTTGGATCGTCTTCAGATGTGTGATATCTATGGTCGCCTTGTGTACAGATTCGGGAGAGTATGTTCTTCTGACGAACATATACGCCCCCAATGATTTGCAAGGTAAGCAATTGGTGTGGAACAGCTTGTAGGTGGTTCAGAATGAGTATCCTTACCATCCATGGATCATAGCAGGCGATTTTAATGCAATATTGGACCCTTCAAAAAAAAGAGGAGGTAACACTAGAGTGGAGCCCTCCTCTCTTCTGCTCAGGGATAAGATTTTGGAATTCAACTTGGTGGACATTAAGCCAGGCAATGGTAGATTCACATGGAATAATAGGTGGTTGGGAGATGATGGTATTGCGGAGCGTATTGACAGGTTTTTAACCTCCTGTTATTGGGTGGGTGGCTGATGGGTTCTAAACTTTGAGATCTTAGATTGGCGAGGGTCGGATCATTGGCCAATTCAGTTAACCATCTCCTCGACTCATAGACAACATAAACCACCTTTCAAATTTCAGCTTATGTGGTTGAGAGATCAGGATCTATTTAAGTGTGTTGTTGATTGGTGGAAGGAGGGACGTCCTGCGACTGGTACGGCAATGTATGTATTTGCCAAGCTCCTTCAGTATGTGAAATACTAGCTCCAAAGATGGAACAAATAGAGTTTCAAAAACTTATTTCAGGAGAAGAAGGAGGCACATCAGATGCTGAATGACATTACTAGAATGATCAGAGAAGATGGGTTGTTCGAGGTTTTGCTGAAGGAAGAGGAGAAGGCTGCCCAAGCGCTGGAGGAATGGGAGCTAAGAGAAGAAATATTCTGGAAACAGAAGGCTAGGATTGATTGGCTGCAAGAAGGGGACAGGAACACGGCCTTCTTCTTCAATTCGGTCAAAGCAAGGCATCATGGTAATGTGATCACTTCTTTGATGATGGAAAGGGGAGAGATGGTATACTCCACTAGGGACATTTGTAAGGAAGCGGAGCAGTATTTCAGCTTCCTCTTCCATGATAATGGGCAAAGGGATGAGGCGGCGGAGGAATTGATATTAACTAGTATTCCTTCTATTGTTACTCCAGATATGAAGGAGCAGTTGATGAGGCCTATTACATTGGAAGAGCTGAAGAAAATGGTCTTTATGATGAAGAAAGGAAAAGCTCCTGGGCTGGATGGATTCCCATTTGAATTTTATCAGGAGTTTTGGGAGATTATCAAAGATGACTTATTGGCTATTGTACAAGAGTCCTGGGAGAACAAACAGATGATGCAGGCCTTGAACTCTATTTTCCTGGCACTTATCCCCAAGGAAGAAGGGGCTGACCGCTTCAATGAATTCCGTCCCATCTCCCTTTGTAATGTGATTTACAAAATTATTTCAAAGCTGATTGCCGAAAGGTTAAAGAGGTGCTTGGAGGGGCTGATCTCGGAGGAGCAAAGCGGCTTTGTGGAGGATCGACAGATTTTAGATGGGATTGTAGTGGCTACGGAAGCTATCCATTCCATGACCAAATCAAAGGAGAAGGCTATGTTTATTAAGCTGGATATGTCCAAGGCATATGACAGGGTACGGTGGTCTTTTCTTCAGAGGAGTTTGGAGGCTTTTGGCTTTGAGGAAGGTTGGATTAGTTGGGTTATGAGCTATGTTACTTTGACCTCATTCTCAGTTTTGGTCAATGGTGAGCATTCGAGCCTCTTCGGGGCAACACAGGGAATGCGACAGGGAGATCCTCTTTCCCCCTACTTGTTTCTTCTACTAGCAGAGCGGCTGGGGAGGCGAATGAAGGAGTATACCAGTGAGGGTGTGATACATGGTTGGAGATGGGGAGGGGGTCTTTCGGTTCTCTCTCATCTTCAGTTTGTAGATGATGTGGCCATGATGGGCTTGGCCACTTTACGGGAGGCCAATAATATTCACAGGTGCCTGGATGCCTACTTGACAGCTTCAGGACAGATTATCAATGAGGAGAAGTCATCCATTTTCTTCTTCAACACGCCTTAGGCTATTCAGCGGAGAATTGGGGACATCCTTCAATTTTAAGTTGGAAGCCTTCTAGTTTTGTATCTGGGGATCCCCATCTCTATAGGTAGACTGGCCAAGGAGTCGTGGCAGGGGATTCTGAACAAATTTAGGTCCAAGGTCATTCATTGGACTCATAGGTGGCTATCCTTTGCCGGTCGAGTTCAGCTGATCTAGTCAGTGGTCCAGGCCCTTCCTATCTACAGGTGTATGCTCCAGGTTGCACCTGTTAGTTTCGTTAAGGATCTTGATTCCATGGCTAGACAGTTCTTATGGATAGGTAGTTTGTCTACGACTAAGTGGAGCCTAATCCGATGGGATGTTGTCTGCACTCTGAAGAAGTTTGGTGGTTTGGGGCTTAGACAGTCTATGCTTGTTGGCATGGCTATGGCAGCGAAGCTGTATTGGAGGTGGTGTAATGAACAGAGCAGGACATGGGCCAAAATTTTGTCCCATAAGTATTCTCCAGGCATTTCCCAAGAGGATCTCCCTAGGTATGGTTTATTGGGGAGGGGGTCAGTGATCTGGGATACGCTCAAGAAAGGAGCTGCCCTAATTAAACGGGGCTTGTTTTGGATTTGTAAAGGTGGGAGGAAGGCTAAATTTTGGGATGATTCTTGGGACGACTACGCCCCTATTGTTTCACAATATCCGCATTTGACTGCTCTTGCCCATAGATTTAAGGAGGTCGGCTGGGATAGTGTTGGCGACTTCAAAGCCTATAGTTTTTAGGACCAACTGACGGTGGTGAAGTGGAAGGAAAGGGAGGAATGGCTGATTACAGATATGGGTGAGGAGTGCACATATTTATTTGTGATCTTGGCTAAGCGCAATTACAGTGCTCTTAGGGGAGAGGATGAGTTGGCTTGGTTCCTGAACTCCAGAGGTAAATATACTGTCTCTTCGGGGTACCAGGTGCTGATTGAACAAAATTTACCTGTGGGTCGGGAGGTCCCCTGGTGGCGAAGGGCATGGAGCAGCTTTGGATGGCCGAAGTGTAATTGCTTTGCTTGGTCACTGGCATGGAACCGGTGCCTGACGTGGGAGAATATTTGGAAGAGAGGTTTTGTTGGCCCCTCAAAATGTGTTTTATGTGGGGAAGAGGAGGAGAATATGCCTCACCTTTTTTTCTGATGTCAGTTTACCAGCCAATTGTGGCATGCTTAGTGGGGCGTTTGGCGCAACAGGTGTGTACACGCCTCTTCACTGGTGGAATTTGGGTCAAAGCAGGGGAAGTCAACCTCTGTAATGCACTTTTTGTTAGACGCCTAGTATGCACGCCCGATTTTATTACTCTGGCAGGTATGGTTAGAGAGAAATCAGAGAATTTTCACTGATGTGAAGCTGGGGGTGCAGAAGGTGTGGGGCCGAACATTGAGAATGGTTTAGGAAACAATTAAGGCTAAGAGTGAGATAGTTCTTCCCATGATTAAGGGGGACGCTAAGGTGGTCGACAGGCTAGGTTTACAGGAGATCGTGCCAACCTCAGCCTGCGTGAGAAGAAGCGATGGCGGTAAAAAGCAGATTCAAAGGGGTGGAAGATGGATGCCCCCCAGAGAATTTCCTTGAAAATAAACACTGATGGATATTCGAGGGGCAACCCAGGTCTGGCCAGGATTGGTGGCATTGGCTGTGATGCTTTGGGATCAGTTGTTTTCTTCCTCTCAGCCTACATGGGAGAACAGACGGTCAATAGGATGGAGGGACTGGCAGTATTATACGCCCTGAGGAAAGGTTATGAGCTTGGATGGCGCAGGGTGATTTGTGAGGCTGACTCGTAGATATTGATCAATATGATCATGGAGAGGAGAATTACAGATGTTAGCTGGCAGCTTTCCATGGTTGTTCAGCAAGTATTACAGATTAGCTCTCTCATGGAGTCAGTGAGTTTTGTCCATATTCTGAGGGAGCGGAACGGGGCAGCAGATTGTTTGGCCAAGTGGGCCTCAGAGGGGACGGTAGGTCGTGACGTGGAGGTTTGGGAGTAGTTGCCTGAGGAGGTAAGACAGAGATTAGATAGGATTTTGAGAGAGGATAGGATCGGCACGGGGACGTGATCGGCTGTGGATGTTCTCATAATTCTTAGTTTTGTTCGGGGCTTCGGCCTTTGGTTGTATTGTTTCTTGGTTTCTTGTGATTAATAAAGTTTTTACCCATATTAAAAAAAAGGTGCTTATGGAGTGTAAGAGTGACATTTAGTATAATTTATTATCAAAAGTCTACTAAAATTTTATGAGCAATTTTTTTTTATACTTGCAGGCCGTGATAGTGAGATATAAACTTTGATAGTTATTCATGAACATTTTTTCATAGAACAAGCACAATTTGATTGACCCAAGCTACAATTATATGGCTAGGGCTACTTGTCAACAATTTTCTTAAATACATATGTTATGCTTATAAAAAGTTGAGATTAATAGTTTTATCTTATAATTGGCAAAAAATAATTTGGCTTGACACTGCCTCTCACATGTCTTACCATGAAATGATGATTATGTTCAAGGGGATTTTGGACATGTTTATTTTGGAGACGATGAGCCTTGTAGTATATTAGGAAAAGGAAGTGTTCAGGGCAAGATGCAACTTTGTGGCACAATAGGCTCAAACACATGATCCAAAGGGGCATGCAAATTTTGAAGGATCGATTATCTGGATTGAAAGGATCTGATTTAGATTTTTGTGGAGCATGTGTGTACAGAAAATAGAAAAGGGTAAAGTTTCTAAAGGTTGGACCCACGAGGAAGAAGGTTAAGATGGAGCTAGTTCATTCAAATGTATGGGGGCCAACTTAGGTATTTTCTATTGGTGGTTCATCTTATTATGTCACTTTTATTGATGATGCAACTAGGAAAGTTTGGGTGCATGGCATTAGGATAAAATCTGATATTTTTGATAAATTCAAAAGATGGAAAGCCTTGGTTGAGAATGAAACAGGTCTCAAGTTAAAATATCTAAAGTCAGATAATGGTGGGGAATATTATAGTAATAATTTTTTTTTAAAATTATTCTAGGAATGTAATTCATAGATAGAAGACAGTTCAAAAAAATACACTGCAGAATGGAGTGTTAGAAATGATGAACAAGACTATCATGGAGCATGCTAGGATCATGAGGTTACATGCAAGACTACCCCTTCAGTTTTGATTAGAAGTAGTAAACATGGATGTATATCTGATCAATAGAGGACATTTGTCTTCTTCGGATGGAGGCATACTTGAGGAAGCTTGGTCTAGTAAGAAGGTTGATTATTAATTTCTTAGAGTATTTGGTTGTGAAGCTTTTTTTCATATTGATAAAGATCATACAATCAAGTTAGAGGCCAAGTCTAAAAAATGCACCTTTATTGGTTATGGTGAGGATGACTTTGGTTTCAGAATTTGGAGTCTTAAGAACAAGAAAAAAATTCGGTCTAGGGATGTTGTGTTTAATGAAAAATCATGTATAAACAATAGTTGCAGGTTTAGAAAGAGGATTCCAAAAAAGAGTACTCAGTGTTGGAGGACATTGCAAATGATAAAATGTCCAAGCAACTAGTTTAGGCACCTAATCCACAAGAACCTCAAAATATTGTGGTGAGAAGGTCTTCTAGGGTAAGAAGGGAACTTGAAAGTTTTTATTCATATCTTAATTATTTATTACTCACTGACAATGGAGAGAGAGAGAGTGATTTGAAGAAGCAATGCAGGTAGATGTAATGAAGAAGTGGGAGTAAGCAATGGATGAGGAGCATTAGTCTCTCATGGAAAATCAGACTTGAGATCTAGTAAACCCACCTGAAGGTAAGAGAGCATTGAAAAATAAGAGGGTGTATAGAATTAAAGAGGATGATGGAGGCAAGAAAAGGTACAAGGCTCGGTTAGTGGTAAAGGGGTTTGCATAGAATAAGGGAATTGATTTCGATGAGATTTTTTCTCCAATAGTGAAGATGACTTCTATTAGGACTATTCTTGGGATAGTGGTAGTGGAAGACTTGCACTTAGAGCAGTTGGATGTGAAGATTGCATTGCTTCATGGTGATTTGGAGGAGGACTTATACATGGAGCAACCATAAGAATATGAGGTCACAGGGAAGAAGAAAATGGCATGCAAATTGAAGAAGAGCTTGTATGGCTTGAAATAATCTCCATGATAGTGGTACAAGAAATTTGATAGTTTTATGATGAAGCAGGAATACTCTAGGTGTCATTTAGACCATTACATATATTTCAATAAGTTTGATGATAGTAATTTCATTATCCTATTTTTTTATGTGGATGAAATGTTAGTTGCAGGTAAGAACATGAAGGAAATAAAGGTACTCAAAAAACAACTTAGTAATTCCTTTACCATGAAGGATTTGGGGGCAACAATACAAATCCTTGGTATGAGAATAACTCAAGATTGGAAGGAATAAAATATGAATTTATATCAAGAATAATACATTAAAAAGGTCTTGGATAGGTTTAGTATATAGGATGCTAAACCAGTTGGGACTCCTTTGGCAAGCCATTTTAAGTTATAAAAAGACCAGTGTTTGAAGATAGAGAAGGAGAGAATACAAATGTCCTATGTACCTTACTCATCAGATGTTGACATCTTGATGTATGCTATGGTTTGCAATAGGCCAGATATTGCTCATGTAGTGTGAGCAGTAAGTAGGCACAAAAGTGATCTAGATAGAGAACATTTTTAGGTAGTGAAGTGGATCCTTCAGTATTTGAGAGGGACCATGGGGATAGTTTTAATTATGGTGGATTAAACACCACTTTGAGTGGTTATGTAGATTCAGACATGGATAGAGATTTAGATAGTAGGAGGAACACTACATGATATGTATTTACTATAGGTGACACAATATTGACCTAAATTTCATGACTACATAAACTTGTGGCTTTATCAACCATAGAAGTTGAGTATGTTGCTACCACAGAGGCAAGTAAATAGATGATTTGGCTATAGTAGTTTCTTGAGGAGTTGGGGCATAAGTAGGAGGAAGGGAAGCTGTATAGTGATGATCAAAATGTTATACACTTAACACATAATTATGCTTTCCACTCTAGGACGAAGCATATACAATTGAAGTACCATTTCATTAGGACAACTTTGGAGGAAGAAAAGTTAAAGTTGGTGAAGATTCATAACAGTCAAAATCTTGCATACATGATACCAAGGTGGTCACAATGGATAAAATGAATCTATGTTCATCTTTGGTTGGCCTTCACATATGATAGTGAAGGGTTGAGAAGCTTGCTTAAAAGAAACTAGTCTCCAAGTGGGAGATTGTTCTGTTGTATAGCCTATTTCTAAATTACAATGTATTTCAAATATTGTACATTAAATTATACTAGACCAAATCTACTCTTTTTTAAGTTGGCCTGTAACTTGTGTTGATACAAGATGTCTAAGATGTGTGAGATGTGCCCCATATGCTCCTCCCAAGTCTTGTTGAAGATGAGGATATCATCCAAGTAGACAATGGAAAATGAGTTCAAGAAGGACCTAGTTGGATCATCCATCAAGCGCATGAAAGTCATTGGCACATTGGTTAGGCCAAAAGGCATGACCAACCATTTTTTACAATCCTTCCCACATCTTGAATGTTACCTTCTAGACATCTTCAGGGTGGACTAGAACCTCATGGTAACCTGAGTTCAAGTCAATCTTGGTGAAGTATGGTGTACCTCAGAGTTACTATAGATGGAGCGTAAGTCTTGATATCAATAAATGAAAATTATATTCAATAGTAAAGAGTCTATAAAAGATACAAGGTGTTATAAACTGTGTATACACAGGAGGTACATGAATCGAGCTCTTTGTGTTATGACTGTGTGATCTGAATAGATTGATATCTATGTGCTATAAGAATCAATTGTGTATTTGTATGTCAATGTGTATGTTAAAAGATATATAACATGATGAAATACAAGAGCAATTACAACTACTATGAGTTACAATGATGAGGAAGATAACATGTCTCCCACTCCATGCATGGTGATGGTTTAGCTTCCAACTAGGTAGCAGATACTAAGTATCATGCATGATTCTAGGTTAGAAACTAACAGTCTCAATCCTAAGATTCTTGACTGACAGGTAGCAATATGTTATTGTTGAGGTTTAACCTAATGTTGTTCTGCAAGTTTGCGATCTGATACTAGGGAGGTGTGTAGGACTGTGAGTAGGTTAGTGCATAGGTTATCATCTAAGGAGATCAATGTGTGAAGTTTTATGAGCAAGCACAGTTTTTAGGCACAATGTTGTGAATAAGTTTTAGGGAATGGAGTGAATAGGATTGCGTGAGAGGTGTGTTATGGATCCTATCTCCAAATTACATTGTATTTCAAATATTGTACATTAAATTGTATTATACACTCTTTCTATATTTTATGGACCCCCTTAATAAAAAACCATTATGGGTTGACTTGGTCTATGGTTTTGGTACCCATTTTTTTTATAAAATCGCTATGTTGATGTATTATGTATAGATGGACATTCAATAGGTAATAATATGTGAGAATCTGAGTTTGATGAGGAAGAACAAAGTGTGTGAATTTAGGTGCAAATTCAAGAAAATTTGTTGAGCATAGCTTCAAACAATATTTGTGTATTGTAATTGTGAGAAGACTGATCTGAGAGTGGATTGCACTCTTATGGATTGTAATAAAATTTGAGCAAGTGTTTCTTGGTGGATGTAGCCCATATTGGGTGAACCACGTATAATCATTTCTTCTTGTTGTGCATTTTTTATTTCTATTCTTTATACATCTCTATTTATAGATCTTATTATTGTGATAATGTGAAATTATTTGGCATTAATTTTTGATTTATTCCTAACAGTATGTAGAATAAGAAACAAAGAGTGTGTTTAGATGCATAGAGGTTATGTACATATCAATGTAGGCACCCCCTACTACATGAGAACCAAACCCACCAACTCGCCTTACCACATAGGGATAATCACCAACTGATGGCTTTTTCTCCTAATCGATGACTCCTCTACCATCCCATTCACATTGTATCATGAACAATTCCCCCTTATGTATCCATGTGGCATGTACTTTCAAAAACCTCGATACTCACTTCAACTAGAATGAAAGTGACAATATAAACTCCATAGAATCAATGTTTTTCCCCACATCAACATCATTAAATTATTGTTTCGATCCACACTTTGGCCATCGATATTTCCATAAATAAATAGAAAATAGGCAATAAAAGATGCCACCACTTTGCAAACTACAAACCCCTTTATAATTATTGTAGGGTATGTAAATAAACAAATGACCTAAAGTCAAGGCATTTACATGATATGGATCCTCTGGTGTACAGTATCACATGAAATATCCTATCATTACCTCTCATCATTAATACCTAGATCACTTTGAAATATTTCACAACTTGCAACTTTTGTATGGTCTTCCTATATTTCTCTAGGTGTTGGTATATTGATAGTATAGATGAATAAAACAAATCACCATCATGGATCCTTCTCAAAATCAAATCACCATCATGTGCTCCTTGTCTACCCTTCATGGTAGCAAACATCCAATCAAATAACTTGCAACCTTTCAAGTTGTGTACCCCTTTATGATGGATTCAATTCATGTAAATCCAACAATTGCCTTAAATTTGTACAATCTTCTAAATGTCTAAACATTGGCTCAAAGCCCAATGGACATAGATGCAATCTATCAAGAAATCTAGATGACACATTTGACACGAAGGCTTGAAATTGAAATGTTGATCACACCACAATACACCACATCACACTGTGTTTGATCACCTTGGCAGGTGGCTCAGAAAAATAATCACCAATGGTCAAAGCGTTTACAAATTTAATCTTGAAATTTCTCTTAGTTATTGTAGCAAAAAAAATTATCCATTGCAATCACCAACACAAAACCCGATCACCCACAATTGGCCCGACCCCAACATGTTGGGCTCTTCAACCAACAAATATAGATGTCCCCTAATTGAAATCAAAGGAGTTGTAGTTTTGACATAGAGATTGGGAAAAGATGCTATTGCTTTCCATGAAGAATGCAATCCATCATAAAGTAAATCATTGCATCACATGAAACACCCTATCTTGCCTCATTATTGCTGCCCAAATCACTTTAAAATCTTTCACAAGTTGTAACTTCTGTATGGCCTTGTAATTCCTCTAGGTGTCAGTATATTGGTAGCATAAATGAAAAAATAAAATCACCATCATGGAGCCTTCGCGTAATCAAATCACTATCATGTGGTCCTCATCGACTCTCCATGGTAGCAAACATCCAATCAAATACCCTACCACCTTTCAAGTTGTGTACCCCTTTATGATGGATGGAAGCCATGTAAATCCAATAGTTGCCTTAAATTCGTACAATCTTATAAATGCCTAAATGTTGTATCCAAGCCCAACATACACAAATGCAATCTATCATGAAATTTGGATGACACATTTTGGATGAAAGTTTGGAATTTGAATGTTGATGACACAACATCACATTGTGTTTGATCACCCCATGAAATGGCCGGGCAAAATAATCACCAATGGTTGGAGTGTTTACAACTTCAATCTTAAAATTGGTCTTGGTTATTGTAACGAAAAAAATTCTCCATTGTAATCACCAACACAAAACCCGATCACCCACAATGGCCCTGACCCCAACATGTTAGACTCTTCAACCAATGAATATAGATGTCCCATAATTGAAATCAATGGAGTTGCAGTTTTGATATAGAGATTGGGAAAGGATGCTATCATTTTCTACAAAGAATGCAAGCCATTGTAGACTAAAGCATTGCATGATGATCTAGATTCCGATCGGTCGACCCCCACAATTATTTTACATGAGCTTTTTTTGATATCCAAATACATTAGTATAGAGTGTGAAAGTGGTGAAATATTTAAAAGTGAACTGGAAGCAAAGAAAGTTAATAGTCATGGGTTTCAAGTGAGGCTTAGGTGTCAATTTACATTCTTTCACTTTACAAAACCCCTCTTACCAATATAAAAAATATATGTGAATGTGTATAATAATATAATATTTTTATATATTAAATGTTAGTTATTATATAAATGTTATATAATATCTATTATAATTTTTACAACCTATTTAAATATGAGACAAAATGGCAGATTGATGGACAAAATAGCGGAGGTTTGTAGGATACATATGCTTTGTTTGTTGGCCTTCTGAAACCCTGCAAAGTCAATGCCAAAGCTGGACGGATATGAAACTAAGGCGGACGGAAAAGATGAAGAGCGCACACCCAGACGGAAACCGCCTTCCTCGAAAACCACCTTCCAAAACCGCAGGGCCTGAATATGCGGATCAGCAAAACCCTGAGGCGAATCTATGCCCTTCATCTCTCAACGTAAACGCCTCCGGCGTCCTAATCCACAATCAACTATCCTTTAATTTATTATATTTTATCTTTTCTTTCTATGAATTTATTAAGGCTGGAGGCTAGTCCTCCTCTTTTGCATCGATATTTGCCATCGATTGCCGATAACGACGCATCATTTTGTTTTTATGGTTTCATGTCTTCCTCACCGTTTTGTTTTGCTCATGATTTGCCATTTGCAAATCCTGTTGATTTACCATGTTTGAACCAGATTTTGTTTTCAACCATTAAACAAGTTGGTTATCATTTTAACAATGTATTTGATTATGTTTATATTTCCAAGGCTTTTTAACACACATGATGTCCTTTCACTTCAAATAGTTTTGTCGATTGATCAACACTATTTTTTATTGGATTTTGAGTTTCTTATTCTTTCATGCACGTCCAATTCATTATTTTTTTATATTTTAATGTTAAATTTGTTTTACAATTTAATTTGACTATTGAAATGCATCACAATTTAATTTTAAAATGATATATATTTTAGATAAATAATTAGATATTATTATGTCAATAATTGTAACTTGCAATGATCGTTGTGAAGGTGTTTATGGAGTGTAAGAGTGACAGTATAATTTATAAAATTTATTACCAAAAGTCTACTAAAATTTTATGAGCAATAGTTTTTTCATACTTGCAAGCTATGATAGTGAGAATATGAACTCTAATAGTTATTCATGAACTTTTTCATAGAACATGCACAATTTGACTGACCCAAGCTACAATTATATGGTTAGGGCTACTTGTCAACAATTTTTTTAAATACATGTGTTATGCTTAGAAGAAGTTGAGATTAACAGTGTTATCTTACAACTGGCAAAATATAATTTGGCTTGACACTGCCTCTCACATGTCCTACTGTCATGTCCCCTTTTTCGTGGACATTGACAGAATTGATGATTAGCCTATTATGCGACCTTCATAGGCTAATAGGATGGATAGAGGGTCATAATGGAGATTGGCTTAACTTCAATTTGCAGAATGGTTTCAGTGGGCGTTCATTCGGGGTCTTTCAGACATGTTTGCTTGATGCTCCTATTATTTAGGGATATTTGACATGTAGCGAAGCACCCTTATTTTGGTATGGTCATGTGCAGAATCACTCCTTGATTCACCAGCTTCGATCGGTTCGAGGATCCGACGTATATTGAGAGAGATATTAATATTTGATTGATTTAATCAAATATTAATTATTTGGTCTAATTTTAAATTAGATATTAATTAATTATTTGGTCTAATTTTAAATTAGATATTAATTAATTATTAATGATTAATTAATTGGTCTAATTTTAAGACCCAAATTCTAATTTAAGAAGCCCAAGTTCTAATTTGAGGAATTCTAATTTTAGAACCCCAAGTTCTAATTTGAGGAAATCTAATTTTAGCAAGCACACCTTTGGAAGGGTATAAGAGTTTCTCATGGGAGAGAGTTGGATTTTATGCATTGATTATTGATTATTGAAAATTGAAGAATTTCTTCTGTGAAGACTGAGCCAAGGGTTCCAGGATTCCATTGCAGTGGAGAACGTCAACTCTTCATTGTGTGCGATTTAGAGGCTGTGAAATAACAGCTGATTTATTGCCAAATTGAGAGATAGCTTCATCCAGAAGTTATCACAGAGGTACAGATTTGAGAGATAGCTTCATCTAGAAGTTATCACAGAATTTCAGGTTTGAGAGATAACTTCACACAGAAGTTATTACAGATATTCCAGGTATTTCTTATTTAGTTTTTGATCCAATAAGTTATACAGATATAGATCTGCTGTGTTAGAATCGTATATTCTTGAGATCAGGTTGTTCAACTATCAGGGGTTAAGAACAGACAGGTTGGCGGCCGTACTAAGTCCGTACAGATCCGCTCAGGCACCGACCTCGGCAGACAAAGAGCTTCCAGTGACCGACATCGGTCGACTGAAGACCGACGTCGACATAAATCCGATCGACAGTGACCGATGTCGGCGAGATATCGACTGACGACGGTGTCTGTGTGTCGACACAGAAAAGCAGAGACCTTCCAGAATCCAGATTTCACTTCTAGATTAGCAAAAGCCAGGGTTTTAAGACCAGATTTTCATATTCTTTTATTTGTATAACAGAGACTCAATTGTGTAATCGTCCAGAAGAACAAGTGATGAGATCTTTGATTTGCTATTGAGATATTATATTGTGATTTTTTTATGCATATGTGAATCTATTCTAAAAAATTGTATCTTGTTCAGAGCTTTATGTGTTTATATTTTCCCTGTTTGAAAGGGGATATTACAGTGGTATCAGAGCTTTTGTGCAGATAAAAGAGCCCTTAAGTAAGGGACATTACAGTGGTATCAGAGCCAAATTCCTGCCATCCTGTTGGGCACATCAGAGCTAATGTCTTGCCATCTTGTTGGGTAGCTTGGGTATCAGTATGGCTTTAACAGATGTCAAAGATTTGGAAGAAAGAATGCACAATGTGAAGAAGAAGCTAGATAATCCATTCCAGCAAGCAGATGACATTCTAAAAACTTTGGAGGAGTTAGAGACTGATTTGAGCAAGGTGGAGCAATCAAATACTTATGATATGCAAAGAGCGTTATCTCCAGCATTTAATTCATTGGTGAAGCCCCGATTATTGAGACATCATGATGAGGTGGTAAGTCTTGCAGCTCTCTCTTGCATTAGTGAAATCATGAGGATCATAGCTGGCTTTGATTTTTATGATGATCAGATTATGAGAGAGGTACTTTATGCCATGGTAAAAAGCTTCGAAAATTTGGATAACATTAGAGACCCTCATTTCTCAAGGAGGGCAAGATTACTTGACACATTTGCCAGGTATGGATTTGAAAACATTATGATTGTATTGGTGGCATTCGCAGGATGTTTAACATATTTTGGAGTATTTTAGATGAGTTTCATTCCAGTGATGTATTAACATCAATGCACTCTATCATGTTCACAATCTTGTTTGAGGAGGAGGATAAAATTTCTAAACTTCTGGCAGAAGATTTATGGTATGTCTGGACAAAAGGGAGAAATGTCTCACCTAGAGCTTGTATGTGGTTAAAGAGTTTAATTAATAGGCCTAAGGATCGTAGTGCTTTCCCTATGACATGCAGCCACTTGCATGATGAGTTTGATAGTCATGCTGATCCAGTACAGGGAGATATTAACACATCTTCAGGTAACGATTTATTTGCATTATCTTCACAGGTAGGAGTAGTTGAGGATGTTGTGGACGAGCTTTGTCTTAAGGTGAGTTTAACTCAGGAGTTAGACAGTGAGGATGAGTCTGATGCTTGCATTCAGAGTGTGGAGGTGTACTCAGATGTTAGTACACTGAGTGTTGGTGATGAGTATGTTTCTATAGTTGCTTATGAGGAGCATGTGGTTGAGGCTCACACACATATTCAGGACTTGGGAGTCCCTGATTCTGAGGAGTTTGGGATACCAGTGGAGTCGAGTCTCCAGATTGATTCTTCTCACACATTTGACAGTGTGGTACAGTTGGTTGTGTCACCGTTACAGCGGGATCAGTTATGGGATGGATTAACACCATCTTTTGTAGATGGAATTTGCAGTTGCCAATTACACAGCCTACAATATCGACACATCCAGGGCAGTTGTGATTTCAGAGATTGGTTGAGTTGTGTTCACCAATTTGATTATGGGTTCCTCTTTGATCTACTTCTGATGATATTACAGGTACTTGCATTGATTTACAGTAGTGTAGAGCATAACTACATTTGGGATCCAGGTGGATCGAGTGGTTCATTGTTTCGAGATTGCTTGGGGACAAGCAATTTCAGGAGGGGCAGATTGTCATGTCCCCTTTTTCATGGACATTGACAGACTTGATGATTAGCCTATTATGCGACCTTCATAGGCTAATAAGATGGATAGAGGGTCATAATGGAGATTGACTTAACTTCAATTTGCAGAATGGTTTCAGTGGGCGTTCATTCGAGGTCTTTCAGACATGTTTGCTTGATGCTCCTATTATTTAGGGATATTTGACATGTAGTGAAGCACCCTTATTTTGGTATGGTCATGTGCAGAATCACTCCCTGATTCACCAGCTTCGATCGGTTCGAGGATCCGACGTATATTGAGGGAGATATTAATATTTGATTGATTTAATCAAATATTAATTATTTGGTCTAATTTTAAATTAGATATTAATTAATTATTTGGTCTAATTTTAAATTAGATATTAATTAATTATTAATGATTAATTAATTGGTCTAATTTTAAGACCCAAATTCTAATTTAAGAAGCCCAAGTTCTAATTTGAGGAATTCTAATTTTAGAACCCCAAGTTCTAATTTGAGGAAATCTAATTTTAGCAAGCACACCTTTGGAAGGGTATAAGAGTTTCTCATGGGAGAGAGTTGGATTTTATGCATTGATTATTGATTATTGAAAATTGAAGAATTTCTTCTGTGAAGACTGAGCCAAGGGTTCCAGGATTCCATTGCAGTGGAGAACGTCAACTCTTCATTGTGTGCGATTTAGAGGCTGTGAAATAACAGCTGATTTATTGCCAAATTGAGAGATAGCTTCATCCAGAAGTTATCACAGAGGTACAGATTTGAGAGATAGCTTCATCCAGAAGTTATCACAGAATTTCAGGTTTGAGAGATAACTTCACACAAAAGTTATTACAGATATTCCAGGTATTTCTTATTTAGTTTTTGATCCAATAAGTTATACAGATATAGATCTGCTGTGTTAGAATCGTATATTCTTGAGATCAGGTTGTTCAACTATCAGGGGTTAAGAACAGACAGGTTGGCGGCCGTACTAAGTCCGTACAGGTCCGTACAGATCCGCTCAGGCACCGACCTCGGCAGACAAAGAGCTTCCAGTGACCGACATCGGTCGACTGAAGACCGACGTCGACATAAATCCGATCGACAGTGACCGATGTCGGCGAGATATCGACTGACGACGGTGTCTGTGTGTCGACACAGAAAAGCAGAGACCTTCCAGAATCCAGATTTCACTTCTAGATTAGCAAAAGCCAGGGTTTTAAGACCAAATTTTCATATTCTTTTATTTGTATAACAGAGACTCAATTGTGTAATCGTCCAGAAGAACAAGTGATGAGATCTTTGATTTGCTATTGAGATATTATATTGTGATTTTTTTATGCATATGTGAATCTATTCTAAAAAATTGTATCTTGTTCAGAGCTTTATGTGTTTATATTTTCCCTGTTTGAAAGGGGACATTACAGTGGTATCAGAGCTTTTGTGCAGATAAAAGAGCCCTTAAGTAAGGGACATTACAGTGGTATCAGAGCCAAATTCCTGCCATCCTGTTGGGCACATCAGAGCTAATGTCTTGCCATCTTGTTGGGTAGCTTGGGTATCAGTATGGCTTTAACAGATGTCAAAGATTTGGAAGAAAGAATGCACAATGTGAAGAAGAAGCTAGATAATCCATTCCAGCAAGCAGATGACATTCTAAAAACTTTGGAGGAGTTAGAGACTGATTTGAGCAAGGTGGAGCAATCAAATACTTATGATATGCAAAGAGCGTTATCTCCAGCATTTAATTCATTGGTGAAGCCCCGATTATTGAGACATCATGATGAGGTGGTAAGTCTTGCAGCTCTCTCTTGCATTAGTGAAATCATGAGGATCATAGCTGGCTTTGATTTTTATGATGATCAGATTATGAGAGAGGTACTTTATGCCATGGTAAAAAGCTTCGAAAATTTGGATAACATTAGAGACCCTCATTTCTCAAGGAGGGCAAGATTACTTGACACATTTGCCAGGTATGGATTTGAAAACATTATGATGTTAGTAGGTTGTATTGGTGGCATTCGCAGGATGTTTAACATATTTTGGAGTATTTTAGATGAGTTTCATTCCAGTGATGTATTAGCATCAATGCACTCTATCATGTTCACAATCTTGTTTGAGGAGGAGGATAAAATTTCTAAACTTCTGGCAGAAGATTTATGGTATGTCTGGACAAAAGGGAGAAATGTCTCACCTAGAGCTTGTATGTGGTTAAAGAGTTTAATTAATAGGCCTAAGGATCGTAGTGCTTTCCCTATGACATGCAGCCACTTGCATGATGAGTTTGATAGTCATGCTGATCCAGTACAGGGAGATATTAACACATCTTCAGGTAATGATTTATCTGCATTATCTTCACAGGTAGGAGTAGTTGAGGATGTTGTGGATGAGCTTTGTCTTAAGGTGAGTTTAACTCAGAAGTTAGACAGTGAGGATGAGTCTGATGCTTGCATTCAGAGTGTGGAGGTGTACTCAGATGTTAGTACACTGAGTGTTGGTGATGAGTATGTTTCTATAGTTGCTTATGAGGAGCATGTGGTTGAGGCTCACACACATATTCAGGACTTGGGAGTCCCTGATTCTGAGGAGTTTGGGATACCAGTGGAGTCGAGTCTCCAGATTGATTCTTCTCACACATTTGACAGTGTGGTACAGTTGGTTGTGTCACCGTTACAGAGGGATTAGTTATGGGATGGATTAACACCATCTTTTTTAGATGGAATTTGCAGTTGCCAATTACACAGCCTACAATATCGACACATCCAGGGCAGTTGTGATTTCAGAGATTGGTTGAGTTGTGTTCACCAATTTGATTATGGGTTCCTCTTTGATCTACTTCTGATGATATTACAGGTACTTGCATTGATTTACAGTAGTGTAGAGCATAACTACATTTGGGATCCAGGTGGATCGAGTGGTTCATTGTTTCGAGATTGCTTGGGGACAAGCAATTTCAGGAGGGGCGGATTGTCATGTCCCCTTTTTCATGGACATTGACAGACTTGATGATTAGCCTATTATGCGACCTTCATAGGCTAATAAGATGGATAGAGGGTCATAATGGAGATTGGCTTAACTTCAATTTGCAGAATGGTTTCAGTGGGCGTTCATTCGGGGTCTTTCAGACATGTTTGCTTGATGCTCCTATTATTTAGGGATATTTGACATGTAGTGAAGCACCCTTATTTTGGTATGGTCATGTGCAGAATCACTCCCTGATTCACCAGCTTCGATCGGTTCGAGGATCTGACGTATATTGAGGGAGATATTAATATTTGATTGATTTAATCAAATATTAATTATTTGGTCTAATTTTAAATTAGATATTAATTAATTATTTGGTCTAATTTTAAATTAGATATTAATTAATTATTAATGATTAATTAATTGGTCTAATTTTAAGACCCAAATTCTAATTTAAGAAGCCCAAGTTCTAATTTGAGGAATTCTAATTTTAGAACCCCAAGTTCTAATTTGAGGAAATCTAATTTTAGCAAGCACACCTTTGGAAGGGTATAAGAGTTTCTCATGGGAGAGAGTTGGATTTTATGCATTGATTATTGATTATTGAAAATTGAAGAATTTCTTCTGTGAAGACTGAGCCAAGGGTTCCAGGATTCCATTGCAGTGGAGAACGTCAACTCTTCATTGTGTGCGATTTAGAGGCTGTGAAATAACAGCTGATTTATTGCCAAATTGAGAGATAGCTTCATCCAGAAGTTATCACAGAGGTACAGATTTGAGAGATAGCTTCATCCAGAAGTTATCACAGAATTTCAGGTTTGAGAGATAACTTCACACAAAAGTTATTACAGATATTCCAGGTATTTCTTATTTAGTTTTTGATCCAATAAGTTATACAGATATAGATCTGCTGTGTTAGAATCGTATATTCTTGAGATCAGGTTATTCAACTATCAGGGGTTAAGAACAGATAGGTTGGCGGCCGTACTAAGTCCGTACAGGTCCGTACAGATCCGCTCAGGCACCGACCTCGGCAGACAAAGAGCTTCCAGTGACCGACATCGGTCGACTGAAGACCGACGTCGACATAAATCCGATCGACAGTGACCGATGTCGGCGAGATATCGACTGACGACGGTGTCTGTGTGTCGACACAGAAAAGCAGAGACCTTCCAGAATCCAGATTTCACTTCTAGATTAGCAAAAGCCAGGGTTTTAAGACCAAATTTTCATATTCTTTTATTTGTATAACAGAGACTCAATTGTGTAATCGTCCAGAAGAACAAGTGATGAGATCTTTGATTTGCTATTGAGATATTATATTGTGATTTTTTTATGCATATGTGAATCTATTCTAAAAAATTGTATCTTGTTCAGAGCTTTATGTGTTTATATTTTCCCTGTTTGAAAGGGGATATTACAGTGGTATCAGAGCTTTTGTGCAGATAAAAGAGCCCTTAAGTAAGGGACATTACAGTGGTATCAGAGCCAAATTCCTGCCATCCTGTTGGGCACATCAGAGCTAATGTCTTGCCATCTTGTTGGGTAGCTTGGGTATCAGTATGGCTTTAACAGATGTCAAAGATTTGGAAGAAAGAATGCACAATGTGAAGAAGAAGCTAGATAATCCATTCCAGCAAGCAGATGACATTCTAAAAACTTTGGAGGAGTTAGAGACTGATTTGAGCAAGGTGGAGCAATCAAATACTTATGATATGCAAAGAGCGTTATCTCCAGCATTTAATTCATTGGTGAAGCCCCGATTATTGAGACATCATGATGAGGTGGTAAGTCTTGCAGCTCTCTCTTGCATTAGTGAAATCATGAGGATCATAGCTGGCTTTGATTTTTATGATGATCAGATTATGAGAGAGGTACTTTATGCCATGGTAAAAAGCTTCGAAAATTTGGATAACATTAGAGACCCTCATTTCTCAAGGAGGGCAAGATTACTTGACACATTTGCCAGGTATGGATTTGAAAACATTATGATGTTAGTAGGTTGTATTGGTGGCATTCGCAGGATGTTTAACATATTTTGGAGTATTTTAGATGAGTTTCATTCCAGTGATGTATTAACATCAATGCACTCTATCATGTTCACAATCTTGTTTGAGGAGGAGGATAGAATTTCTAAACTTCTGGAAGAAGATTTATGGTATGTCTGAACAAAAGGGAGAAATGTCTCACCTAGAGCTTGTATGTGGTTAAAGAGTTTAATTAATAGGCCTAAGGATCGTAGTGCTTTCCCTATGACATGCAGCCACTTGCATGATGAGTTTGATAGTCATGCTGATCCAGTACATGGAGATATTAACACATCTTCAGGTAATGATTTATCTGCATTATCTTCACAGGTAGGAGTAGTTGAGGATGTTGTGGATGAGCTTTGTCTTAAGGTGAGTTTAACTCAGGAGTTAGACAGTGAGGATGAGTCTGATGCTTGCATTCAGAGTGTGGAGGTGTACTCAGATGTTAGTACACTGAGTGTTGGTGATGAGTATGTTTCTATAGTTGCTTATGAGGAGCATGTGGTTGAGGCTCACACACATATTCAGGACTTGGGAGTCCCTGATTCTGAGGAGTTTGGGATACCAGTGGAGTCGAGTCTCCAGATTGATTCTTTTCACACATTTGACAGTGTGGTACAGTTGGTTGTGTCACCGTTACAGAGGGATTAGTTATGGGATGGATTAACACCATCTTTTTTAGATGGAATTTGCAGTTGCCAATTACACAGCCTACAATATCGACACATCCAGGGCAGTTGTGATTTCAGAGATTGGTTGAGTTGTGTTCACCAATTTGATTATGGGTTCCTCTTTGATCTACTTCTGATGATATTACAGGTACTTGCATTGATTTACAGTAGTGTAGAGCATAACTACATTTGGGATCCAGGTGGATCGAGTGGTTCATTGTTTCGAGATTGCTTGGGGACAAGCAATTTCAGGAGGGGCGGATTGTCATGTCCCCTTTTTCATGGACATTGACAGACTTGATGATTAGCCTATTATGCGACCTTCATAGGCTAATAAGATGGATAGAGGGTCATAATGGAGATTGGCTTAACTTCAATTTGCAGAATGGTTTCAGTGGGCGTTCATTCGGGGTCTTTCAGACATGTTTGCTTGATGCTCCTATTATTTAGGGATATTTGACATGTAGTGAAGCACCCTTATTTTGGTATGGTCATGTGCAGAATCACTCCCTGATTCACCAGCTTCGATCGGTTCGAGGATCCGACGTATATTGAGGGAGATATTAATATTTGATTGATTTAATCAAATATTAATTATTTGGTCTAATTTTAAATTAGATATTAATTAATTATTTGGTCTAATTTTAAATTAGATATTAATTAATTATTAATGATTAATTAATTGGTCTAATTTTAAGACCCAAATTCTAATTTAAGAAGCCCAAGTTCTAATTTGAGGAATTCTAATTTTAGAACCCCAAGTTCTAATTTGAGGAAATCTAATTTTAGCAAGCACACCTTTGGAAGGGTATAAGAGTTTCTCATGGGAGAGAGTTGGATTTTATGCATTGATTATTGATTATTGAAAATTGAAGAATTTCTTCTGTGAAGACTGAGCCAAGGGTTCCAGGATTCCATTGCAGTGGAGAACGTCAACTCTTCATTGTGTGCGATTTAGAGGCTGTGAAATAACAGCTGATTTATTGCCAAATTGAGAGATAGCTTCATCCAGAAGTTATCACAGAGGTACAGATTTGAGAGATAGCTTCATCCAGAAGTTATCACAGAATTTCAGGTTTGAGAGATAACTTCACACAGAAGTTATTACAGATATTCCAGGTATTTCTTATTTAGTTTTTGATCCAATAAGTTATACAGATATAGATCTGCTGTGTTAGAATCGTATATTCTTGAGATCAGGTTGTTCAACTATCAGGGGTTAAGAACAGACAGGTTGGCGGCCGTACTAAGTCTGTACAGGTCCGTACAGATCCGCTCAGGCACCGACCTCGACAGACAAAGAGCTTCCAGTGACCGACATCGGTCGATTGAAGACCGACGTCAGCATAAATCCGACCGATAGTGACCGATGTTGGTGAGATATCGACCGACGACGGCGTCTGTGTGTCGACACAGAAAAGCAGAGACCTTCCAGAATCCAGATTTCACTTCTAGATTAGCAAAAGCCAGGGTTTTAAGACCAGATTTTCATATTCTTTTATTTGTATAACAGAGACTCAATTGTGTAATCGTCCAGAAGAACAAGTGATGAGATCTTTGATTTGCTATTGAGATATTATATTGTGATTTTTTTATGCATATGTGAATCTATTCTACAAAATTGTATCTTGTTCAAAGCTTTATGTGTTTATATATTCCCTGTTTGAAAGGGGATATTACAGTGGTATCAGAGCTTTTGTGTAGATAAAAGAGCCCTTAAGTAAGGGACATTACACCTACCATGAAATGGGACATGGTAGAGTCATCACTTTGATAGTCTCACTTTGTGCCTCATTTATAACATACGAGTTAGTGGATCCATCTAACTATACCACCTAAATAGTTTCTAATTTCAATGGGCAGTCCCTTAGCTTTATTAACCTCTACGCTTCCAAAGGTGCCATGGAATGATCAATGCTTTGGAAGTGGTTAGCACAAGAAATTACCACAACAAACTATGTTATTTGCATGTGGAGATTTTAACAAGGTTGAATATACAAGATTTTAAAAAGAAGGGATTTTGCCCATGAGATGGTTTGTTGGTGAATGAGAAGCATGGTTATATATGCATAATAAATTGGATTTTTATGATCCCAACCACTACTGTAAACATTCCCTCTCCACCACTTGGTTCACTTCATCAAAATTCACTAAAGAGGCTAAAATATTGCTCAAATGACTAGAAAAAGCATTTTTGGTAGAGAATGGTGGCTTCAATTTTTCTCAATGCTTTGATAGGTTGATTAACATTATCATTGATATCATTATTTAAAATCACCAATTCATTAAGTTACACATAGAATGGTTGGCTCCTCATACGAGAACCTTTAGAAACTAGATTTATCTCAACACTTCACATTTGAAGCATGAGTGTATCACCATGCACACTAGGCATGCTTAAAATCTTGTCCCATGCCCTACTACTACCAAATGTTGGATTGAGTGGTAGGAGACTACCATAGTGCACAATGTTGCATTCTTATGTGTTTTTGGTAAGCATTTCACTTTCTTCATAAAATGATCCAATGTTTCCCACATTAGAGAGTTCAATAAGCTATTCCAAGAGTTAGAATTCTCTCTCCTCAATGAATCCATGCAAATTCAAAGAATAATGTTGTGTGAAAAGATAAAGCTAGCCGAGATTCACCAAGCTCATGGTGTTCAAATTTGAGCTAGAATTTACTGGCTCAAGACTGAGAGATAGAAATTTTATTATTCAAAGCAAAAAACTCAAAGAGACTAAAAACCATCTTAATATACTGTAGTACATTATTCAAGTATTTCAAGAAGGTATTTAAATTCTAATATTCTAATGACAAACGAGAGGTGGATTTCTATAAATTCATTAGTGTTGTGCCCTCCAAGCTATCCTTTAGCCAAAGAATAGTTTGTGATAGGCCTCTCTTTATAAGTGAACTTCAAAAATATATTAATTATATGGCACATGTGATAAAACCTCAAAACATGATGAATTTCCTTATGAATTATATCAAGTTCTATGGGATTGTGTTGGCCCAGATTTACATAGAGTTTATATTGAAGCCCTGACCATCAGCTCTATAAGCATGCCCATCAATAAAGGAAACATCATGTTCATCCCCAAATTAGGAGATCTTGAGTATATCACTAACTATAGATCTATCACCCTACTCGATGTCTCTTTTAAATTTATTTGTATATCTCTAACCTTCAGTATCTTCTTCCTTTGGTGGTCAATCCTAAAAAAATGAGATTTATCAAAGGAAGATAAAATATTTGACAAAATTATATGTTTTTATAAAGATACCAAATGTGATCACACATCTAAAAAAAAAACTCTCTTTGTCAAAATTGATTTAGAAAGCTTATGATTAGATTGGATGACCTTTCATTATTGATAGGTTGTAAGCCCTCAGATTTGGACATAGATTTTTGTAATCAATCAAAACCCTTTTCAAACATGCCTCAACCTATTTTATTATAAATGAAAATTTTTAAATATTTTTTGGCGTATTAAGATCTATTAGGAAAGGTTGTCCTCTAGCTCCCTCCCTGCATGTGCTAGTGGTTGAAGTTTTTGGGTACTTTATGGGATACTATGCCTCTAATGGCCTTGTGAATAGAATCTCCCTTCCCCATATACCACAGAACTAGTTCATAAATGTCCATTATACTAAATACTTGTTTCTCACATTCTATATGGTGAGGAGATGGTCAAAAATATTGTCAAATGTATGTATTTTTTTCTAGCCTTAACTTCTAGTATCCAATGGGTTAAAACTAATTATTATAGACAATATACAAATCCCAAACTTTGCTTATTTGATTCTTACAATTGGACGCGGATCTCTAATTGGGAAATCTTTAAGATTTTAAAGACTCCATTTTCCTTTCAAGCCTTTTAAGTTGAGTTATGGAGCTATATTTTACAATAAGTTGAGCAAAAAATATCATAGTAGATAAAAAACTCTCTTTTATTTGTGTTTAACCCTAATTTTGGATGTGGATCCTCTTGATAGATAGGGTTAAGGATATAGAAATGATTAGACACTGGTGAATATCAGATCTACAATAGGCCAATTAAATACTAAAATTAGATATACCATATATTGAATTTATTAAAATGAGATAAACTATTAATAGAATGTGCAACTATGTTAGATATATAAATGACAAAGAAGTGATGTACTTATCTTGTTCTAATGCTAATGTAAATATGGATATAGAATAGGATAAAAGTAGGTAGGGAGATAATTCTGGAATAGTTGTCAGATTCTGGATCTAGTGCCTCTAGCTATCTAGACAGTTGTATCAACCCTTGATGGTTATGTCAATGCAACGATACAAGCTTGATGCTAGTGTCTTGTATGAAATATTTGTTGAAATAGGATGTGACCCCTTGGATATTTATAGGTTTTACATTGCCTTAGCTTTGGTGCATTCATATCTGGGTCACGTATTGTTGCTCCTTCTAAAATGATAAAACTCTAGCTTTTCATGTTCAATGTGACCTTGGGGAAAAATGGATTAGTGGGCACACAGTGTCAAGATGAACCCAATGACCTTAATGTCAAAGGAAACTTTTCTACATAACTAATACTATAGAAGAGGGCCTCAGAATCATGTAATTCTCCCCTATGTGTTATTTTATGTGTGAATCATGTAATGCATATAAAATAATCAAAATAATGGCCTAGCTTATAACTTGGTAAATAATACCTTATGAATACTCATTTAATACTTTAGACCTATAAATATTTTGTACATGTGACTGGTATGGAAATAGGGAATCTTTGATCAATCGAATGCTTGGTAGAGTGTTTTTTATAAGTGCCTTGGTTTCTTTGGTTGATTGTTAAGTGGGGAATGAATGAGGGTTGATATTGTATGTATACCAATCTTATTAGGAGATAAACCACATTAAATAACTTAGGCCAACCATTGGAATGCATTTTATTTGTAAGTTGGATGATTTTAAGGAAATAAACACTTACATCAGGTCAGGATAGTAACATCGATGCTATTGTCTATCCCATACATTAGTGTCTAAGGAGTAGCAAAATAGGTATAGGATCAAAAATTGAAGAGATGTAATATAAGTATATTTAAAGCATTATGGGAAAGATAAGATGTATGTTTCATCAATATAAGACTAGTTAGACTCATAGATAGGCCAAGGGGTACAAGATAGAATAGATGCAAGGCTTGGATAAGTAATGCATGTGTATAAATAAGAGAAACAACTAAGGTCTAAATTTTATAAGTGTACAAGACTAAGCTGCCACATAATCAAAAAATATCATCTACGTTTTCCCCCTATTTAATCTAGTAATGAAATTACTAGTTTAAAAGAAATGAATAATTTTATGGGTCTAAATGCACACCTTATCTTTGCTTGAGTTGAATTTGAGTGATTTATTGGTGACTGACCTAAAATCAAGAACCTATTATAGTGTAAAATGAATACATATAATTTGGGTTAAAATTACTTGAAATAGATTGAAATTTGAAATAGCAAGGTTTAGGAGTATACTTGTGTGTCGATGTAACTACCTTGTCCATAGGAAAGATGTTTTGAAAAATATGTATCATTATAAGGCTCTAAAACTAAGATTAGGTTAAATATAGATAAATATTTAAAGTTAAAATATCTAAGGGGAGAGAGAGAGAGAGAGAGAGAGAGAGAGAGAGAGAGAGAGAGAGAGAGAGAGAGAGAGAGAGAGAGAGAGAGAGAGAGAGAGAGAGAGAGAGAGAGAGAGAGAGAGAGAGAGAGAGAGAGAGGCACATGCCCCCAACTTTAGAGTAAAATTAAGTTTCCACATGGTAGTTGACATTAAGTCAATCGTGAAACCTAATGATACTTATAACCTTGTGAGGTTGGTTGGTAAAATTAGATCCAACGTGAAAACTTATAAATATTGAGTGATTTGATCACCTCAACCATACCAAAAGGTGAACCAACTACTGTAGTAGATTAGTTCAATAAATTCCCTAAAAGTCCACATGGTATCAATATGTGCAGTGGTTTTATAATCTAAAACTGATTTTGATTTTAAAATATTAGGCATATATTGCATAGCATATGCACCTTAGATATGTCTCCTACTAAAAATATGTATAATAATGGTACCAATGTATAAAATTATACTAAAATTATGAATTTGAATCATATAACTATGTTCTTTGGATAATTCGTATAACTATGTAAGTGTGGAGGAAATTATTCCAAAGCATGCCCCCACTATATATGGATAAATTTAAAACTAATATAAGTACCAATATGGAGGACATGTTTCCAAAACATACCTCTGCTGTAACTTGATATGTTGAAAACTGAATAGGTGTGGAGAGCATGCTTCCAAAGCATGCCACCATTGAATTTGAAAAGTGCGAATATATGAAATTCATGCCCATATGACATGTACCTAATGATAAGCCCCCCATTTTAGGTGAGGTAAAAATAGTACTTAATAGTTACCTCACCTCAAAGGAAGAAGATAACCATATGGTTGTCTATTATGTGACTGAACCATGCAGCCTGTAGAAAAATGTGCATAGGTAAATGTATAATTTAAGCACATAGATCCAATGTGATCACATGTAGGCCTTGTTGGTTGAGCATTTTGTTGATCAACGCACTGATAAACAAAATAGGTCTGATCAGCCAAAGTAGGAAGATTAGTCATCCAAATGTGTAGTTTACCACATCAGAAAGACACTGATCTCTCCTCTCATCAAGGGGAGGTTCCCTGTAGTTATGTTATATATATATATATATATATATAAATATAAACAAAAAATAATACTCATGGGTGGGACAAACCATCCATCTCTCTTCCTTCAGAGATGATGTGTACAAAACAAAGGAAAAACTCAAATGAATGACAGATAGCACTCCTCTTCTTTTAGAAGAACTATTCAGCCAACCACAAGAATACTCCTGGAAATAAAAGCAAAATGTAACTAAAGGTATGGTAACCAGCAAATCGAGACACAACACAAAGTTTGCACCTGAAATACTCAAGAGTAATATATGAAGGGTAATGAAAGCTCAAAGTCTTCTCAAAGTCCTTCACATAGCAATGAAAATAAAACAAACTAAAGGCAATTATGGGGACACAAAGTCTCTCCATAGTTGACTCTTTAGGACACCTTTTTGACTGTTGTCACTAATTCTACTTATTGAATTAAAAGAACAGAAAATATATTGAATAAAAAGACATAAGAACAATTTCCTCAACAACAAAGATATTATAGCACAAGTCTGAAAAACTATTTGCTTTCTTATTCCATTAATAAAATATGATCAACAATTTGAGCTCAAAGTCTTAGTAATGCCTTACAATTTGGGTAGAGTTTCATTCTAATTGTCCAAAAAAGAGATCCTTATTATAATAGAAGAAAGTCCCTTATATAGCCTCTTCAAACAATCAATACATTATTTTGTGTTGGAATCTGTTAAGGAGACACGTCAAAACTTAGGGGCGCTTTACCCATTTGATTTTATCAATGCGAGGAAATAAGTCGCGCTGATTGAACTGACTGATGAACCGCTTGATTGAACCAAAGAATGAATCAAAGCACCGAAGTTGAGTGAATGAACCAAATGTTAAAACAAAGCATTGAACCGCTTGATTGAACCTGCCTTTGAACCATTTGACGTTGAACCAAAAGATGAACCAAACGTTGAACCTGGTGCTGATGCTTGACGATGGAAATTTCTATTTGAACCAAAGTGATGAACCAATTCTAAAAATGACCAATTGTTAGAAACTGATTCTTTTGATTGAACACACTTGTAGAAGTCATGAAACCTGTTGAACTTGTAGAAATGAGCCTGTTTGCAGTTCGTAGATTTCTGAAAAGCTTGAAAAATGAGGAATTTGAATGCCCAAGACAAAATTTGGAAAGGGAAGAGATAATTTTGGTCTGTAAGACCAAAATAATTCAAATTTTGTCCCAAAAATAACTGATATTTTTGGGGGACAATAGCTGGCTCCAGTTGGAGAAGTTCTGTCAATTGCAAAAAGAATTGAAAGGAGTAGAATCTAGAATCTCCAGTGTGTTCATGTGTACCATTGGGTTACGGAGTCATGCTACCCAAAAATGAAAGGTTTCAAAAATAGAAACAAACAAAACAAAATAGAATTAAAGTTGTACAAATATACATATATACAGAGGCAATGATCTGATACTTCAAGAATTGAAGTGTTTCAGATGCTACCCATTGTGGGGCAGAGAAAAGAGTGTACCATCTTGGTATTTCAATAGAAAGCTATTTTCACCAACGTACTGATGAATTATAAATGGGCCTCTCCAAAGGGAGTCAAACTTTCCATGCATCCCCTTTGGTTCTCTTCTTTTGTCCCACAATAGAACTTGATCCCCAATCTGGAAATCATGATTTTTGGCCTTCTTATCAAAGAGTTTCTTTACCAGAGTTTGATGAGCAACAATTTTGTCCACCACCATGGTTCTCTGTTCTTCCAGCTGAGTCAAGCACATGATTCTTTTGTCAAGATAACTCTCAAATGTCTGATCTTCAATGACCTTCACCAATTTTAAGGTTGATAACTCCAATGTGATTGGTATCTTAGCATTAATACTGTAAAGAAGTTGAAAAGGAGACATACCAATTGCCCTCTTTGGTGTGATCCTATCTACCCATAGAGCATCAACCAATGCTTTATTCCATGTCCTTTGATTATCATCTGCTAGCTTTTTGATAATAGTTACCAAATTCTTATTACTGGACTCAGCTTGTCCATTCCCTTGTGAAAAATAATTAGAAGAATGAGAGAGTGTAATTCCATAATGAAAATATAATTGCGTAATCTCTTGAGAGGTGAAACAAGCTGCATTATCAGTAACAATTTTGAGTGGAACTCCAAACCTGGAAATGATATATTCTTTGAGGAAGTTGCATACAACTTCTGAAGTAGCATGCTTAGTTGGGATTGCTTCTACCCACTTGGTGAAATAATCAGTTGCTATAAGGACATAATCATGTCTAACACTTGAAGATGGGTTTATTGTCCCAATAAAATCAAGTCCCCATTGCTAGAAAGGTTCCTCTATGATTAATGGCTTGAGAGGCAGGGCAACCAACTTGGGTCTTCCAACAAATTGCTGATAGAGTTCACATTTTCTCACCCACTTATGTGCATCTTGGAAAAGAGTTGGCCAGTAATACCTGGCTCGCATAATCTTGTGAGCAGTCATAGAAGTTGAAAAATGTCCTCCATAGGCCAGATTGTGGAAAGATTTTAAAAGTTGGGTTTGATGCTCCTTGTCTACACAACGAAGGAATACTCCATCTATGCTTCTCTTGTACAGGCCGTTGCCCCAAAGGATAAAATTGGTAGCTTTCAACCTGATAGTCCTCCTTTCTTTGTAAGACAAATGAGCAAGACATTCACCATAAGTCTTAAAATAGGCAATACTTGAGTACCATTCATTGGTAGTGGAGACAAAAAGGACTGTTGGAGTATTTTCCACTTCAGCTTCTTCATGTTGTGTATCTTCTAGTTTATTGTCAGCCATTAATTGGCAAAGGCCTTTACCTCTGACCAGCTTTATCGGCTTGATATCTAGATCAAATTCTTGGATTTTTGTAATCTAATTACCTCTCTTTGTGCCAAACTCTTGCTGAGTTAATATAGACTTGAATGTAGTGTCTGGAACTAAGGCAGTAGTATGTGAATTCAGAATATAGAAGCGGAAATGTTTGACTATTTTTATCAAGGCATAGGCATGCTTCTCTATATTTGAATACTTCATTTCATGGGTTTTGAGAGGGCAACTCATGAAAGAGATGGGAGATTCCATACCTTCTTTGTCCTATTGAACAAGAATCGTTGAAAGAGTATGCTCAGATGCATAGCTATATATGATGAAATCTTTGTGGTAATTTGGACAAACCAAGGTAGGGGCGTGAGCAATGGTAGTCTTGATATCTTGAAATGTTGATTTACCTTCTTTAGTCCAGCTGAAGACAGTCTTCCCTTTCATCATGTTCACAATATGTCTAGTCTTCTCAGCAAATTTGGGGATGAATCTCTGTAATAAATTCACCTCTACGAAAAAAGAATAAACAACATTCTTATTTGTAGGCAGATTAAGCTCTTGAATAGACTTGACTTTGTCTGGGTCAATCTTTATGCCTTCTTTAGACACAATGTGTCCAAGGAGTTTTCTTTCTGTTACTCTAAAAATAGACTTCTTAGGATTTAAGGAAATACCATTCTAGTGGCAACGCTCCAACACTTACTATAGGTGGCATACATGATAGATCGATGCTTTGAAAAGACTATCAAATCATCAAGGTATACCACTATGAATTTACCAATCTTATCTTTGAAAGCCAGATTCATAGCTCTCTGAAAAGTAGCACCAGCATTTATTAGACTAAAAGGCATTCTCTTATATGCAAATGTACCCCAAGGCATAGTGAATGCAGTCTTGTATTGGTCTGTTTCACCAACTTCAACCTGATTATAACATGAGAAACCATCCAACATTGATAACATCTCTACACCTGTCACTGTTTGAAGCACTTGATCCATAATTGGTAAAGGATAATTATCTTTCAAAGATGCTTGATTCAGTTTCTAAAATCTACACAAATGCGAATTTTGCCATTTGTCTTCCTTACAGGCACTAAGTTTGCAATCCATGTAGAATGATGGATTGGGAAGATGATTTTAGCATTTAACATCTTTTGTATCTCAGACAGAATAGTACCTGACATTTTCAGATTATACTATCTAGATTTTTGCTTGTATAGCATTGAGTCGGCCTTGAGAGGAATGTTATGGCAGATTTCATTTGGTCTGAGAGACTTTAAGTCTTCGTAAGAATATGCTAAGACATCCATGTATTGACAAAGTAAAGAAGTGAACTTGAATCTTTCTTCAGGGGTGCAACACTTACCAATATTGATCATCTTGGGATTTTCTTCAGTAGACATATTCACTTGATCGAATCCTTGAGAGAAATTCGAGTCTGTTTGCTATTGTTTAATGAATCTATCATGTTTGTCAAACAACTTTTCAATAGAAACCAGGCCTTTGGGAATTTTGTTTTCTTTTAGCTGCAATAATTCTTCATTTATATCTTAGCTGAATTTAGACGCAGATTCATTCTTTTGAGGTTCGCTACCTTCAAAACAAAGCTATTCAAAATTATCTTTTCGTTCCAAGAAGGCAATGATTTGATGATCATCATTGAACACTTGCCAATGATCAACATTGTTAGGAACACTTGGCCTATAAACCAGCTCAATGGTATACCTATCTTCTTTGAAATCTAAATGAGGAACTAAGAGAGTTTCTGAAAGAACAAGTGCATCAGCTCTGTCATTAGACTCTCTAGGTATGGCGGAAATGTTGAAAGCATCAAAACTTTCAATTTGGTCCCAAACCAAGTTACGATAGTGGTGTAATATTTCATTCTTAGTTTGGTATAAATTCCTCACTTGGAAAACTATTAATTCAACATTCCCTTTGACATGAAGAAATTTAATGCCTTTTTCTTGAGCAACCTTCATGCCCAGCAACAAAGATTCATATTCAGTTGTATTGTTAGTGTTGCTAAACTGTAATTTGTAAGATGAAGGGAACATATCTCCTTGAGGAGATATCAAAACAATACCAGCTCGTGAATCGGTAGAAGAATCGTTGCCATCAAATTCCAAAGTCCATATTTCATCTAATACTGACTTTTCTTCATCAGAAATGGAGAAACCTTCTTGGTCTGTACTGTAGCCTACCAATTTTTATACTATTCTTGTTGAAATAATTTCTAAATTGATACTTTTAGGTGTTTCATGCACTTCATTTGTAGACATAAAATAATTACCCATACTTGTGGATTCAAAAAGAATTTGAGCTTCGAGAGTTGATGCCTGAGTGACCACAAATTTTGCTTCCTTTTCAAGGAGCAATCTCTTCATCACGCCTTAGACAGGGATCCTTGCCTTAGATAGATCCATGCTTAATTTTCCTCCTATGTCCTTTCAAAAATTTCATCCAAGAAAAATGCCATAAGATGCTGGGATGTCAGCCACCAAAACAGTCATCTTGATTCTCTTGGCTGGGAAGGCTACAAATGCAAATTAGGCATCTTTGATTTGTCCTAGCAATGGCACTTGCTTATTCTCCATGGAGAAACATCTCTCAAATGTCTTGGTTAGTGTGAGACCAAGGGATTTAGCCACTTTAGTAGGCATGACATTTTCTGAAGCTCCAAAATCAATAATGCAATTATTCAACTTATATCCATTTATCAACAATGTGACATAAAAAGGTTCAGTCCTACCAGGAGCAGTAGGGGGAGTGGTGACAAGGTTGTTCCTGGTGGGTGCATTTCTAGTTGCATCATGTGTCACCTTGGGGATCATTCATTCAACATGGATGTTTTGATTTTTAACACATTGAACCAATCTGTCTAGCTGCTCAGGATGGGACTGTAGAAATTCAAATTCAGACATTTGAAGTTTGGTTCTCTTTATATGGTCAATGATATCAAATGCCTGAAATGAGCTAGGAGCAGAGGATGGGAGTTCATCCTTTTGATTTTTTAAAGGGGGAGGATTGGACTGTGAAATTGAAGTAGAAGGCATAGGGGTATTTACCTTTCTTGAAACCACTGGGTCCTTTGGCTGGAAAGGAAGAGTGGGTCCCCGTTTAGCAATTGAAACTACTGATTGAGGTCACTCCTCTACTTTATCTTTATTAGCTTGTTGAGCTGATTGATTTTTAAACTGGGTGAATACAACATATGACCCCTCAGCTGCATGGCCTTCACTTCTGGGTTCATCCTGATAATTCAAGAAACCAATATGGGAGTTGCCAGCTAATTCTTCTTCTTCCTCAATGAAGAGATTAGCATCATCTTCAGGATTTAACTCAGACTGGAATGAAAAATTCATTTCAGCTTCAAGATATCCAACTACTGAGTTGTTTGGAGGTGCTTCAAGGGCAAGATTCCTCTGTGGAGGAGGAAGGCGATTTTGCTATCCCTGATTCTTGGCAGCATTGCCTTGGTATGCCTGATTCTAGAAAGTCCTCTTGGGCATATCTCTATATGTAGGAGAAGATGACATCCCTTAGGCCACTTGCTTTTTTAGAGCTAGCATTTCATTTGCTAGCTTTTGTACCATTGGGTCAGTAGTGACTGCAGGGGAGTATTCAGAAGATGAAGTGGATTTACCTTTATTAGGGTCTCTCCTTATCTTTCCTGCTAAGATAAGGTCATCTTCTACCTTAGTAGCCAAGTCTTGAGAATTAACAAGGTCTACATGTCTAGCCCATCTTAGCAAGAAATTCACTTCAGACAATTGTGAGTTGATGAAGAAGCATTTGAGGTTCTAAGCTGTTGGCTGGGTGGTAAAGGGAATCTTGTGTCTCAGCTTGTCGAACCTGGCAATAAACTCTCTCATAGGCTCATGAGGCTCCTTCTTCATCTGAGTGAGCTGGGCCAGCAAGGCATGTGCATCTTCTATAGGCTTGAATCTTACTTCGAATTTGTCTTTCAAAGTGTCCCAATCAGTCACTGACCTAGCCTGTAAGTGGTAGAACCAGTCAGTAGCAACACCTTGTAGTGTCTCCATGAATAGCCTGACTGCTATATCTTCAAATTCCACCCCTATTACCTTGCAGGCTATGCTGAAAGCTATAATGTGTTGATCAAGATGAACCTTCCCATCACCAAAGAATTTAGGGAAATTCTTCCTTAAACTACGTGGAAGCTCATGCAGAGGTGGAGTCAAATTCAAGGGACCAAAAGAATTACCCCAGGGTCCTTGAGCCATGATTTGATTATGCAAAAGTGGGATCACTAATCTAGGTGGAGTGTGGGCAGGCAAGGCTCGACCAACAGTTCGTCCAAGCTGAGATTGTGGAGGAAACAACTCAAAATTACTCTATTGCACCAACTCAAAAGTAGGGTCTACAACAACTTGGGATTTTTGGCCTCTGGTATATCATGAAGTTGCCATATTGTAGAACAAAAATTAGAAAAGAGCAAGATCTATTTTAGCTTAAAGTTTGAGACTTCAAAAATGTGCGCTCTTTCCCCAGCGAAGTTGCCAAAAACTGTTGGTTGAATATTTTGTCGATCAGCGTATTGATAAACAAAATAAGTCTGATCAGCTAAAGTAGGAAGATTAGTCATCCAAATGTGTAGTTTTACCACATCAGAAAGACACTAATCTCTCCTCTCATCAAGGGGAGGTTTCTTATAGTTATGCTATATATATATATATTTTTTTTTTAAAGAAAATAATACTCATGGGTGGGACAAACCATCCATCTCTCTTCCTTTAGAGATGATGTGTACAAAACAAAGGAAAAACTCAAATGAATGACAAACAACACTCTTCTTTCAGAAGAACTATTCAGCTAGCCATAAGAATACTCTTGGAAATAAAAGCAAAATGTAACTGAAGGTATGGTAACCAGCAAATTGAGACACAGCACAAAGTCTGCACCTAAAATACTCAAGAGTAATATACGAAGGGCAATGAAAGCTCAAAGTCTTCTCAAAGTCCTTCACACAGCAATGAAAAAAAAACAAACTAAAGGCAATTATGGGGGCACAAAGTCTCTCCACAGTTGACTCTTTAGGACACCTTTTTGACTGATGTCACTAATTCTACTTGTTGAATTAAAAGAACAGAAAATATATTGAAGAAAAAGACATAAGAATAGTTTCCTCAACAACAAAGATATTACAGCACAAAGTCTGAAAAACCATTTGCTTTCTTATTCCAGTAATAAAATATGATTAGCAATTTGAGCTCAAAGTCTCAGTAATGCCTTACAATTTGGGTAGAGTTTCATTCTAATTATCCAAAAAAGAGATCCTTATTACAATAGAAGAAAGTCCCTTACATAGCCTCTTCAAGAAGGACTTGGGAACAATCAATACATCATTTTGTGTTGGAATCTATTAAGGAGACATGTCGAAACTTAGGGGCGCTTTACCCATTTGATTTTATCAATGCGAGGAAATAAATCACGCTTATTGAAAGTTGCAACTTTCAATGTTCACCTGGCGATCTGATCTTATCTTCATTGATCCTCCTTGTCTAGTTAATTGAATCGAGTCCTGGATTTAATTTATTGTTCTATTCCTTCTCCACTTTCTGTTGGTCTTGGCTTTGAGATCTATGAATGTATTCTGGTCTGTATGTTTAAAGGATCAACGGCTAATTCACTATGTTGAATTTGACATTTTTGGGCACGTCATTCCTTTGTCTTCTTTTAACTTTTCTGTTTGGCTCTTTTTCGAATTATACTTGCCTTTTCGGGCCTTAAGAAATGACCCATTTTGAGTCGGGAAGAGCCTCCCGCAAGGGTATCTACCCTTCGAGTAGTCTTTGAATGGCCTTCAGGCTTCTTTGAACTTAGGCTATGAACCATTCCATTAAATCAAGACATTGAACCAATCGGTTGAACCAAAAATGGTTCAAGCCGATGGTTCAATTTGAGTGAACCGAACCGATGAACTAAGCATTGAATCGAATGTTGAACTTAGACATTGAACCAAATTTTGGTTCAACGGTTCAAACAAAGCTTTGAACCGACTGATGAACCGCTTGATTGAACCAAAGAATGAATCAAAGCACTAAAGCTGAGTGAATGAACCAAATGTTGAAACAAATCGTTGAACTGCTTGATTGAACCTGCCTTTGAACCAAAAGATGAACCAAATGTTGAACCTGCTGCTAATGCTTGCCGATGGAAATTTTTGTTTGAACCAAAATGATGAACCAATTCTGAAAATGACCAATTGTTAGAAATTGATTCTTTTGATTGAACACACCTATAGAAGTCGTGAAACCCGTTGAACTTGTAGAAATGAGCCTGTTTGCAGTCTGTAGTTTTATGAAAAGCTTGAAAAATGAGGAATTTGAATGCCCAAGACAAAATTTGCTAAGAGAAGAGATAATTTTGGTCTGTAAGACAAAATAATTCAAATGTTGTCTCAAAAATAGCTGATATTTTTGGGGGACAGCAAGCCTAAGATGCATGATAAATATCATGGAAACATCTAAATATTCACAATACAAGATTAACAAGAAAACAATCACACACATAACAACACTCAAAATCAAGTCAACAAACAAAGGTCTTATGAGACCAAAAACAAGGGGCATGTTTAAATGCCACAAAGTTAATGGACATGACTTAGTCAAATGTCCATACAACAATAAATGACATATTCAAATGTCCAAGAAGGAAAATATAGGCACAATACCACATAAAATGGATCATATTAAAATACTTGAATAAGTAAGACAATAATAAGGCAAACCACTTAAAGAAGTATATAAATATACATCATAAGAAATCATCATAAACATATCATAGTATCTTATGGACCAAATGTGTTAGAAAAAAATGTTAAGTGTATAACATATCAAGTATCATGTGCAAGATATAATCATGGATAAGGCATGTGTATGTAAGTAAGATCCCAATCATGATAATTTGACCTGACCATAAAATGATATAACCTAAAAGTATCAATATCATAGAAGATTGATGCCCCCAACATCTTGATGACTTGAGTAGAGGGAAAGCTCAACACCCATAAGTGTATAGAATCATATATCTATGTATGCATGTATATATTTATGTAGAAGTAAATGATATTATATCCCTCAACATGAAACTAATACATAGATGTCAAGGAGCCAATAGAACATGTAGGTGTCGAAAATGTTTTTGTATTTTTTAAATGTTTTTATTTTTTTTGTATTTTTGGAGAGACTAAGATATGATCATATCCAATGAATGATCATAGGTATCTCCGCCATTCGTTGCCTTGAAACCTTACATTAGATATTTTAAATTATTTGCATTAGATTGGATAGGTTGAAAATGTACATAGCATGTTCCTCCTCACATTTTACATGTATAGTAGAAGATATAATGTTATCATTCAAAATATGTATTAACATGCCTTCACGAAGAAATGAAATTCCTTGCTAATTTGGATCAATTTTTACTTCCATTTGGTATAGCCAAAGAGTTCTAGTGTAAATGCATATAGAGATGTGGTAGGAATAACCCAGACCCATGTTTAGATTACTTGATGACCACAATTAATTGGTATTATTATGTTTCCTAAGGATTCTTTCCAATGTCCTTTATTTTGTAAGTTTGTTAGATTGAAGCCCATTTGTTGTAAGCATCTTACATTGAAAATAGTTTTTTCTTGTTTAAGATTAATATGGTTATGCCAAAAATAAGCACCACCCATGTATAATGTAAATATTATATATTTTTGGTGTTGATAATGTTTTTGTTATTCACTTTGAGATTTTTATATGGGACATAGACCTTGGATTGGCCCCATGTTAAGTAGAATTTGTAAACTGGTCATATAGAGATTATGAACACCACATTTTTGTTCATAATACTCTTTAGGAAATTTATCTCCTTCCTTTATTTTAGGAATAAAACTTTGGTACTTCGAAGGATAAATGTTAAACTTCGTTGGATGAGTAAGTATGAATGCAACATATCTATTTACATCCACATGTAAATGAGTGATGAATCATATTGTTTATGTAATGTTCTTTCTATTAATGGGGAAATAAGACATCGACTAAATATAAATTTCAATTCCAAATTTGAGGGTCTAAATTCTAGCTCATATGTTGTACTTTTGAATCAAATAGTATAATCTTGAAGGGATTCATCATCACATTGTTTAAAATTGTGAAAATTTTCTAATTTAAGTTTTGGAACGTTGTGGATATCAAAAGCCATGAAGAATTCATATTCCAATTATGAGTAAGTGGCTAAAGAACCCTTTGGTAAGATATAGAACCAATTGTTAGACTCATCAGAAATGCTCATATGGAATACCTTTAATAATAGTTTGTCATCATTTGCCCATTGACCAAAATAATGTACATAATTTATTGTTAAGGTGTGGAGCCTAAAAGCTTCACATATGAGCGCATTACCAAGTTGCATGTTTACATAGTCACCGGCGTCAGTCAGGAGCGACTGACATCGGTCCGGCGCAGTTGAAGAGACGCCGGCGTCGGCTGAGGATCGGCCGACGTCGGTCACAGGCAAGCAGGCAGAAACTGGTGTCGCTTACCTGTGCGTCCAGAATGCTATTTCCGAGGACAAAAGCGAGTGTTTGCATGATGAGTTTAAGTCTTAGTCTTAAGTTCGCGTTTCTATTATTAGTAAGATTGTTTTTAGAGCCCTTGTTCAAGAGGCTTAACTATTGGTTGTAAGTGCATGCTCAAGTTTCTCAATTCTATATGTAGAATTAGATCTTCTTAGCTTAGTGTGATTATTGTAGTAGTTCATTGTATGTGAATGTTGAAGAACAGTACAGAGTTGTATCAATCCAGGTTGTTGGAGTTGATTATACTTGAGAGAGAGAGCTCTTAAGGGATAGAGATCTAGAGAGAGATTTTGTGCATCTAAGAGAGGTGTGGAAGAAAGAAGTTTCTTCAATTGTATTACTTTTGTAAAGAGTTTAATACAAGTTTTTAGGGTGGTTTCTTGTATCTCTTGTTCTTTGCTATTATCTGATTCTAGTTACTTATCTATCTGATTTAATTCCACGGTTTATTGCTTTCATAAGTGTAATCTATTATTGGTTGATCCCCAACAAGTGGTATCAGAGCCTTGGTTGTAGGTTTAGAGTTTGATATCCAATAATTGGTATCAAAGCTCAGGGTCACTAACAGGTGGTTCAAATCTGTGTAGTGTGTATTGATTACATGTTGCTCATAAGAGTTTCTGCAGGGATTTCTGTTTGAGTGGGAGAAGTAATGGCAGATGAAAGTAAACTGAGAATGGAAAATTTCAATGGCAAAAACTATCAACATTGGAGAATGCAGATAGAGGACTATCTGTATCAGAAGGATCTATACTTATCGTTAGGTGGGATTGCAAAGAAGCCCACATACATGGAGGATGAAGAATGGGAAGTTCTTGACAAAAAGGCTCTAGGGTCTATAAGACTGAGTCTAGCATCTACTGTGATATCTAATTTATCACAGGAAAAAACAATGGTAGAGTTAATGACTACTCTAGCAAATTTGTACGAAAAACCCTTAGCTTCTAATAAGGTATATCTTATGAAGCAACTATTTAATTTGCATATGCAGGAAGGTGGATCTATATCGAATCACCTGAATGATTTCCATGGTATTGTAAATCAATTAAGTTCAGTCAAAATTGTATTTGATGATGAAATAAAAGCTCTTTTAATATTATGTTCTTTTCCTAAAAGCTGGCACAACTTAGTAATGGCAGTTAGCAATACTGCATCTGCATCAAATATTTTAAAAGTAGAGGATGTTGTTAGTGTTATCTTGAATGAAGAAATTCGCAGGAAAAGCACAAAAGAGACATCTGGGAACGCTTTAAGTTTTGAGAGCAGGGGGAGGCAAAAAAAGAAGAGCAAGAAAGGGAGATCGAGATCCAAGTCTAAGGGGAAAGGTAGATCCAAATCTAGAAATGGTAGAAGGCCACAATGCTGGAATTATGGAAAGATGGGGCACATAAGCAGAGATTGCTGGTCAAAGCCTAAGGAGGACAATCAGCACGAAGGAAAAGAAGAAGCAAAGGTTGTAGGTATTGCACAAGATACTTTAATATTCTCTTTGCATAATAATATAGAATCTTGGGTGTTAAATTCTAGTGCATCTTTTCATGCTACCCCTAATAGGGAATATTTCTGTGACTATATCTATGGAGATTTTGGAATAGTATATCTAGGGGATGATGAACCCTGTAAAATTATTGGCAAAGGTAAAGTGCAGCTAAAAATGTAGAATGGCAACACATGGGTGTTAAGAGAAGTTATGCATGTTCCTAGCTTGAAGAGAAATTTGATTTCTGCAAGAAAGTTAGGGGATGAGGGTTGTACAGTAACTCTCACAGCAAAATCTTGGAAGGTGACCAAGGGTGCACTTGTTATGGCCATAGGTAAGAGAGTAGGTACTCTCTATTTGTGTAATTGTGTTAATAACAATTCTCCTTATGTATTATCTACTTCAGATGTGGATGCAAAATTGTGGCACTCAAGGCTTGGCCACATGAGTGAGAAGGGGATGTCAATTCTTAAGTCTAAAGGTAAGCTTTCAGATTTGAAAAGCATGGATCTAGAATTTTGTGAGCAATATGTATTTGGAAAATAGAAAAGGGTTAGTTTTCTCAAGACTGGGTCTACAAAGAAGAAGCATAAGTTGCAGCTTGTTCACACAGACGTGTGGGGACCGGCTCAGGTAGCTTCTATTGGAGGATCACAATACTATGTTTCATTCATAGATGATGCTACAAGAAAGGTATGGATCTACTGTATTAAAAAGAAATATGATGTATTTGAGACTTTTAAGATTTGGAAAGCTATGGTTGAGAATGAAATAGGGAAAAGATTAAAGTGCCTGAGATCTGACAATGGTGGAGAGTTCTGCAGTTATAAGTTCAACTGGTATTGTTACATGCATGGAATACATAGGCAAAGAACGGTTCCAAGGACACCTCAGCAGAATGGTATTGCTGAAAGGATGAACAGAACAATCATGGAGCGTGCAAGATGTATGAGATTGCATGCTGGTTTGCCCTTAGAGTTTTGGGCAGAAGTTGTTGATACTACAGTGTACCTGATTAACAGAGGACCCTCTACAGCTCTGGATGGTGGAATTCCAAAAGAGGCTTGGATAGGTAAAAAGGTAGATCTCTCTTTTCTCAAAGTTTTTGGTTGTGAAGCCTTTGTGCACGTAGATAAGGAAAATAGAAAGAAGCTCGATGCTAAGTCTATGAGGTGCACATTTATTGGCTATGGCTCAGATGATTTTGGTTTCAAATTTTGGAATCTAGGAACTAACAAGGTAATTAGGAGCCGTGACGTTGTTTTCAACGAAAAAGTGATGTATAGTGATCAGCTGAAGAAGCTGAATCAATCTGGGTAGAGCAATAGTGAATTGGATGAGGTGATGGTCCAAAATGAGCTCGCGAGAAAAGGAAATAATCACTTGTAGAAAAACACAGAGACCAACGTTGGTAGGTTAAGAACCGACGTCGATAGAACAGAAACCAAGGTTGGTCATACAGAGACCGATGTCGACAGGACAGACACCGGCATCGGTCAGGCAGAACCAACGTCGGCCAGTAATAGGTCTGGAGGTGACTGAGGTCGGTCACTGTCAGAGAATTTGGGTGGACAGCGTGTTGTGAACGAGTCTCAGACACCCATCAGGAGGTCAGAAAGGGTAAGTAAGCCTCCAATTAGATATTCTCCTTCATTATTCTATTTATTGCTAACTGATGGTGGAAAACTAGAGAGTTTTGAAGAAGTAATACAGGTGGAGTCCAAGAGTCAGTGGGAGTGTGGCATGGTTGAGGAGATGGAGTCCTTAAGAGAGAACCAAACTTGGGATTTGGTTGAATTGCCAGCTGGTAAGAGAACATTGAAGAACAGATGGACCTACAGGTTGAAAGTAGGTGAGAATGGACAGATGAGATATAAGGCCAGATTGGTAGTGAAAGGATTTGCACAAAAGCCAGGTATTGATTTCGGTGAGATTTTTTCTCCTGTTGTTAAAATGACTTCTATACGGATTGTATTGTCTTTGGTTGCTATTGAGGACTTGCATCTTGAGCAGCTAGATGTTAAGACAACGTTTCTTCATGGAGATTTGGATGAGAAAATTTATATGGAACAGCCGAAAGGATTTGAGGTCAAAGGTAAGGAGAAGTTAGTGTGCAGATTGAAGAAAAGCTTGTATGGCCTCAAGCAAGCTCCTAGACAGTGGTATTTGAAATTTGATAGGTTTATGACTGAGCATGGCTATAGTAGGTGTCAATCTGACCATTGTGTCTATTTTAAGAGATTGGATAACGGTAGATATATTATTCTATTGTTGTATGTAGATGATATGCTGGTTGCAGGATCACACATGCAGGATATCTCTGAGCTTAAGGTGAAATTAGCTCAAACGTTTGCTATGAAGGATTTGGGAGCAGCAAAGAAAATCCTTGGCATGAGCATTAAGAGAGACAGAAAAAATCACAGGTTGATATTGTCTCAAGAGGATTATGTGGACAAGGTGTTGAAATGGTTCAATATGCAGGATGCTAAACCGGTAAGCACACATTTGGCTGGACATTTTAAGTTATATAAAGAACAATGTCCTAATTCACATGATGAGGTAGAGTACATGAGTAAGGTTCCATATTCTTCTGCAGTAGGGAGTTTGATGTATGCAATGGTGTGTACTAGACTGGATATTGCCCAAGCAGTGGGATTTGTAAGTAAGTATATGGCCAATCCAGGTAAGGAACATTGGAAAGCAGTTTAGTGGATCCTTAGATATCTGAGAGGAACCAACAGTAGGCACTTGTGCTATGGAGGTTCAGATACTTCTCTACATGGTTATGTAGATTCAGATATGGCAGGTGATTTGGATGGCAGGAAGAGCACTACAGGTTATGTTTTCACTGTAGGTGGAATGGCGGTTAGCTGGATATCTAAGTTGCAAAAGGTTGTTGCCTTGTCAACTACAGAAGCAGAGTATATTGCAGCCACAGAAGCTAGCAAAGAGATGATATGGATGACACGGTTCATGAAAGAGCTTGGAAGGGAGCATGGGAGATGCAGATTGTATAGTGATAGTCAGAGTGCAATCCATTTGGCTAAGAACTCAGCTTTTCATTCAAGAACCAAGCACATACAGCTAAGGTACCATTTCATACGACAGGTATTGGAAGATGGTGATTTGAAGCTGGAGAAGATCCATACAGATAGGAATCATGCTGATATGTTAACCAAGCCAGTTACAAAGGAGAAGTTGAATCTTCATTCAACTTCTATTGGTCTTCATGATTGAGTTGAAGATGGAGGAGCTAGAAGATGTTGCTGTACAGGTACTGGTGCAGCTGTTTATCTCCAAGTGGGAGATTGTTAAGGTGTGGAGCCTAAAAGCTTCACATATGAGCACATTACCAAGTTGTAGGTTTACACAGTCACCGGCGTTGGTCAGGAGCGATCAACATCGGTCCGGCGTAGTTGAAGAGACGCTGGCGTCAACTGAGGATCGACCGATGTCGGTCACAGGCAAGCAGGCAAAAACTAGCGTCGATTACCTGTGCATCCAGAATGCTATTTTCGAGGACAAAAGCGAGTGTTTGCATGATGAGTTTAAGTCTTAGTCTTAAGTTCGCATTTCTATTATTATTAAGATTGTTTTTAGAGCCCTTGTTCAAGAGGCTTAACTGTTGGTTGTAAGTGCATGCTCAAGTTTCCCAATTCTATATGTAGAATTAGATCTTCTTAGCTTAGTGTGATTATTGTAGTAGTTCATTGTATGTGAATGTTGAAGAACAGTACAGAGTTTTATCAATCTAGGTTGTTGGAGTTGATTGTACTTGAGAGAGAGAGCTCTTAAGGGATAGAGATCTAGAGAGAGATCTTGTGCATCTGAGAGAGGTGTGGAAGAAAGAAGTTTCTTCAATTGTATTTCTTTTGTAAAGAGTTTAATACAAGTTTTCAGGGTGGTTTCTTGTATCTCTTGTTCTTTGCTATTATCTAATTCTAGTTCCTTATCTATCTGATTTAATTCTACGGTTTATTGCTTTCATAAGTGTAATCTATTGTTGGTTGATCCCCAACATTTATCATGTGATTTAATGGATCTAAATATTATTACAAAATATAGGTAAATATGGTAATTCAAAACCATGTGCATAAGGATATTTAAGTATACATTATGCAAGAGCTTGATTATCGAATGAGGTAACATTTACATTAACATTTTGGAAAGCCACTTGAATTTGAAGTATAGAAACCCATTTTTGAATATCCCCAATAGTACTCATCATAGACATAATATAATCCATTAGAATGATGGTGTTTGACATAGGTGCTATCATTGGTTCTAAATTAACATCTCTTTTGAATCTAGGCATATGAGTATCATCATTCTCATGGATAATAAGTGCAAGCTTGTAATCCTTGAATTTTGGATGCTTTGGTACTAGTAATGGAGCTTTGAATTTTGGTACCCTTGGTGTATTATTTGAAGAGGTTGGAATGTATTTAGAACTTAATTGAGGCACGTTTGTTAAATATATAGTAAGTGGAGCTTGGGTAAGTATTGGTAAGACACCCCTTTTGGTGTGGTAGGAACGTCATGACACCTTGATTAACATTGATACCTATTTTTTGTTTGTAACACTAATATTCTTTTACTCTATAGATGTAGAATGCTTCCTTTTTCTTGATGGCTTAATATGACTTGGTAAAGATGCCATAATTTCTTGGTTAACCTTTCAAAAAAAAAATCAACTAAAGGCCAAGAAGAACCATCACCCTTAAAATGGGAATATTGTTTGGAAATGTAGGAATATGAGGGATTTTGATCAATAAACTTGAAGGAACATCCCATTTATGATAGATTTGAAAATCTTCCATGATTTCCTTATGGATTTGATGAAAATTTTCATGATCAAATGGAGGTACCCTTTCTCAATGTGGAACTAATTTTGGTATATAAGGCAAGGGAAAATGATTTGTATCCTCCTTGGGATTGATCAAATCATGCCTTGAAGGGATAGGGGAATATACATGATTAGAGGGATAACAACTACCACCATTCAATGCTTTGATATTGTATACCTTAGCACTTGGAGGAATGCAAGTGTAATAAATTTGTATTCTTGATTTGAGAGATTATTTAATGGTTTCATAGTCATACTCATCAAAGTAAACAATGTCATCCATGATAAAATATAAAAAGAACACAAATACTAGGACAAGGCAAGAAATGAACATCTACAAGAGAATGCATATAGAAAAATGATGCTCAAAGGTCAGATTCATGAATGTTTAATATTTATTTTAGATGTGGATCCTCTTGGGTAGATAGGGTTAAGAATATATAAATGATAGGGCACGAGGGTGAATATTAGATATAAATCAAGCCAATTAAATGCTAAAATTAGATCTACCATATACTAAATTGATTAAATTAAGATAAGTTATCAATGGAAAGTACAATTATGATATATATAGAAATGAAAAATAAGTGATGTACTTATCTTGTTATGATGTTAATGTAGATATGGATGTAAAACAAGTTGAAATTAAGTGGGAAGATAGTTTTAGAATAGTTGTCAGATTCTAGATCTAGTGCCTCTAGGAATATGAATAATTACATCAACCATGGATGGTTACATCGATGCCAGTGTACTTTATGAGATATATACTAAAATAGGATGTGACCACCTAGATACTTTTGGGTTTTATTTGATTTGGTGCATTCATATTTGGGTCATGGATTTTTGATCATTGTGAAATAGGAAAACCCTAAATTTCCATCTTCAATGTAACCTTGAAGGAAAATGGGTTAATGGGAACACGGTGTCAATCTAATCCCAATGACCTCACTATCAAAGGGTGTTGCCTACATATCCAATACTCTAGAAGAGGGCCTCACACTCTTGTAGTTCTTCCCTATATGTTGGCTTGTGTGTGATTCATGTAATGTGTGTAAAGCAAGTATTACAATGACCTAACTTGTAACTTGGAAAATAAGACCTTATAACTAATTTAATACTTCAGACCTATAGATGTGTTATACCTATCAATAGGATGGAAATAGAGAAGCTTTGATTAATTTAATTCTTGATAGAGTGTTTTTGATAAGTGCCTCAGTCTCTTTGTTCTGATTGTTAGGTGATGAATGAATGAGAGTCAATATTATATTTATACTAATATTACCAAGGGATAACTCACATTAAAACACTTAGGCCATCCATTGGAATATGTTTCATTTGAAAATTAGATGAATTTAGGGCATTGGACATTTGTATTAGGGCATGATAGTAATGTTGATGTTATTGTATGTCCTGTACATTAGTGTTTAATGACTCAAAACATAGGTATAAGATCAGAACTTACAGAGGTGTAAGATAAGTACATTTTAAGCAAGATATTATTTTTTGTCATCAATATAAGTTTGGTCAGACTAAGAGATAGGCTAGGGGAAAATGATAGAGTAGATGTAAGGATTGGGGAAGCAAGGCATGTGTATAACTAAGAGGAACAACCAAGGTTTCAATTTTTTAAGTGTAGAAGACTGAGGTGATACATAATCAAAAAATAACATCTACACATTGCATGAAGGCTCCAATTTTGTTCAAAAGTGTTAAAAACTACTCATGTATACTACTAGGATTATTATAAAGATGCCTAAGAATTTAAAGAAATAGCTTAGATATTTTTTTATGGGGTAATTTTGAAGGGAAGAATGAATTTCGTTAAGAGCCCTCAGAAATTTGTAACAACCCCTCATGGATTGTACTAGAATAATACAATATTATTTTTAAAACTAATTACTCAACATTCATTATTTCATGAGATTACACCACAATAATATAATTAGTGATTTTAACATACTTAACCAATCATATTACACTATCAAAAACCTTTAACAATATTTTCAATCTCTAACATTTCATGTAACATAACATAACTACAAGGAAAGTAATCACATTAAAATCTAGCCACAGTTGGTCCAATAATACAGCTACTGCTATTGAAGTATAATAAAATAATACAATTACATTTCCATTGGGCATTTAACCTTAATAAAATAAATAGATTCTATGCTCCATGGAGCTCGAGTCTAACCAACTCGTGTATCTCTTATAATCTCAAGTGTAGTCTCCAAGTAAGTACTACAGTGGGGAGGAATAACATCATCTAAGCATTTTTCTACACCAACCATGGGCCTTTGATCCCCCACACAATCCCTATCAGGCAATGACCCTCCCTTCATAGATAGGTAGATAATAATGGTGTGAGAATTTAGAAAGACATGTTAGTACCCCATGTGCTGTAAGATTTATATTACATGATGTGTATCATAAAGAAAATATGTTCTAACATGATATCACACAAACACATAAATCAAATATATGTAATGATAATGTTTATATAAATTTACTTTGGCCTAATTTTTAAAATAACATATGATCACAAGGATCAGTCAATTTCATACACACCACTTAATCAAATTATCTACATCTGACATTGATGAATCTAAGCCGATGGAGTCCATAGCACTGTTTAGATAGTATCATCAATGCTAGATTTTGTTAACATATAGCTTATCTAATAGGTTCATGAAATTATTCTAAAATTAAGTAAAAACACATGACAATTTCATAAATAATTACAATGCATACACTTAGTCTTTCAAATGTATGTTTGAACCTCATTTATTAATTTATCCTAAAAAACAATATCTATGACAAGCAAGTTAACCTACCATGTGGGTGTTATGCAAGCCATTTAAAGATTTCATTTGTTTAAACATATGATAATCACAAAATTAACATATTTATATCATAATTTCATTTCAAACATGTTTGGCCTCATCACAACCCAAAGAACTATAAGTAAGTTAAGAAAGAATATTCTTAGAATAAGATAATAATAATAATTTTCAAACACTTTGTTCACTCTTTAAAAATGTAGAGGAATGGTCCCAACAGACAATCATATACTCAAATCACTACTAGGCTAAGCTTTTTTCCATATAAATATCATTAAGTTTAGTCACTTCTACATATGCATCTCTCATATGTATTAATTTATATGTATGTATGTATTTGTGTGTGTGTGTGTGTGTGTGTGTTTGTGTGTGTGTGTGAGAGAGAGAGAGAGAGAGAGAGAGAGAGAGAGAGAGAGAGAGAGAGAGAGAGAGAGAGAGAGAGAGAGAGAGAGAGAGAGAGAGAGAGAGAGAGAGAGAGAGAGAGAGAGAGAGAGAGAGAGAGAGAGAGAGAGTATGCACACACACACACACTCTCTCTTAGATATATATATATATAAAATAAGTAACTCGTATAAAATAATAATCTATACTCACAAATGTATAGTTATATATTTATCAAAACATGAACTCATTTAGAATTGTTACATCAACTCATATCGGTATCCTACATTTAAGATTTGATTATGTTCATCAAAATCTACCTATGAAAAGACAATAATTTTGTCATTATACTTTGCTTATCTAAAATCATTTAACTAGCCATACTATAGACAAAACCTATTTGTATTAAATTAAAATCCATTTACTAAAATTCACTAAGTAGTTGATTCGGCTAGAAATTCATGACTTGATTATAGGTAGATAATTCATACTCAACCTATCATAAGGAATACTAGTTTCTGTTTACAACTAGTAGACTTATTTATTAATGCATGTAAGATAAAATACATATACCGTCATGGGTTCAAATTGTTGACTAGTTATAATAATTAAATAGAATGCTATAAAATGTGTTTACCTATTTGAACCTGAGTTTATACCTCAATACAGAAATTTAAGGTAAAATAAAGTTCCACCCAAAATTATATTACAAAAAAGAGGAATCATAGCTTCCTTCATACATTTATTATTCTTTCCAAATGGAGTATAAGAAGTGTTCTATGTCGATCGTTATCTCCTTCATGTTTTATCAATTATATTTTTTTACTAAAGTGAAACATACTAATTCATAATGCTTTTCAAAACTTAAAAAGACTATTTGAAGTTAAATACGACGGTTATAATAATATTTGGTCTTCTATGTCTCATTGTGCATTAAAATAATAGGTAAACACAGAGATTTAAACCATTTATAATATACATTCATGTATTTAAAAAAAATATTAACCCTTTTCCAATCACCGTACCATCCCTCTTATAATAATCATCTTCCAAATTTTATCACATCTTCTCTCCTTTGCTTCCTAGATCTCCTTCACTGCTCCTTATCTACTATCCCTTCACTACATTCACTTCATTGTATATTTTTTCTCCTCCCATCCTTTCATCATCCCCTTCCTTTTATCATCAATCCTTCTTCAAAAAATCTAAATCCTCAAATGACTTCTCTTTGCATTTCCTTTATTTTATTTTTGTTTTACATAAGTCACTGCCATCCTCCTATTTTTCTTCTTATTATAATCTCCTTTATTTTTCATTTTTTCCCCTTTTTCAAGCATAAATCCCTATTTATTTAATATTTTCTATGCATCCAAAACTATTGCTTTATGATTATTATAATATCTTCTTAATTTTTTGTTTATTCACCTCATCCATGAGTCGCAGGTTTGTCTATTTCTCCTTTAAAATCTTCATTTGAGTTTTATTCCTTTAAAAAAACAAATTTGTGAATGTTAAGATCTTTTATTTAGTGTTTATTTTACAATCAAATACCAACACTTCACTTGATGTTTCATTTGTATAACTTGTGCATGCATGCTTAAGTGATACGATGATGATTTTATATTTTCCAAATTCAATGCAAACTATTCATATATCTCTTTAAGTTAGTGTTTAGGATATTTAATTTCCTTAACTTAAACATAAAAAGATAACTATCTCTTTAAAATATAATCAAACCAATTTATAATTTAATTATTTTAAAATAATTATTTCTAATAAATACTAGAGTATATGGATTATCTATATTTATATATATCAAGTATTCTACGGTTAACATTTATTAAAAACTCTTATATGAAATGACATCAAATCAAGACAATGATATTTACTGAATATCATTTAGACTTGTCATCATGTTAGACAATTCTACTTAGTGTAAAAATTGATAATGTCTATCATAAGATAACACTGTATTATAATATCTATGCACTATAATCATACATGAGATCAAGCAATCATATCCTCATAAACATAAACTAAAACATGATCATAGCAGAAGTATATTAACACTAAAAAACAAATTAACTATCTAAATCAAACAGAGAGTTTAAAAAAGTTATTCTATTGTGATGTGTGCATTAAGTTACTAGCAGTTCCTCTATCATTCCTTAACCATCCCATCTACGCCATCCTCTTTGATGATGCTCTCCCACCATCATACTTTGAAGATAGAATCAATCCTACATCCACCTAAAGATAATTAGGTAGTTAGTTTGAGTCATCATATATTAAAAACTAATGATGCATAACTAACAAATATACATCCAAATATACATAAATAAGAGAGTAAAACTATCACATAATTAATCCATAATGTAAACTAATAAGTAAATCACTGTCTTATAACTAGAATATGTTATAAAGTTCAAATCAAATAAATAACAATCTAATGATAACCATAATAATCCATAGATTCAAAGGGTTATAATAAGTAGGTGAAATCAAGATGTAACATCCTTTCCCTATAAAATTGATCATCATCTTGATGACACTTAATCAAATAATAGTTCTACATAATAAAGTTTAACAGAATAAAAACATAGTATCAAGTATCAAATCATGTAAATAAATGTGGAAGTAGAATGTAGAACTCATCATAATCCTCTCAAGTAACACTATCCTCAAAGTATTGGTCACAAAAGATCTTTCACTATGACACTTCTCTATTACATAAAAAAAGTTTGTGAGTGTTAATTACTCAGATTGGTTCTACCATGGCCACTCTAAGATCTAAAACCTATAAAGCATTCCAATTCAAAACATGTGATGGATCAACTATGTACTTTTTAACATAAGATACATGGAAAACATTATCTAATAGAGTTAGGGATGGTGGAAATGAAATCATATATGCTAGAGTATTGAACACTTCTAAAACCTTGAAGGGTCCCACATATCTTAGTGATAGTTTCACTAACTTCCTTAATTTAATAAAGATCTTATGCAGCTTAACCCACAAGAGTACTTTATCACCTACAAAAAATTGTCTATCTATCATCTTCAGATCAACATAACTCTTCTATATATCATTTTCCTCAACCAATATATGTATGATTAATATGACTTGTTATTCCATTTCTAAAATCATCTTAGATCCAATGAATACCTTGTTCTCTAACCTGTCCCAACTGATTGGTGTCTTGCAACTTCTTCCACATAGTGACTCAAATGGTGCCATATTCAAAGCTGATTGGTCTGAGTTGTTTTATGTAAACTTAACTAATGGAATATAATATTTCTATTTGTACTGTTGATCCATGAAATAATACAAAAAGATCCTATAAAACTTGATTGACTCGTTATGTTTGACTATAATTCTCTAGGTGATACGTAGTGCAAAAATTTAGTTACATACCCAAATCTCAGTTTAGAGTTACCCAAAACCTAAAATTAATATTCGGATCATGATCCTTAATGATCTTATCTATAAATACATACAACCTATACACTTCCTTTATGAACCTATTCAAAAGGTTAGGTGCATCATATATCAAATTGCTCGGTATAAAATGAGCCACCTTGGTTAGTTTATCAACAAATACCAAGATTATATCATGCCTACTTCATGACATTGATAAACCTTGGACAAAGTCCATACTAATCACCTATCACTTCCAATCTGGTATATCACGTAGATATAAAAATCCAACTAGGTGCACATGCTCAACTTTTACTCGCTAACATTTCAAACAACATGACACAGTCTGCCACATCTTTCTTGATTCCCTTATATAAATATAGAGTTCTAAGCTCTACTATGAGCTTGGTTACTCTTATATGTCCTGAATATGGGACATTATGAAATTCCTTTAGTAATGTGCTCCATATATTCTCTTGATCTATCACATACATCCTTCCATTATAACGCAAAAGAATATCACTCACAAAAATAAATCCTTTATACTGAGGATTTTAAGCATTCTTAGATAATGCTTTTATGACCTGATCATAGAATTCATCTCTTGGTCAGAACTCAATCACATGATCCTTAAAATTACTCCTAATAGTATCCATAACTTTTATTTACATTCTATGAATTGAGGCATCATCTACTCTATTCTCTTTACCTTTGGTGTAGTTGATATCAAAGTCATAGTTAGAAACAAACTCTAAATATCATCTCTAACGAGCATTCAAATTTGGTTGGGTGAAAATGTACTTGAGTCCCAAGTTATCAGTCTTGAGATCAAATGGTTTTCTCAATAAGTAATGTTGCCAAACTTGTAAAGTATGAATAATTTTTGTAAGTTCTAAGTCATGAGGGGAGTAATTCACCTCATAAGTTTTCAATTTCCTTAACTCATAAGCCACTAATACACCATCCTGCATAAGGACTCCTTCTAGTCCCTCTCCTGATGTGTCTATAATAATTGAAACCTAACCATTGGGATCAAGAACTCTCAATAGTAGTGTTGAAGTAAGTCTTCTTTTCAATTCCTAAAAATCAACCTCACACTTCTCTAACCAAACAACTATTTGGTTCTTTTATTGCAAGAAAGTAATTGGGTTAACTATCTTAGAAAAATTTGTAATGAACTTCCTATAATAGCCTATTAATCTCATGAAACTTCTTACCTCGTGCACATTCTTTGGTGCCGACCACTCCATAATGGATCTTATTTTAGCTGGATCTACAAAACTACCATTTACAAAAATAATGTGACCTATGTATTGCACTTTATTTTGGAAAAATATGTAGTTAGATAACTTGCCTTACATTTTATGCTTTGGAAAACAATACAAAACTAGTTTTAGATGATGAAGGTGCTCTTCTTTATTCTTAGAATATATAAGAATGTCATCCAAAAATACTAAAACAAAGTGATCTAAATAATCTCTGAATACATTGTTCATGAGATTCATGAATGTGGTTGGTGCGTTAGTTAATCCAAAGGGTATCACTGTGAATTCATAATTCCCATAAGGAGTTATGAAAGTTATCTTCAAAATATCCTCATCCTAAATCCTCAACTGATGGTATTCCACTCTAATATCAATTTTATAAAAAAATGTTTCTCCTTGCATTTGATCAAAAAGATCACATATATGAGGTAGTGGATACATGTTATTGAAATTTTCCTTATTCAACACCCTATAATCAATGCAAAGTTAAAGATTACCATTCTTATTCTTGACAAAGACAACTAGTGCACCCCATGGTGACACACTAGGCCTAATCAACCCTTTCGACAATAATTCTTAGATTTGAGCCATCAATTCAACCAAATCAGTGGTTGTCATCCTGTATGGTGCCTTAGACTATTGTTCTGATCTAGGTATGATATCAATAGAAAACTCAAACTCACATTTAGGAGGCAATCCTAATAATTCTTTTGAAAACACATCATGAAAATCTCTAAGAAATGGGTAATCTTCAAGAGATGGATTTTTAGGTTCTTCCATGCGATTTATCTTGATGATAAATGCTTGAAACCCTTTTCCTTCAGCCCTCTTGAGTTGCATTTTAGAAATATGCCTGAGTTTAAACTCTCTTTTCTCACCCTATATTTGTGTCTAATTTTAAAAATTATCCAGACACTCAACCTTATTCAAGTAGCAGTCAACCTCGGTCTTGCATTTTTCAAGCCAATTGACTCATATGATCACATCATACGACCCTAGTGGTTATACATAAAGATCCACTAAGGTTGTGAATTTTAGTAACCTAATCTTTGATTCAACTAAAAACTTGTCAACCATGACTTTTGAGTCATTCCCATACTATACTTATATTTATTTTCCATAAATATAGCTCTTATTATAAATTTATTAAGCATTCTAAGTGTTTATGTCTAATTTTTGCTTTTTCCTAAGTGTGAAAAAAATAAACTAGTTAGGAAGGGTGTGTAGAATAATACTTGTTGAATGCACGCATGTTGAATCCATAATTTGTGAGAACTACTCTTTATCTAGGGAAGAATAACCTATAATAAGAAATCACTACCACAAAACTTGTTGGTTAGACAAATAGTTGGGTGGATTACCTAGTGCGAGCTAGATCTTAGAAGTGAAAGCTTTCTAGGAGGTTGTTAATCCACTTTTTTTTAACACTTAAGTTGAAATGATACAAGAAATATATTTTATTCAAATTATTGTAAAACTAAAATAAAATACAGAAAATGATAGCAAATTAATTGATAAAATTAAATATTTTGCTAAGTTAACCAAAATGAAGCAACTAGTTTTATTATACTAATGCTAAAAATTGGTCAAGGCAAGATTATGATTTTAGGTTTGGTAATTTGATGAGGGTAAAAACAATGGTTTGGTTTGGTTTGTGTTGACACTGGAAAGTGCACCCTGCGGCAGAAAAACAGATTCCTGCCCTCTCCCCGCAACATGGAAACCCCTCTCTCGCCTGTGGGACGGCGAAGCAGGAGAGGAGAGTCTCTAGGTATGGGCTAGTTCCCTCCGATGTATCTTGTTTATTTCAGGTAACACAAAATATAGGTATATAGGTATATACTGGGGGGATGAAAAGGGAGAGAGAAAAGCATGAAAACAAACAGCCTACTCTAAAAGAGGTGATACACCAAAATAAAGGGGTGACCTTCCAGACCCACTCTCAGAATCAGGGAAAATGCAAGTATACTCTACACATCTGGTAGAGGAATCAGGCTGCTAAGACAAAAGGGGAGGCTATAATGGAAAATACACCACAGAGGTTTACCGAGGTGCTGTAGAATGCACACTTGCAAGCAACTTACTCTGTTCTGTCTTTCTCAAGTATTGCTCTTCTCCTTTCAGCTGCAGAACCGGTCCCTGTAGATAGCTGGTCTGTTGGTATTACCTATGAAAGCATGGAAGATAATGACTAAACACAGATAATACTCAGGGCATACACAACAAATTAATCCAAGATGGAGGCAAAAACTATATTTTTATTGATTCAGGTGGAGAATTTGCAGAGCAGTGCTCTTTACAAAAGTCAGGAAGATCCTTGGAAAATGACTAAGTCCCTGTATTTATAGCAAAAGAGCCAAGAGAAGTTTCATTGGAAAGCCTGAAAACACTATTGATGACATCACAAGTCTGCCAAGACCATGCTTGTTGCCTCGTTTTGCATGCTGGTCTTCTCCTCTGGCAGCTTGGGCGGGTTTTTTCTTGTGTACTGCAAGTGAAATTTGCCGCCATCTGTTGTGGGCAGCGAATTTGCCGCCCTTTGCAAGGACTTCATGTAGGATTTCTACCGATGTCAGTCGATAAGCTGTCGACGGCGGCAGTCTTGCCGATGCCAGTTTGTGAAATCTGCCGACGTCAGTAGTATTGTGCTGTGGGCAGCCCTTTCTCTTTCCCCGCCATGGGGCGGGGTTTTCATTTTCGCCACCTTAGGGCAGGCTTTTCATTTTCACCGCCTTAGGGCAGGCTTTTCATTTTTGCCGCCTTAGGGTGAGACTTTTCATTTTCACCGCCTTAGGGCAGGACTTTTCATTTTTTCCGCCTTAGGGCAGGACTTTTTCCTCTCCCGTCTTCTGTTGTGCTGTCGACGGCGGTGGCTCTGCCGATGTCGGTATCTATAAGATGCCGATGACGGCAGTATTTCTGACGTCGGCCGATGTCTTTGTTTTTCTTTGTGTTGTGGGCGGCGAATTTGCTGCCCTCTGCATGTTTGTAGGTGGGCTCATTTTACCCACCCTTGTAGTGGGCAGCGAATTTGCTGCCCTCTGCATTTTGTCTGCTCTTTTTTTGCCTAAGTGTTGAAACGCTCCATTTTTTCTCTTCTTCTCTCCTTGCGTGAACATTCAGAGATTCTATCTTTCGCCACCGTGAATGCCGATGAACCAATGCTCTGAAACGAAAACTGTCAAAACCTGAAAGTGGACCTTGCAACCTGAAATGACTGGCCATGCGAAGTAGGTGTAGGAGGTGACTGGGATTTTTCTTGAGGGGCAAAATTGGGTCAACAAATTGGCGACTCACGAGGGAAGTGTGCCTGCTATGCTTAGAACCCAGTTGCCTTGCATATCCATTGGGTGCAGAGTTGGATGGTGACTTTGAAGCGAGTTCACAACAGCTCTCGAGATTCTGAAATCAAAAATACAAAATTTACCCCCACTGCAAAGGGAAACACACAAGACTAAAAACAACTAACCGTGCAAACTGCACTTAGGAAAAATAGGGAAGGCAACAAAGGAAACTATGTATAGTCAAACCAAAATTTAGTGGCAATGCTTCAGATGTATCCCATTGGCTGGGATACGCAATTCTTTGCCGTCCAACCTAGAGAGCTGAAATGCATTATGCTGCTTGCACTGAGTAATTATGTAAGGACCGCTCCAGAGGGCATCAAATTTTGCATGTTTTCTGGGCTTAGCTCTATCTTCGTCCCATTTTAGGACAATGTCTCCTTCGACGAAACTCTTTGACAAAGACTTCTTGTCGAAATGTCTTTTCACCTGATGCTGGCGACTGATCATAGAGACCATGGCCTGGTTCTTTACCTCCTGGAGCTCCATTAGTTCACACAATCTGACCTCCATGCTGCTTCCTTCTTCTAGCTACAGCTGATGTGCGAGGTCCAACGCTGGCAATTCGAGTGAGATAGGAAGCCTTGCTTCTCTTCCATACACAAGCGTATATAGAGAATTTCTGATTGATCTTTTCAGAGTGATTCGATCGGCCCATAGAGCTGTTTTCAACTTGGCATACCAAGTTCTCTGATTTTCTTCCATAGTCCTCTTTATAATCTTGATCAAATTTTTGTTAGTGGACTCAGCCAGTCCATTCCCCTGCAGGTAGTAATTTGATGAAGTGTTGAGGTATATACCATACCTTAACGCCCATTTACTAGTTTTGGTTCCCAGAAAAGCCAAGGCATTATCTGAGATTATAGTGGTTGGGACTCCAAAACGTGTCACTAAGTCCTCATAGAAATCCAAGACTACGATTTCATTTGCTTCCTTCAAAGCAATGGCTTCCACCCACCTGGTGAAATAATCTGTAGCAGTCAGGATCCACTTGTGTCTGGCACTAGAGGGAGGATTGATCATCCCTATGAAATCCAGGCCCCACTGCATGAATGGTTGCTCAATTTGAATGGGCTGTAGGGGCATGACAGCCAATCGCTGCTTTCCATCAAAGAGTGCACACTTCTGACACTTTCTTATCCAGGCATGGGTATCTTTGAAGAGAGTGGGCTAGAAATAGCCAGCTCTCATTATTTTTGCTACTGTGGTCTTAGGGGCGAAATGGCCTCCTGCTGGCCCATCGTGAAATTCAGCTAATACCTTGTCAGCCTGACTGGAGTCAATGCATCTCAAGAGAACCCCAGAGAGATCCTTCCTAAATAATACTCCATCAATCAAAACATAGGGAAGGTACTGAAGTTTAAAATACCTCCTTCCAGCCCTATCGAGACCCTATGGACATTCGCCTATAAGAAGGAAACGTCTCACGTCCAGTGTCCAGTCTCTTATGACAGCTGGTTCTTCTGCAGTGGCTGCGTCATGGATCAACAAACTGTCTTCATCCTTTTGTCTCAAATTTGCGGCTAGCTGTTCGCATAGGCCCCTTCCTCTCACCAACTTGGTGATTTTGATGTCTATGTCGTACTCCATCACTTTGGTGATCCATCTTGCTCTTTTCTCGTTTAAGTCTCGATTGGTCAAGAAATCTTTGACGCCATGATGTGGAACCATGAGATGGATCCTGCTGTTTGATAACATATATCTGAATTTCTTCAAGCTGCACACCACTACCAGGACTTGCTTGTCTATGTAGGTGTACCTGATTTCAAAGTCCTCTAACCCTTGGCTGAAGAAGGTGAGTGGTTGCTCGAGGTCATCACTGTTTGCTTAGGTAAGCATAGCAGATATTACTTCTCCATTACTGAAGGTATAAAGATTGAGGTCTTTATTGAAGTCGGGGCTGATTAGAGCGGGAGCCTGGGTCAAAGCCTATTTGATAGCTTCAAAGCTGTCCTTTTTTGGCATTGTCCACTTGAATTCTTCACCCTTCCTTAGCAAGGAGGTTAGGGGTTTAACTATTTCAGCAAAGTTTGGAATGAACCTCTGAATGAAATTTATCCGGCCAAAGAAACTCTACAGGCCTTTCTTGTGTTTTGGTAGGGACATCTCCAAGATGGAGCGGAATATTTCGAAGTCAATAGACAAACCTTCCTTGGACACAATGTGGCCAAGAAGTTTCCCCTCATGAATCGCAAATACACATTTCTTTGGATTTAGGGAGATGCCAAATTCCCTGCACCTCTCAAAAATCTACCTGAGGTGCTTCATATGCTGTCCTGCCTCTTTGGAGAAAACTGTTATATCATTGAGGTACACCAACACGTTCTTATTTATCAAACCACTAAAATTCATGTCCACGGCTCGCTGGAAAGTAGCACCAGCATTGGATAGCCCGAAAGGCATCTTCTGGTAGGCAAACGTTCCCCATTTAGTGGTGAAGGCTATTTTGTATTGGTCGGAGTCACGCACTAGAATCTGATTATATCCTGAATAGCCATCCAGGAGGGAGAAGCGTTCGGAACTAGTTACCTTTTGAAGGATCTGCTCCATGTTTGGAAGGAGATAATGATATTTTAAAGAGACTTTATTAAGGTCTCTAAAGTCGACGCACAGTCTGACCTCCCCATTTTTCTTTCTAATTGGAACCAAATTGGCCAACCATGAGGAATGTTTGATCGAAAATATAATGCCGGACTCAATCAATTTGACCAATTCTTTCTGCATAAGGAGCTCGATCATCGGATTAACAGGCCTCTGCTTTTGTGTGACTGGTTTTGTGCCTTCATCTAATTCAATGGTGTGCTGGGCGAGCCTTGGATCGAAACCTTTCAAGTCGCTATAATTCCAAGCAAAAATATCGGTGAACTCTTGACACAGCAGAATGAAAGTTTGCCTTTCTTGGAACGTGCAGACCTTACCAAGCGCTAGTAACTTGTCCTTGAAGATTTCAAATTTTTCATAATTCTCCTCTTTGGTAGTGATGCATACTTTGTCATCTCTTAGTTGGTCTTCTCCATTGAAAATACTTTCAAGTGTGACCAGACCCTTAGGGAGTTTATTATTCTTTAATTGAACAATCTAATTTCCATATTGTTGCTACAATTTCACTTGATTGTGGACCGCAAACTCAGCTTCTTCCTGCAGGAAAAGAGCTATCTGCTGGTCACTTTTGAAGACCTGCCAATTTGTAACATTGTCTAGAATTGAAGGCCGAACCACCACCTTTAAATGGTGTGAACCATAACCCCTGCTTATCTCTTTTGAAACATCAAATTGGGTGCCAACAGCTGCCAGCCTGTCAGCCTGCTTATTTTGTTCCTTGGGAATCGAGGTAATGTTAAGAGCAAGGAAATCTTCCATCAAGTCCCAGACTCTATGCTTGTAAGACTTCAATAAGGAGTTCTTGGTTAGGTTCAAGCCTCTTATTTGGTTCACTATTAGTTCGCTGTCCCCCAGGATTTGTAATTTTCTGATCCCTCTCTTTCTTGCCCACTCAAGTCCATGAATCAAAGACTCATATTCTGCAACATTACATGTGCAAGAGAACTGGAAACGAAAAGCTGAAAAATACCTTTCTTTAGAAGGGGAGATTAACATTGCCCCACCACCAGCACCCAGTTTTCTTCTGGAACTGTTGAAGTATAACTGCCACAGGCCAAGGTCTTCTTTGTTCTCCTTCATTATATTGGGCATGACGGTGCTTTCTTCATGCAAGCAATAGACACCAAGGTCTGCCTCCTCAATAAACTTATAAGGATCGTGCTCGAAGTTATCACTTCCCCACTCATCCAAGAGTAGATATGCAACTCCTTCAAGAGCAGAAGATGAAGATTTGTCTGTCTGAGAGTCTTCTGGATCAATGATAGTGCAACTGACATTCAATGCCTTGGGTGAATAGGGCTCTAGGTGGTCCTTGTAGAGTGGCTCAGATTCAATTTTCACTTTGGTACCGTATTTGGTTCTGAAAACTAGGTATGACCAATTTGCTGCTAGATAGCCCCCTATCTTGGACGTAAAGTCCCTTGACAAATAGATTGCAAAATATGGAGGAACATCCGTTGCCACTATATCTTGGGGGATCGAGAATGTCGGGCAGGCATGCAATGTTAAACTCAATCCTTTCAGGACTCCGACTGTCTTTGCAGGTGTTCCGTCTAGTTGTAAGACTCCCTTGTTCATGGCTTCATACTTTAATCCCATCTTATCAGCAATGCACTTAGGCATTACTGAAGTGCTGGCCCCGCTATCAATTATGCAATTGTGTACTAAGAAATCCCCTATGATCAAAGATACATAAAAAGGGGGAGTCTTTTCTTCTTTCTTTACTTGACCCAGAGCCGAAGGCTGCCCATTCATCATTAGGACGTTATTAGTGTCTGTTGGGATGGCCTAGCGATCTAGCTCATGCAATTCTTTCTTCAGTACCTCGTTTTGTCTCGGAAGAGACAATGAATCCCATAGAGAAATGCTCACATGCAATTTCTTCATTTGATCAACTATATTAACTTGGGGACTGACTCCTTTCGTGTTTTCCTTTGGGCTGATCCCGATTGGAGCTATAGACTGAGGAGCTGGAGGTGCAAATGGTTGTCTGGGAATTGGAGCCTTTTGAAAAGGGTGTGGTGGAGGATTCACTGCTGCCTGAGGGGAAGCTTGCACTTCTCCAACTGCTCTTCTTTTAAATCTCATATTGGCCGCAATGCAATCAACATGATTGCCTGCAATGCCCCCATGATTAATTGCACAGAGCTCGCCCTCTTCGTGATTTATCAGGGTAGAATCTGGCTGAGTTTGATTATTACTTGTGCTGGGTTGAGCTGGGAACTCAAAAAACTGAGAGAAATCAGCAGCCTAATTTTCTAAATTCTGAAAAAAATTCAACATATCGTTTGTGTGGGCAGCTTGCTCTTGACCCTGTCCCATGGTTGAACAACCTGGCTGCTCCTGCACTAAATTATTCTGAATAGGCACCATAGCTTTAGATGACGAAGAGGGGCCTGAGTTATAATTTTGATAAGGCCTCGTTGTAGTGAGCTGCCCCTGACCTTGGTTATAATTTTGAAAGGGGGGTCTAGGGGCATGGCCAAAATTTTGATAACCCTGGTTTGGCTTGTTGCTTTGAGCTTGCTGCCTTTTAAGGATAAAAAGTTCATTTGACATGCTCTGCAACAGGCCCTTAACTTCATTTAATTCATTGGATGGAAAAGCTGCTAGTTTCTCGATGACAGGTAGGGGAGCAATTGTAGGAGCGACAGCTTGAATTGGGGGCAGCAGTTCTGGGAAAATTGGCATATGAGGTCTAGGGGCAATTTTCTCGGCTTGAATTAAGTAATTTTCGGCTGCAATGGCTATGTCGTACGCAGCTGGTAGTATGTGTCCCCCCATAGATTGGATCATCATAGCAATGTCACTATTTAATGCTTTTAAATAGTACAAGAAAGCATAGCTAGGGGTCGGCCTTACCAGAATGGGAATTCTATCCCAAGTCTTTTGAAACCACGTGTTGAAGGCCTGCATATACTCATGCAAAGCTTTTTTTATAGTTGTCAGCTGCTCAGCAAGAGAGAGGCCATCACTTTTTTCCCCAAAATGATCAGTTAAAAGGGTGCCCAACTCGTTCCAAGAATGTATGGAATTCACAGGCAAGGTGCCGTACCAGTCGAGAGCTTTCCCTCTCAGAGACAAGGCTAACAGTCTGATGGCAATATTTTCTTCTGTTATATTGTGAATATTGCAAAGGTTGGCAATATTTTTGATATGCTCAACAACTGTAATAGGTCCCACTCCATCAAAAGAAGGCACATTCTTTAGAGCTATTCCTGGGATCGGATCGTAGCGTGGGAGGTTCAAAGGGCTCTCACCACGAAAAGCTGCAAAAGGCAATGCCATGGCTGGGACAGGTTGTATTTGTGGCTGAGTTGGGTTGGTGTTCCTAGTAACAGGTCTAGGGGGATTTACTAGTGGATAAGGGCGAGTTCTTTCAAACCTGAGCCTTTTAGCAGAGTTTAAAGGTAGTTCAATGAACTCAAAGGGGACCCTTCTTGAAGTTGACCTTGTGGTAACCTTTGGCATAGAAGTTTAAGTGACTGGTCTTAAAAATAAAGAACTGAGCTCTTACCAGTGGAGTCGCCAGATGCTGGAAATCTTTGAAAATCACTATAGTAGGACCAACATCAATCCTGAAATACTACTGTGTTAGAAACTACAGTCCCACCGGGCGTGCCAAAACTGTTGACGCTGGAAAGTGCACCCTGTGGCAGGAAAATAGATTCCTGCCCTCTCCCCGCAACATGGAAACCCCTCTCTCGCCTGTGGGATGGCGAAGCAGGAGAGGAGAGTCTCTAGGTATGGGCTAGTTCCCTCCGATGTATCTTGTTTGTTTTAGGTAACGCAAAATATAGGTATATAGGTATATACTGGGGGGATGAAAAGGGAGAGAGAAAAGCATGAAAATAAACAGCCTACTCTAAAAGAGGTGATACACCAAAATAAAGGGGTGACCTTCCAGATCCACTCTCAGAATCAAGGAAAATGCAAGTATACTCTACACATCTGGTAGAGGAATCAGGCTGCTAAGACAAAGGGGGAGGTTATAATGGAAAATACACCACAGAGGTTTACCAAGGTGCTGTGGAATGCACACTTGCAAGCAACTTACTCTGTTCTGTCTTTCTCAAGTATTGCTCTTCTCCTTTCAGTTGCAGAACCGGTCCCTGTAGATAGCTGGTCTGTTGGTATTACCTGTGAAACCATGGAAGATAATGACTAAACACAGATAATACTCAAGGCATACACAACAAATCAATCCAAGATGGAGGCAAAAACTGTATTTTTATTGATTCAGGTGGAGAATTTGCAGAATAGTGATCTTTACAAAAGTCAAGAAGATCCTTGGAAAATGATTGAGTCCCTATATTTATAGCAGAAGAGCCAAGAGAAGTTTCATTGGAAAGCGTGAAAACACTATTGATGACATCACAAGTCTGCCAAGACCATGCTTGTTGCCTCATTTTGCGTGCTGGTCTTCTCCTCCAGCGGCTTGGGCAGGTTTTTTCTTGTGTACTGCAAGTGAAATTTGCCATCATCTATTGTGGGTGGCGAATTTGCCACCCTTTGTAAGGACTTCATGTAGGATTTCTACCGACGTCGGCCGATAAGCTGCTGACGGCGGCAGTCTTGCCGATGCCGGTTTGTGAAATCTGCCGACGTCAGTAGTATTGTGCTGTGGGCGGCCCTTTCTCTTTCCCCGCCATGGGGCGGGGTTTTCATTTTCACCGCCTTAGGGCGGGCTTTTCATTTTCACTGCCTTAGGGCGGGCTTTTCATTTTCACCGCCTTAGGGCGGGACTTTTCATTTTCGCCACCTTAGGGCGGGACTTTTTCCTCTCCCGTCTTCTGTTGTGCTGCCGACGGTGGCGGCTCTATCGACGTCGGTCTCTATAAGATGCTGACGATGGCAGTATTGCCGACGTCGGCTGATGTCTTTGTTTTTCTTTGTGTTGTGGGCGGTGAATTTTCCACCCTCTGCATGTTTGTAGGTGGGCTCATTTTACCCGCCCTTGTAGTGGGCAGCGAATTTGCCGCCCTCTGCATTTTGTCTGCTCTTTTTTTTGCCTAAGTGTTGAAATGCTCTATTTTTTCTCTTCTTCTCTCCTTGCGTGAACATTCAGAGATTCTGTCTTTCGCCACCGTGAACGCTGACGAACTAGGCCGATGAACCAATGCTCTGAAATGGAAACTATTGAAACCTGAAAGTGGACCTTGCAACCTAAAATGACTGGCCATGCGAAGCAGGTGTAGGAGGTGATCGGGATTTTGCCTGAGGGGCAAAATTGGGTCAACAGTTTGATTGAGATAATAAAATGAGAGGGATGGATGGTTGAAAAAGGTAAAACAACAAGTAACTAGGGTAGCAAAATGTTGAGGGAGGAAAGAGGGAAAAGGAGGTAAATAGAATTACAATGGCAAAGGTGGTAAATGAGGTCAATGGATTAAGATGGTAAGTGGATCAAGGGGTATAGGTCAAGGTAATGAAAGGAAGGACTTAAGTAAATAACTAAAATAAAGAAAACCAAATAAGGTTACCTTGAAGCTTGTTGACGTGGTTGATGTTGTGGATGATGTGATGAATGAATCTTGTGACAATTTAAATATAACTTCATTGCTTTGAATTCTTTTCCTCCAAGATGTTGATGACATACAAAATGATGACGTCCTTCAAAGACCTACAACAAGATGTTAATAACCAAAGACTAACTTTCCACATAACTTTGGGTGAAGGAGATGGGGAATATTTATAGCATTTGTTGTGAAGAATCTTGTCAAAAGAATAATAGTAGAAGTATGGCACCATTTTCCATGTGGTGCATGAATGAGTCAAAAGATGAGGTTTGTAGGATTCCCACCTTGATCATGGGTCTCCCATTTGGGTTAAAATGTCAAAAATGGGTGCCCTTTATCTTTTTCAAAGCACACAAGAAGTAGGTATCTCATTTTGAAGGCCACTTTCATGTGTGAAGGCAAAATACATGTTGAATGATTGCCCCTTAAGGGGAAATTTGCCATATTTCAAGGGGGGGCCTTGTGATGCTTAAATGAGGCCATTAAGCATTTTGGAAAAGGGTCTCAAGTGGGGTATGATGTCCCACATCTAGCCACCTCACTTCTAAGCCATGTCACTTTCTGTATCACCTTCCATGTCACTTGCCATGTCATTTACCATATCACTTGCCATGTCATCATGAATAGTGATAGTGGGTCCCACAGTGAATAGTGCTAGTGAATAATACTTTTGAATAGTAATTTTCAATAATACTATATGAATAGGAGAATAGTGATTTGGTTAGGTTAAGAGGGGTTAGTTAAGGATTAATAAGGTTTAGTGGGTATTTAGGGGGTCCCAAAGCATTTAGTCATTGAAAACTATAAGTGTGCAATTTTTTAGTGTCTATATTTTACCCCTTTTTTGTTATGCAACTTTGAATTAACAAGCTAAAAAATAAAAATGAAACATTTAGTTAAAGTTTAGGCTTTCCTAAAGTATGGGAAGAGGTGTTCCCCCTCAAACTAAGAGTCGATGAGGAAAGGTCGAATCGAGTGCAGGTTTGAGAAGCAATTGGTGGGAGGCACTAGGTTGTGCCACAAGGTAACTAGGCATGTGAAATGCTGAGGGGTGCATAAAATGTGAATAAAAACTATAGTCAATATTATGAAAAGACTAAAGCTACCAATGTTGATGATAATAAGGTTGGGTTCTAGGATAAATGATAAGGTAATTGGTCCTCAACATTGGGCATAACTAATCAAGTTAGTCTTATCAAGTCTCCTAGATAGGGTCAATATTTACTCAGGTATCTAGGGTAGGAAGTGATCCCTATAAAAACATAAATGGCTTGGTTGTGCATGAGGTGGTGTAAATTCAAAAGTTCAACATGGAAAAATTGGTTTTTACAGTCAAAAGGACTAAGGCAAGGTCATCATAAACTATGTGATATGTTGGGTCAAAAGGGGCCATCATCAAGGTGGACATGGTCAAATGGTTGGGTAGTTTGGCAAAGAATAATTTCCAAAATTTAAGGGATAAGGTGACTCCTAGATAGGTTGGTGGAGAAGGGTAAGCTCCATAGTTTGAGGGAGAGGGTGATGCCCAACTATGTTGGTGGACATCCAAATGGGTTTCTCCACTTGGGTGTACTACTTGGTGTGGTTTAGGTTGATAGGGTTGATAAGGTTAATAAGATAGGTAAATTTGGATTTGACAGGTTAGGTTGAGTGGATGAGGTTTGGTGGTAGGTTCCTTGGGTAGAAATGATGGATGAGAATACCTAGGATGCAATTAGATGATTATTTCAACTATGAAAAAGGAATATGTAGTCATGGATAAGTAGGTTCAAGCATGAAATTTCTTCCACTATTTTAAATAAAATAAAAAGGATAAATATGCTTTACTATGATTTAGAAAATATGGCACTACTCAAATTACCATAGTGATCCAATGGGCTCATTCATCACCATCCAAATAAGCTAACATTGTGCACACTCCACAATAATGTCATTAATAGAATATAGAAGGGTATTATTCAATGATTTAGAGAATCAAAGTAGCAGAGTGGGTAAATGAGAAGTGGCAAAGATTCAAACCTATGACCCTTGAGCCAGTGAGGCCCTAAAATAAGTAAACATTGAGTTTTGAGAGAATTCAGAGAAAGACTCTAAGGTGTTTTGGACTATGGAACGAGGTGAATAATAATAATATTAATTAAATGAGGGAGAAGGTTGAAATAAGAAGGAAAACCAATGGTATAAATGGAAAATTGAGAAGGAAAATATAAGAAGGATGTACAAAGACAGATAGATTGGGGAGTTGAAAAGGAACGTGGGAAAAATAGGTTCAAGGAGAAAATAGTTTGGTGGAAGAGGTGAATTATAGAAAAGGTTAGTGGGTGGAAGGAAGTTAAAGAGTAGGGATATTATGGTGTATAGGAGGATGTAAGATGGGTAGGGATAATTAAGGGAAATTATTGGTTGGGAGGTAGATTGCATGAGAGGGTATGGATAACATCCACATGTGGGTACCCCAAATATTCTAGTTGAAGGTGGTTTTAGTTTTTACTCTAACATCTCTGAAGGTCAGAGTAAAAGGGTTTTGAAATAGGCAAGACCAGAGGAGGTGGGGAAAGAATCTTCATCCCAATGGCTTAGTGGTGCTCAGGCTTGTTGGTTGGTCGTATGAGCCTGTAGGCTTGGCTAATTGTGTTACAGAGACATAGGATCAGTATATATCTCATAGTAAACCAAATTTTAATGGAAGACCTTCGAGGCCATAGCATACTATACATTGTGATCATAAAATATTAAAATGGGTAGAGGGTTTAAAAGGGTAAAAAGTGATAGGTAGGGTGAAGGGAATAGTTGGAGAGGAACAAAAAAAGGATTTAGGATCAACATGCAAAGGCATTAAAGGAATAAAGGGATGCATTTGAAGTAACAAACCTGACTAGATTTTGTGCATTAAAGCAAGGACATGGAGGACATGAGGAAGAAGTAAAATTAGTACAATGGGTTACCACACTCTGAGGAACTAGAGGTTGAATGGGACAAAATAAGGGAGATCCAATAAGGGATGAGGTGAAGGCAGACTAGGAGATGGATGAAGAGATAGGTAGAGAAAAAAATGAGGTCACAAATAAAGATGAAGGTGGAAAAGGATGGAAGGAGCCAGGCATGGACATATAAGAGGGAAAAAAAGAAGGTTAGGAAGAATAAGGAATGTCATCAAGGGAGACAAAAAAATGAAATGAAATGGAGAAAAGAGAAGAAAAATAAGAGGTATAAGAAGGGGGGATGAGGGATGCACTAAATAATGATAGATTGGAGAATTAAAAAGGATGGGGAGAGAAGTGTAACAATCATGAAGGGTAAGGGGAGGATGGGAAATATGGGAAGCTAGGAAGGGTTTGAAAATAAGTCTAAAAATAGAGCAAGGATAAAAAAGTTTGGTGATGAAAATGAAAGATAAGGCAATAATTGAAATATAGGAAATATGAAGAAAAAGGAGTGAAATGAAGAAACAAAAAGGATGATAGGAAAGTGAAGAATCAGGTGGTATCTTGACCAAGTAAGCATGGATGATGATAGGTAATGAAGCAAAATAGGTGGTGGTTTTGGAGATGAAAATGGGATGGAAAATGGGAAAGGGGTTAAGAAAAACAAGGGGAAGTGAAGGATGGGTGAATAAGAAGTTGAAGGGATAAGGTAGGCATCAATCATCTTGTTCTAAGGGATTAACAAGCTTAAGGGGTGTTTAGAAGAGATTGACAAGCCAAAAAGTGGTGAGGTGGTGAAGAAATAATGAAAGCGAATGAGATGAAAATAAGGGATGAAGATTAGGGATGATAAGAAGAAAAGGGGAGAATGGAAGTAGGGATATAAAGCATAGATACTCACATAGATGCAAAAGACAAGTGAGTACCGAGATGGAAATCGAAAAAAGGGGAATGTGAAAAGCAAAAGGAAAGAACTTATAATAATAAAAAGTCAATTATGGAAGGCATCTCAAAGGATAAATACCCAGGTAGAAACTAGTTGTGGAGGAAAAAAGAAGATAAAAATGATGAAAGGATAAAAATAAAGCAAACAAGAAGAATGGAAAATGGGAAAGGTGGAAAGGGTGGTAAAATGGCAGAGAATGGTGGTACATGTAAAGAAAAAGTGCATCAATAGAATAAATAGAAAGATTGAAAGATGCATAGTATGATGTGGAATTGGTGAGGAAAGAGAGTGATAAATAAGGTATGACAAATAGCCAAGGGTGAGGGGAGATGATGAGGATGGTGAAATAAGTTAAAGGGGATAAAGGGAAAGGTTGGTAATAAGTGGAGAGAGGGACCAAAAACATGAAAAGTGGGTTAGGGAGTGAGCCACAAAGTATGTGCAAGGAAAGGTGATGGGGAGGATAGTGAGGCAGAGTAGGTGGTGGATTTATGGGAGATAATAGGGGCCAATGAGGAAGGATGTCAACCCTTGTGTTAAAAGAGATTGACAAGATGAAGGGAGGGAGGTGGTGAGGAGATAGGTATAGAAATGGAAGAAGATATTTTAGGTGAGAAGGGAAATAAAATAAAAGATGTGGTCGAGCTGACCTCAATAACTAAGCATTGCCTACATAGTCCAAAAAGACCTCAAGCCAATGTAGTTCTCTCAGTAATTAGGGAAAAACCAAGAGGAAGTATTAGATGGTGTTAAAACATATGGATGCTTAAGAAAAAAATTCAAATCTTCCTTGATGTAGGATGCCCTAAGCAAGAGGGTGTTGTTAGCAATGGAAATGAGTGAGAAGAAAAAGGGGATGGAAATTAATGGTTAGTGGCTGAACTACCCTTAGAAGCAAAGCAAAACCTACATAGTCCATGGACATCAAGCCAATGAAGTTCAACTAGGATTAGATGATCTATAAATTGGCACTTATTTCTATGAATTTTTTTTTACCTTAGATCCCTTTAGTCAAATCACATAAGTTCCTAAAAAATTCATGGAAACAAAACATAATTTGACCTTTTAATACGTATTTTTACCAAAACTTGAAGTGCTCAATTTTCTATTAATATATTGTATTTGACTAATTATGCATTTAATAATGATTAATAAACAAAATTAATCAAAATGAGGAAAAATAATGCACAAATAAAAATAACTCACAATAAGCACTTGACATATTTGTCCCAAAACTTGAAGTGCTCAATTTTCCATTAATATATTGTATTTGACTAATTATGCATTTAATAATGATTAATAAAAAAAATTAATCAAAATGAGGAAAAATGATGCACAAATAAAATCAACTCACAATAAGCACTTGACATATTTGTCCCAAAACTTGAAGTGCTCAATTTTCCATTAATATATTATATTTGAATAATTATGCATTCAATAATGATTAATAAACAAAATTAATCAAAATGAGAAAAAATAATGCACAAATAAAATCAACTCACAACAAGCACTTGATAATGGAGTTCGGTAATGCCTACATCTCTAAGTTCACTTATAGTACGAACCGATCTATTTATTTGAAAAGTGAGTACATAGCCAACCCTCACAATTATCAAATGGATATTCTAAGATTGCATACAACTCAAAAAATAAAGCTTTAGAAAGTCCTAGTAAACCCACGAAAAGACCTTCCACCTTGTTGTCATGTGAATGTAATCTCGCAATTCTATGGATTTCTACCAAAGGTCTCAAAAATGGATTGATAAAATGGTATTACAAAAATCATCATATGGATTTTAACATACCATTGAAATCACTTCAGAGTGTAGGACAAATACCTAGTTTACACTGAGAAGTGTAAAGATCTCTAAGTCCTTCAAAACATATGATATATGTAGACTAGTCTCTATATTATCCATTACACAATCTACAAAGCTTTACTTTGAGGCATTGAAAATGACATCAAATGACCTCAAATATAGACACTCTGCATATGGATGGAATCATCTCTAGCTCTGACTCTTTAGATCTCAACTCTATCTTTTGCTCTTTGGCTTTGGCTCTCGGCTCTTTGACTCTCGACTTTGGCTCGACTCTCAGCTTTGGCTCTCAGCTCTAGCTCTACCATGAGATATTTAAGACTTTGGAATTAATTCACTGAATTCTAATTCCCAATTATTTCCAAATAACCTCTCACCCTTTATATATTTATGGGAGGTCCACTTTTTTTTATTGAGATGATTATCCATAATCTTTTTAAATAAATTTCATAATTATCCCATACCCGATTTTTATGGGATTTTAAATTATCTATTACATTAAAAAATATGGGGTGATAATTAGTCCTGAATTTACAATGGAATATGTTTATCCCCCTTTACTAAGGTTTAATTTACAAATATTAATGACTTGGGTCATGCCATATTGCCACGTCACTTTATTTCCATGTCGTTAGGTTTAACCATAACTTTGATTGGTTATAACTTACACATACGGACTCCATGTTTTGAATCATAAAATGTGCTAGAAATCTTGTGATGAGCTCTACATCATGGATCTAGTTCATAAACATTCCAAGATCATCATTTTTTTCAATTTTGACTAGTGTTGACTACTTTTTACCTACTTTAACTGGGTACACAAGGAGCATATGAGCTTCATTTCCAAAGTTCTAGATAATATCGAAAAGATCTTGACAGGCCATACACAATGGTGTTGGTTTTAGCCTAGTTCAGGATCTTTTCCAAATTGTCCTCTAGATCAATCCTCCCCACTAAAAAGTCTTTTGGTCTACCAAAATCTAGTACCCAACTTGATCCTCTTAAATGTTAGTCAATTCTAAAGAATTTTGATGGGTCTTTTATTAGTCTACTTAGGTTCCACAACTGCACCTACAATTCTTGGAACAACTGGATGATCACACCTTCTATAATTCTTGTATTATTGAATGGCTATCAATAGTCTCTACATATAACTAGGATGCGATGACTTCCTCTACTACATGACTTTACAAGAGCCTCTACATAGATAAGCCTAGTGCTCTCCTCTACTATTGCTAAATGGCCTTTTTAAAATATATCAAGTACAGAACCCAAATCATAACATAGAGATAATAGTGATAAAATATGATTCATAACTCAAAATGTAAAAGGCCCTAAACTAAGGCATGAGTTATGCTAAATCTTGCAACTGCCAATAAGGTCACAATATATCAAATTGTCTACCCACTATCACATATTTTTTCTCAATGTAAATAAAATATAATATTGGTTGTGACCATGTCATAATACATTTTACCAATGGGTTTTATCAATGCATCCAATCACACACATTCTAAAAATAGATGCATCCAAAATAGTAGTTAAGTATGAAACTGAACACTATCAAATTCCATCAACCTATGCAATTGATATCAAATATCCCAAGCTGATCAATGAGTTAAATTCCTTAATAATTCAACAATAAACTCATAAAGCTAATACTAAAGATTATAAAAATAGAGCTAATCTTAACACAAGTGTGAGAATTAAAAACTTCACATGATAAACCTGTCTTGAAGTGTTCCCACAATAGTAGATCCAAAATGCATTTATCAAAGCATGGGTAAATGTACTTTGTCAACATAAAACAAGGATCCTAAAATTACTTTGCAACTTAAATGCATTGTAAATCCACTAATCATGACATCATGAAATTCAAAAACTATTTACTAACCCTCTTTATTATATTCTCCTATTTAGGGTGTTTAATTTCCTTAGTGGATTTACTAACATCTGCATGGGTTGATTGAACAAAAAATTAATTAATTACCTTATCAATAGATTTATAAACCATATTCTTCTTACCATTACTAAGATGGTGGGATGGTCAAAGTTTTCAACACTTTTCAACCCAATGTCCACTCACATGACAATGAGTGCAAACATCCCTCTTCTTAGGTGAGGTCACCCTTTTTCCATTTCTCACTTTGTCAGTACAAGAATGGTCTTTAACACCTACAAGTTGATTCATCAAAGCTTGTATTTTCCAACAATATGTGGCACAATGGTTATTCAATCCATAAAATGTATAAGGAAAAGAATTCAACATCTTGTGAATATCAAAACAAAATTTCTTAAGTGACAAAAATGAATCAGAAGTCTTAGAATTCACATTCCTATTGGTGCCTTTTTTAGTGTAAGAGTGAGGAGGTGGAATCTCAATACCTATTTTACTTGATTTCTTACATTGCTCATCATTCCTTCATAGAGAGGAATTCTGCTTTGTTAGTGGTCTCGAATCTTAGCTGTTAGAAGCTTGTCCCCTTTCAGCAATGGAGTAACTCTCTCAAATATCCACTTTATCACTAGTGTAACCCAATCCTTTATTGTGATATCTATGCTCTACCTATATTAGGTTAGCAATACTTTGGCCATTCTTATCGAGGCCCAAGATGAATAGTTTACAATGCACTTGTTAGTCATAGTGCCTGCACCTATAGTGGAAGGCAATTGATGAAGACAATGTTTCTCTTAATTTTGTATTTGTGCCAAGAGATCACATTTGGATTATAGATATGATTTTAAGTGGGAAATCTCCTCTTCTAAGGAGTAAAAATGAGCTCTCAGAAAAATATTCTCATCTTAGATCTATCAATTAATTGCTTCAAGCTCATTAAGGCTCTCTATTTTCAAGGCTTTGACCACAACTACCTATTTCCTACAAATAACCTAATTCCACAAACTTCAAATGGAATATTAACAAGGCCAAAAGTTTGAAATTATATTAGAAACCAATTGATATCAAATCCACATAATCAGAAGCCAACCCATCGCATTAACTGCTCTGATACCAAATCTGATCTATAAATTAGCACTTATTTTTGTGCAAAAACTATTTACCTTGGACCCCTTTAGTCAAATCACATAATTTATTGAAACATTCATGGAAATGAAATTGAATTTGACCTTTTAATACATATTTTTCTCAAAACTTGAAGTGATCAATTTTTATTTAATATGTCATATTTGACTAATCATGCATTCAATAATTATTAATAAACAAAATTAATCAAAATGAGAAAAAAGAATGCACAAATAAAATAAAATCATGACAAGCACTTGATAATATATTTTGATAATGCTGACATCTCTGGGTTTACTTATAGTATGAACCAATCCATTTCTTTGAAAAGTGAGTACACAACCAATCCTCATAATATTAAATGGATACTCTAAGATTGCACATAACTCAAACAATAGAGCTTTATAAAGTCTTGATAAACCCATAAATAGACCTTACACCTTATTGTCATGAAAATGCAATATCTCAATTCTATGGATATCTACCAAAGGTCTCAAAAATGGACTTATAAAAATTGTCATAAGGATTTCAACATACTATTGAAATTGCTTTCGAGTCTAAGACAAATCCCTAGTTTACATCGAGAAGTGTAAAGATCTATAAGTACTTCAAAACTTAGTATATATGCAGACTGATCTCTATATTGGCCATTACCTAATCTACATATCTTTACTTTGAGTCATTGAAAATGGCATCAAATGACCTCAAATCTAGACACTCAACATATGGCTAGAATCATCTCTAGCTCTCGCTCTTCAACTCTCAGCTTTGGTTCTCAGATTTGGCTCTGGATCTTAGATCTTTAGATCTATCTCTTAGCTCTAAGCTTTTAGTTCTCGGCTCTGGGATCTGGCTCTTGACTCTCAGTTCTTTGGATCTTGGCTCTCAGCTTTGGTTGTCAGTTCTAACTCTGCCATGAGAGCTTTGAGACTTTGGGAGGTCTAATTTTTATGATTGGGATGATTATCCCAATTCTCAATGATTTCTAAATAACCCCTCACCCATTTATATACTTGTGTGAGGTCCAATTTTTCTGAATGGGATGATTATCCACAATTTTTTTTAATAAATTTCATAATTATCCCATACCCAATTTTTATGGGATTTTAAATTATCCATTACATTAAAAAATATAGGGTGATAATTATTCCCCAATTTATGATGGAATATGTTTATCCCCCTTTACTAAGGTGGAATTTAAAATATTTATGACTTGGGTTGAGTGATATTACCACGTCATTTTATTTCCATGTTATCGGGTTTGATCATAACTTTGACTGGTCATAACTTACACATACTGACTCCATTTTTTGAATCATAAAATGTGTTAGAAATATTGAAATGAGATCTAAATCATGGATATAGCTCATAAACATTCCAAGATCATCAATGTTTCTAGTTTTGACCAGTGTTGACCACTTATTGACCTACTTTGACTAGAGCTTTGACTAGCTACACAAGGAGCATATGAGCTTTATTTCTAAAGTTCCACATACCATCAAAAAGATCTTGATGGGCCATACACAATGGTGTAAGTTTTAATATACTTCAATATCTTTTCCAAACTATCCTCTAGATCATTGGAAAATGGTGATCAAATTTGCTACCCTAATTTGATGGACCATATGGGTTGGTTTGGGCTGATGAGAACGTTTTATAAAATAGAAGTTTTGGGTTTTGGGGAAGGTGATGGTGAAATTACATGGTGTAGATTGGTGAATAGTTACCATAATGATCCCACATTTAGTAGGAAGAGGGACATGGATGGGTAAGGTAGGATAATTAAGAAGGGAACACAATGTTAAGCACCACAAATGACCTTCAATGGAGCTAATCCATAGAAGAGGTGCCTTTATGAGGAGATTTTACCTTATAAAATTATGTAAGGGTAAAATCCTAAAGATAAAATCTACTGATATGATCTAAGTTTTAGGAGGTGGGCTTCTATCAAGATCTATATAGTTGGTTTGGCCAAGGTTCATCACCACTATGAGTCAAGTTTTAAGGGTAATAGTGAAGTGATGATATACAAAGAATTTATTTGATAGATAAGTAGATTCTACAAGTAAGGAAGTTATCAATGTGGTGAATGACAAAGGATGGACCTTACCTAACCTAAGAGCTGTATAGGTAGGATAGACAAATGGTGACCATGTCTGCATCCTCTATCCTAGTTCTTTGGAACCAATGACTTGGGGTTCTACTTTAGAAGAGGCCTTAGTAGCAGGGATATACATGGTCTAGGATATTGGTTATATAGTTGGATAAGTTGATCATTCCCATATTATGGATGAACATTTAGCTAGCATGAAAGAAAATACTACCATGTTTGAGCATGCACTACCAATGGTAGGGGTTTGACATTCAAAGCTTGTGGTAATGGGCTGGTAGTAATATGATGGTAGAGGAGACATGAAGGTGAATGTATTATTATGAATTCATGGTGGCCTACCCTTGATGGAAGAGTGTCTACAATGACAAGCATTTGAGAGTGACCACCACTAGCAATAGTGTAAGTTTTGAAGGCATAATCATTATAGTGGCCCATGGTCAAAAGCTAATTTACATCAACTAGGTTAAAGGTGATAATGACACAAATGACCACCAGGCCCATAAGGACCTCAAGATGATAAAATAAGGAAAGACATTAGATGTAGATCAGATGATAAGGTAAAAAAAAAGATATCATGATGGTGTATAAGTTCTTTATTTAGATGACTAATCAGATCAAGGGTGATGTATCCATATGAAAAAGGTAAGTGGACATGACTGTTTCAAGTGGGAAGACTATTCAAGGAAATAAATGACATCATAGGACCTTCCCTGTCAGTGGAATGGAGAATCATGTTGGTAAGGAATAATGCTCAGGTATTCTATTTTAAGAATCATGATAAGGATGAATGTCTATTATTGAGTATTTGGTTGTGTAGGTTAGAGAGTGTAGATAACTACACAAGGTTAAAGATGGTGAACAATGGGAAAAATGGTGGAGATAATCAGCAACCTCCATGATCCAAAATAGTCAATATGGTGAATGTGAGGATCTACCAGATACTACAACATGTAATGGTGATAATAAAAGTATTGTTAGATCAACAACAAGAGGAAAGGAACCCATGACCTAAGCTTGATCCTGACCTCTTACCTCTGTAGTAATGAAGAAGGTGAGAATTTTATTATGAAATATGTAGGGATGGAAAACATGAGCATCAACCTATCTATGGAGGAAACCCTCACTATACAAGGGGATGTGCATTGAGGCAATAACCAATGGTCCCTATGTAAGAAAAAAAATAGAGTAGCAGGATGCAATGGCTACGACAGGTGAGCAGGGTGAAAGACCCAAAGTAAAATATTATTCTCACTTTATGGGGGTGAATTTAGAAGAGGAGAATAGAGTACACCCTTTATCAACTATTGAGATAGGGAATGGTATGGATGTTAGTTCAGGCAGAAATCAAGTAGAAGGATGGTTGAACACAAATCTAGAGTCACCAAATAATCAACCTAGTGCTTAGTAGGAAAATAATGTATGTAGGGGCCTTAGGTGAAGTGTGGATGGTTTGATAACTTTGTATATACCATGTGACTCCTCACACCCTAAATAAAATATTACATAGTTTGTTGTAAACATGTACAAAATGTGTTAGATGTCACTAGTCGAATGTTATCATGCTTAAGGTTGTGTGGATACTTATGAATGTTATGTTTATGGTTATGATTATTATGGTTATGGTTGTTATAATCTTGATTAATGTAAATAAAATGATTATTATTGTTATAAAACTAGATGGTAAAAGTCATGGTGAAAACATCAACTAGGCATATTAAGATAAGAATAGGGCATGATGCTTTGTTTTTGACAAGGAATAAAAATAGACCCGAAGTGGGATTGTCTTAATGGACATAATCCCTTCAAATATTGTGCATGAGTGATCATTAGTTGATAAAAAATGTTTCTTGATCATAGGGTGTCAAGTAAGCTCTAAATCCCTAGATTTACAGATAGTCTAAAGGGAAGATGGGTGATAGGTGGTGTGAAGGGTAATGGGTGATATGTATAATAACCTCATGTGAATTAGTTTACCCCTTCTATAGGTGACCTAAGATTAGTAATAGACAAGTCCATGTCATATTCTAGATGTATACTGATCAATGTGGGAAGTCTACATGTGGAAGCCAATTATGGCTTCCAACTTATTATGTTGCTTGAGAGCCAATTACGGCTTTAGAATTTGTTGTGATAGTGGGTCTTTTATTTTATTTTATTTCTATATATGGGAAGCTGATAGATATGGGAAGCTTCCAAGAAATTGCTCTACTTTTGACAAAGTTAACTTATCCATCCTTTAAGGGAGTATTCTAAGCTTATTGTCTTTGTTTAATGTTCTTGATAGCTATCATTTAAGGGAGCAATCTACCTTACATTTGATAACTTTTATTTTGTTTTTGGTTAGATGTCCTTTGAGGGAGAAGTCTTCAATTCTTAGGATATTGGCCCAAGTAATGTTGTGGTATCCAAATTGTTATGGGATGCAATACGTTTAGACATGACAAATCTAATTAAGTTCAAAGGTTTATCTTTATGAGGGCAAAACTTTAACACAAGAAGGTCAATGATATGTGAAAGGGTGTGGTTTTGAGAGAAAATAAGCATGGAATTCCATATTTTTAGAGATGAAAAGTATCCATGAGAACCATGATATGGATAGATCTATGGTACCCACATTTAGGCTTAGGCTATGACTATGACAATTAATCATATGGTTCTATGTTGTAATCAATTATCCTCAAAAGGAGAGGAGAGAGATGGGTGAATGTTAAAATCTCATAGTCAAGGGATGAGCTTAAGTTAGACAAAAAGAGTGATCTTGATCCTTCCTTAATATAAAAATGAAAGTAGATGTGAAGCATTGAGATGCTCAGGTTCTAGTTTGCCTTCGAGAGAGGACAAACAATAAGCTCATGATCCATACTTATGGGTAATGATGTAGGGTCCAATCCAATTGAAATCAAACTTGCCTCATTTATTCTTCTCCATGTTGGTCACATGTTAGTTTTCTTTTAAGATGAGGTCTTTGATATTGAAGTTCTAAGGTTTGAGGTAATGTTGGTTAGGTTTGATGAAGAAAGGTAATCTCTAATGGTTTGATGTGAGAATTCGAATCCCAAATAGGTCAGGTGGTGTCAAAAGGCATTTTCCCAATTTGATATACCACTTGGTTCAAGTTGGGTTTATGGATAGGTTTGGTTGATAGGTTGAGGCAAAAAAATCCAAGGGTTAGTTTAGTTAATGGTTAAGGTATGGTTGAAGTTAATAAATGGTTAAATCCTTATGGAAGGAAAGTTCCCCTAGTTTACTCTTTGTATGGGTGTGAAAAATATCCCAAAGTGAAGTGTTTTTGGTTGGGTTCAGTTAGAATGTTGAGCCTTTGAAGGGTATGTTCATGGAATGGACACTTTAGCCTTTCCCTTATCCTTTTTTTTGACCTGAGGGTGGGTAACCCTATGGATAGTATGGATAAAAGGAAGTGTTGGTTTAGCTTGTTGTTTTGGTTCTTCCTCACTCTTAGGTGAGAATGGGGGAATAGGCAAGTGTTGGGTAGGTTTGGTTAATGGTTGGGTTGGTAATGGGATTAAACAAGGTTCATTTGATAACATATTATCCTTGTCATAAAGCTAGTGGATGATGGTTTTAATATCTTTGCAGTGATTTGTATCATGGCCAAGTATTGTATGGTAAGAACACACATGGTGGTCATTATACGATGATGATTTTGGGCGTGAAGGGTCAATTTTTTTGACAAATTCAAAAGGTTTGATAGGTTTTAAGGTTAAGGAAGAGGTTTGTAATAACCTTTATAAAATGGTTAAATAGCATTCATATAAAGGTATTGGAGGTGATAGGTTTTTAGTTTTGGGAGCCTTCCTAAAATTAGTTTTTACTCTAGAAGTTATGGGTGGTGGGTTAGTTTTGGTTTATTAGTTAGGTTGGGATGCATTGGTTAAGGGAGGTTCATCTTATAACGTATTATCCTCATATAAGTTGGGGATGAGTGCCTAGAGATATTTGCAATTCTCTATGTCATGTCCAGGTGTCCTATTGTATGCACAGACTAAATTGACATTAAACCATTTTGGTTGAGGACGTGAAGGGTCAAAAGTTTTGATAGTTTGGAAATGTTTGAGAGGTGGTAGGTTTAATGAAGACGTTTGTAAAAACCTTTGTAAGATGGTTGAATATGATTCAATTAAAGGTGTTGGGGGTGATGGATTTTTGGGCTTTGGAATGGGAGCCTTCTTAGGTGTAGGCTTCACCCTAGAAGTTTTTGGTTATGGAATAGTTTTATTAGATTGGTTAGGTTGGGGTTACTTGGTTGGTTTGGAATTAGAAGATTTAAAATAAGGGGGGGCATGGGTCTATTTCAAGATGGTTTAGGAGATTCCACCCTTTTATATGTTTAGTCAAAGTTTTATTTAATGGAATTGATGGAGTTAGGTCTAATTTAAAAGATTGGTGAGCTATGCTAGGAGTAGGAAGTATTCCTAGATTATTGATGGGTGTGGTTAAAAGGGTATAAGGATATTTAGCAATTTTATATAGAAGTGGGTTGGATGGTTCCCCTATGGTTTTAGAAAATGGAATATCTAAGGATGGGGTTACGGTAGTGATAAGTTTGAAGGGGGATTCAAGTGAAGCTAAGGGTTCTTTTTTGTTTTGATAGGGGAGGCCAAGATGATTCCAAAAAGTGGCTCTATCGATATTGGGTTGAGAAGTGAATTCTAGGATTTGTACTAGCCTAGAAAAGGGCTTGTAGATAAGTTTGGTTCCTTGATCATTGATTTCAAAGCTTAAAACCTTGGGTGGAGAAGAGGATATGGTTTTCCCATATATGTTTGTGGTGGAAGGTTTAAAATTTAGAGAAGATGTTTCTTCCATGGATGGAGTGGATAAGGTGACCTCTTCTAAAGGAATGATTTCCAAAGGAAGAGTACGTGAGTTTGTGGTGGGGGAGGAAGGTATAATGGTGTAAAGTGAAAGGAAGGAAGTGGTTTCTTCCTTTATTTTGTCATCCAAAGGAATGGAAAGTGATTCCCCCACTTCAATGAGTGGGGTGGAAGAAGTATTAGTAACAATTCTATCAATAACAACATTGATCATGTGCACCTGATAAGTGTGAGATAATTCTGGTTGGCTTTGATTCACTAAAAGGGGGAGTAGAAAAGATTGTTTGGTTTCCTTAATTGTGGTTTGTAAGTAAATTTGTAAAGGTTATACTTGGTCAACAAGTGGATCAGTTAAGGTTGGTGTTATTATAGTTTCTTCAGTTGTAGGTTTACTAAGGGCCAGGAGATAGTGTACCACTGTCTTAGTTATCACATTAGGGTGTGAAACTATTTGTAAGTTTTTTGATTGGCTTGAAGAGGCTAGTTGGTTTGATAGGTTAAAAAGTTGGTTGGGTTTATAGGTTGATTGGTAGGTTGGTTATTCAATTAATTGTGATGAAATTGATTGGATTAACAAGGTGGGTTGAGGTTGATATGATGGTTGGGGGAAATGGCCTAAGATTTGACAAGGTTGGGGTGATTGAGATGATAGATGTTGATAGGTTGTTGGTTTGGCATGATAAAAATTACATGGATGAGGAGAGGCTATTGGTTGGTTTTAAGTGATGTTTGATTTATCATGGATACTAGAAATAGATGGCGTAAGTTTTGACTCTAATCTAGCTATCCAGTCTGTTATCACTGCAACAAACTCATGTGGTAATTTGTGTGAAGATTGATAGTTTATGGGTTGGTTGAAGTTAGAATTTGATGAGTTATAGGTAAGGTTGGGTTGATTTTAGATAGGTTTGGGTTAGTGATAGACAAGGTTGGGTTATTTATAGATAGGATTGGGTTGGTTGTAGACAAGGTTGGGTTGATTGTTGGTAAGAAAGGGAGCATAAGTGGCTTGCGATACAAGGTACTGATTTAAGGTGAAAGGATTATTATCCAAGATCCTAGAAAATTTAGGATATCTAGGAAAGAAAATAGGAAATCTCTCCATTAAATAAGGTAGTGGAGATGAGGTATTGGAAAATAGGTTCTTGGTTGGTTTGATTCTTTAATTTGTAGTCTGGAAAAGACTATGTGAATAAAGAAGAGAAACAAAGCTCACACCTCAAAAAAGAAGTAAACAAAAGAAAATATTCAAGGAAATAAAAGCATACACTAATATATGTTAAATCCTATATTTTTCATCATATCTCTTTTGGATTATTCCTTAAAAAGTGTGAAGAGGAAATCTAGTTTGTAGAATAGGTCCTGAACAAGGTAGTCTATAGTTGGTTTCAGGGTATGTTTAGGCACTCAATGGAAGTAGTTATTGGTCTGAATACATGTCTTAGTACTTGGGGCTTTCTCCCCTCACATAAAAATCCTAAAGCAAATGTGGGTGCTTAGCCAATATTTACCAATTTTAAAAGTTTATACTCAACCAGAGAACTGAGTTGGTTATCCCCTCGGTGATTAAGATCAAGTAAGATAACTAAGAAAAGGTAAGGTGATCTGTTAGGTGATGAAATAGTATTTAGGATTTGTCTCAAGTGTGTTTTGATATTTTTTTATGTAAGTGGTGTGGTTTGTGTAACATTTATGAACTATTATTAATTCATAATGCTTTAAATTAAACTAGGTGAGCTAAAATCAAGCAAGCAGTCAATAGATGACTCAATTTTAACCAAAAGATTTTTTTTGGATTTATTTGAATGAAGACAAGAATAAATAAAATACACCTAAATGCAACATGAAAATTCAATCCTAATACTAGGATGAATTCTCTTTTCTTTCTTTTTATAAATGTAATAAAATATAATTTTCTAAAAAATGCAACTAAAACTTTTCTTTTTCCTTTTTTTTGTAAACAAATAAGCTTAATTTTATAAGAATTCAACTAAATGAATTTCACTAATTCAATTATGAATGTATTAAAACATATAATAACCCAAAAAAAACTTAAGGGTCCCACCAGATGTGCCAAAATGTTTTTGTCTAATTTTTGCTTTTTCCTAAGTGTGAAAAGAAGAAACTAGTTAGAAAGGGTGTGCAAAAGAATACATGTTGAATGTGTGCATGTTGAATCAAGAATTTGTGAGAATCCTCTTTTAATAGGGAAAAATTACCTAAAATAATAAATCACTACCTCAACACTTTTTGGTTAGACAAATATCTGGGTGGATTGCCTAGCGCGAGCTAGATCCTAGAAGCGAAAGCTTTCTAGGAGGCTGCCAATCCACCTATTTTTAACACTTAAGTTGAAATGATAAAATAAATATATTTTTCTTAATTTAATGTAAAACTGAAATAAAATAAATAAAATTACATCAAATTAATTTAAAAAATTAGATACTTTTTAAAGTTAACCAAATTGAAGCAACTAGTTTGATTATGCCAATGCTAAAAATTGGTTAAGGCAAGGTTATGGTTTTGGGTTTGGTAATTTGATGAGGGCCAAAAGAATGGTTTGGTTTGGATTGATTGAGATAATAAAATGATAGGTATGGATGGTTGAAAAAGCTAAAACAATAAGTAACTAGGGTAGCAAAATGATGAGGGAGCAAAGAGGGTGAAGGTGGCAAAGGTGCAAAGAGAGCAAAGGAGGTAAATGGAATTACAATGGCAAAGGTGGTAAAGGAGGTCAATGGATTAAGATGTAAAGTGGATCAAGGGGTATAGGTCAATGTAATTAAAATAAGGACTTAAGTAAATAACTAAAATAAATAAAAATAAATAAGGTTACCTTGAAGCTTGTTGATGTGGTTGATGTTGTTGATGATGTGATGAAGGAATCCTATGGAAATTTTGGCAAAACTTCATTGATTTGAATTATTTTCCTCCAAGATGTGGATGACCTCCTTCAAACACCTAAAATAATATGCTAATAACCAAATTCTAAATTTACACTTAACCTTGCGTGAAGGAGAGGAGAGGTATTTATAGCATTTGTTGTGAAGAATCATGCCAAAAGAGGAATAGTAGAAGTATGGCACCATTTTTGATGTGGTGCATGAATGAGTCAAAAGATGAGGTTGGTGGGATTCCCACCTCGATCATGGGTCTCCCATTTTAGTTAAAAATTCAAAAATGGGTTCCCTTTTTATTTTTCAAAGCACAAAAAAGGTAGGTATCTCATTTTGAAAGCCACTTTCATGTGTGAAGGCAAAATACATGTTGAATGATGACCCCTTAAGGGGAAATTAACCATATTTCAAGGGGGGGATTGTGATTCTTAAATGAGGTTATTATGTACTTTGAAAAAGGCTCCCAAGTGGGGTATGATTTCCCACATTAAGCCACCTCACTTCTAAGTCATGTCACTTGCCATATCACCTTCCATGTCACATGCATTGTCATCATGAATAATGATAGTGGGTCCCATAATGAATAATGATAGTGAATAGTAATTTTGAATATTAATTTTAAATAGTAATATATGAATAGGAGAATACTAATTTGTTTAGTTTAAGAGGTGTTAATCAAGGATTAAGAAGTTTTAGGGGGTCTTTAGGGGGTCCCGAGGCATTTAGTCATTGAAAAATGTAAGTGTGTAGTTTTCTAGTGTCCACACTAAGAACCATAAAACATTCAATAGCCCTATATCTATCAAATTAGAAACTAGATGTTTAAACAAAATACCTAGCAGCTCTATGGGTGATTCTTTAAATTTGGCTTACCAGTTATCAATTACCACATGAATACACTACTTAAAATTGACCTGATGAGAATTAAGACCTTTGTTATTTAACTTGTCTTGACTACATTAACGAGCTTAATGGTCTCCTCCACAATTGAAATAGCCTTTAGGTGGACCTTTCCTATCAGTCTGTGGGTTTACCTTGAAACTACCTTTGAATCCATTGCCTAGTTTCTTATTATTAGATCTATTATTTAATTTGGTATTCTAATCTTAAATTGGTCCTTGGATTCTTCACTCCTCTAATTCTAGTTATTATTCTTGAAATTTAGATTAGAACTTCCAAATTTTTTCTTGAACTTGTCCTTGAATTTTTCATGAGACTTCAACTTATACTCCTACTTTTCTTCCTTCTCAAAGACCTGGTCCATGGCAGAAGGTCCATGAATATCTACCTCATCACTAATTTAGGGTTTTAATCCCATGATAAACTTCTTAATACTAAACCTTTCATCTACTTGGTATTTAGTTACATTCTTTAGAAGTTTGGTGAACTGCTTCCAATACTCATTCATTGATAAGTTTCCCTACTTTAAATTCTATAAATCTGAGTTTTTTTAACAAAATAAAGTTGTGGAAGCCACTATGACTTGAATAATGTCACCAACTACTCCAAAGTAGTGGTGGTCAAATTAAGGTACATTTCTAACTTTTTATTGGCCCACCACATAGATGCCTTACCATCCAATTGGTATGCTTCCCAATCTAATTTGGTAACCTTAGAGTAGGTTAAAATCTTGAAATATTTATCCATGTCTGTTAGCCATGATTTAGCTCCATCACCTAAGATAGTTCCATCGAACTTAGGTGGACTCTGTATACACATAATATTTTCAAGTTTTATCAAACACGGACACTTTACATCTTGAAAGAACCTATTGAGACTCAATCTCTCTAAGTGTATGCCTTAAAGGGTGCATCGAGAAAGGGGTGAAAGACCATTGGTGCTTCATAGGATTGTTGTCCCTTATTACCACTTATTACCAATTAAACCAGCTCCTAAAACCATTCCCTAAGCTATTAATCCTCATTTTCACACTTCTCCAATCTTTTTCACTCTTTATTCTTCTTTTTATTTACCTTAATATTATTTTTTAAATTAGTTGTACTAGGTTGAATGGGTCAAACCTATACAATTTTGGGTGATTTTCACTTAGGAATTAGGTTAGCCTAGGTTGACCTAGCTTGAGACCTAGTGAATAATTGTCTAAAATTATACTAGGTTGACTAGGTCAACCCTATTGACCAAGATTTTTGAAAGGATTTAGGCTCAAATACACCTATAAATATAAGATCATTTTACCATTATTTCAATATGAAATTAAGAGATATATTCACTTGCACTTATTTACAATATGCTCTTCCACCATTCTAATTGAGGAGTCTAAGCTTAGGGATTCTACTTGGAGAGTATAGTATTGTGGATAAGTCATAGATGTTTTGGATTTTCTTAGTGATCCTTACAAACCATAATAACCTCTTGTAAATCCCCTTTTTCCAAGGGAGAGATTGAGTCTCGATAGGTTCACATTCAAGTAAGTATTCTCTAATTTTTCTCCTTTCTTTATTAGATATAAGTAGCATAAGTATTGTCTTTAAATAATATTACTCTTCATATTACATGTATTAGGGTCTTACTCATACTTAGCTTAATTGAGATTATCCTATAAATGTTTTTATTATTTACTAACCCCTCATGTTGTGCCATAATCTTTTGTGAGCACTAGATTAGATTTACTTTACTTGTTATTAGATTAGGTGAAATATCAAAACCTAGGACCCCTTTAGGGTTATTTCATGATTGTGTTCAATTGGAGTCTTTAAAACCCTCCTTATCATAATGTATTATGATAAATGATCTTGTAATGGGGTCTAATGGATCCCCATATTGGTCATGCTCCTACTTAATAAATGTGTTCCCAATCGAAAGTGTAGGCATGTTCTATCTTCTCTGAGCCAAGATTGATTTATAAACATGTTGCATTTATGAATGAATATATTTTGGTGAACCTAACATGAATCTAACCCTTTTAGGTTTTATTTCACTTATTTAATTATTTAATTATTTTTATTATCATATATTCATAATATCAGGTTGACTATATCAACACAGTTCTAACCACTGTGCACATGTTTAACACATAGTCACATCCATATGACTATGTTATTTCTATGCAGGTTATTTTATAGGTACATGCTACTAGATCAACTCAGTCAACATAGTACAATTTTTGACTTTTAGACATCCAGTCTAGACTACTAGGTCAGCCCAGTCAACCCTATACATTTTAGGTACTGAGCAAAAGGCTTCTAAAAAGTTAGGTTGACCCAATCGACTGTGTTAGTAAGATTTACAAGCATTTATCAAGGTTATTTTATAGTAATCTCACTTATCTACATCTTCAAACTCACCAAGGTTCATTTATATCCTTATCTCTTTTATTACACTATTTCTTTTCACAATTTGATGTCTTTAAAACTGCTCTTATACAGTCAACTAGGTCATCCCTATTAACCTAGTTTGATATTCTATGTGTTTTTTGGATAACTAGGTCAAATCTATCTATCCTATTCATTTTCAAATCTTTTGCTTCTGCAATATAGAGGTGACACTTTTGACCCTGTTCTATATTTTACATATACACTATCGACTACATCGACACTGTATTGTGTTTCACATTTGGAATTGACCCTTATAGGCTAGTAATTATCTCACACTTTCATTTATTATTTCTTGCATGCTTAGAATAGATCACATAGTCTAATTAGGAGATTTTTAATATATATTTTAGTTTCACTATTTTCTATTTTATGTAGATATGACCAAATCACAAAATCTTAAAAAGCACTTTAACAATTATCTACCCAAGGGCAACCTAATTGGATTTCATCATAAAGGGGAAAGCTGCCTTGGTTTTCTATCCAAGTATAAACACGTGGTTAATGTTATATTTTTCTAAGTACCAGACACCCTTATCACTGTGATGTGTGAAGTGAGGGGGTAGGCCCCAATACCAAGCTAGTATCATTGCCAATACATATCCCTTTTAGCCCAAACTTCCTGAAACTATCCTTAGATTGATTTTTAGTTCTTTGCTTATAGCCAAATTCCTATCACATCTAAAATTATATTCTAATAATCTAACAATGTTTAGGTTGACTATCTAGTTAGCTTTTACTTTTCAATTTTTTTATTACTCTTTGCTCAATTATATGTTGTATTAAAAAAACTTGCATTAGCTAGCAATTGTATAAGGTTTTGTGATGTGTGCCTCAATTAAATCAGCCTCATTGATCCAATCTATTATGTGTTTCCCTTTAGTTCTTTCTTTCTTAAGTACTTTCCAAATTATTCTTGTTTTAATACATAATCATTTCAGTCAACACAGTCTGTTATAGGCTGTCTAATTTTCCCTATCTATTCTACTAGGTGAACTCAGTGAGCCCTATATAATTTTCAACCTTTGTTTACTATGTTAGGTTGACCTAATTGACCTTGTACTATTTTTAATCCTTCCTATTCTAGGTCTACCTAATCAACCTTATACTATTGTTTTCCTTCCCTGTTTGTTGATCTAGTTCACTATTTTTTCTTGTTATCATTCTAATTATTTCTCTTTAGTCATAATGAAGTCTCTTATTATAATCTTCTTGGATAACTTTAATCCATTTAGATACTATATGGGATGTTAATTTATCCTTGTCTTTTCCTCCCAAGAGCACCATCACTCTTGGGGCACCTCTTCCCCTCCTTCATCCATGACTTGTAACATGGTGCAAATCACACCTCAAAATGAAGTTGATGGTTCTAATCCTTTATATAACTACCAATATAATTCTCATCTCCAAATTTTTTAAACTAATGTGGGAGAAATTGACACAAGTTTAATCAATAATCCATATTCTAATAACCCTCCCCCTCATACCAATTTGGGGAGTGCTCGTATGAACACCAACCCACCTCCTAATACAACTCAACTTCTTCCCCAAATTATCCATCAAATGAACATAATTTAAAACTCTAACACCAATCAAATGATACAACTTCAAAAACATTTGATTAATATGGATACTCAACTTCCAAATATCCATCCTCAAGTTAATTCCAATCACGTTCTTCCACCTCTTAGAGATGCCTCTGGTAATGTTACTCTTCAACCCATAATGAATAACAAGATGCTTCAAACCTTTTAAAATGAGACTTTAGGCCCCTTTATTGTATCCATTGATATTGGTAACATATATCCAACTATAAAATATGATGGGGCTAAATACCCTACCTCATTTCTTAAGGCCTTTAACAATCTTTACAAAGAGTGGATCCAAACTAATACCTTCTTCATAACTAAAATATTATTCAAAACCTTCACTAGTGACGTATTAGAGTGGTATAACCAATTACCCCAACATTATATTTAGAAACTTGAAGATTTGGTTAATCCCTTAGTTAAAGAGTTTTAACACAATGACCTTCCCAAAAATTGTCTTAGCCACTTCATCAATGCTAAGCGATATCCTGCTAAATCAACTCATGATTTTATCAAAATATGGAAATAATTGGACCATAACATGAATGATGATAATTTTTTCAAAATATTTATCACTACTTTGACTCCTTCTCTCTAATATAAGGTTTAAACCTTTGCTCCTCAAACACTTAATGAAGCTCTTGACCAAGCTAAACGTCAAGAATTTCTCATGAAGTAGTTTAAACCAAACCCTAAACTTATAAAATATATTTTCAAACATATACCAATGATATCATAGTAATAATCCACAAACCAAACCAAAATTTTCCAATACCAATAGTCCTTCACCCTCTCACACACCTTTGTTGGTGCAATAAATGAAATAATTCTTAGTGCCCTCTAAACTTTTCATTTATCTTAATAGTCCTCCTAAGTTGTATGATCCTTATCTATTTTTTTGGTTCCATGCCGACATTGGTCAATCTCATGAATATTATATATGGCTCACTAATTTTTTTGTATCATATATGCTTTTTTATTCATTTAATCATGAAGTCATGATCAACATTCATCGTCAAGAGTACACTACTGCTTCTCAAAAATGATAGGTCTATAAAGATTCTACTTAAAATAACCAAAAAACATTTTCTATAACCAATAATCAACTAAATACCAATAATTTTTGTGCTATTGATGTCGATTATGAACAATTTTATAATAGCTCTCAATATGTTAACACTCCCAAGGTCAACTATCATCACAAGTTGGCTCAGAAAAATCATGTTACCAAACCTAAAATCCCATCTTTAGAAAAAAAAATTCTTAAAGATAATATAACTACTACTCTTTATTTATAATCCCATGAGGAACCACCTCCTCCTTCTTAACCTCTAACCACTTCTATTCTTTCAAAATCTACTTTACCTCCTAAATCTCATGTTGGTTCTTCCTATAAATCTCATTCAAACTTTCTTGAAGAACTTAACTCTATGCCTTGTATGATTCAAATAATGGAGTTGGTTCTTACTTCACCATATCATTCTAAGTTCCTTATGCAACAAGTCTAATAAATTGAAGATCCATTTTTTATCATTGAATAACCACCTTCTATCGAAACTCAACCTACCAACATAAAGACCATTGAAACCATGTGCCCTTTTTCTAAGCCTTCTATTGAATTTCTTGAAGAGGATATGATAAATTATGAAATTATTTTTCATGCTCATGATCCACCACTTTTTATCAAAATAGCCATTAATAATACCTTTATTCATAAAGTTCTAGTTGATGAAAGCTCTGGTATTAATGTAACATCTTTGTGGCTTATCCAACAACTTGGTTATAACAAGGATCATCTCAAGCAAACCCATTTTACCTATCATGGTTTTGATAAGAATAATCAAAATCCACTTGATTATATTTGGCTTGCATTAACCATTGACCATAAGACTGTTCGAACTAAGCTTATGGTACTTGATTTACCCTTATCTTATAATATACTCCTTGGTCACCCATGGACTCATCGAATGAAGGTATTTAATTTTTATGATAACTAATGCATTAAATTATTACATAATCTAAAATGGTATAAACATGAAGATGATCCTAACCCATGGAGTATTCAACTTCCTAATCCCAAATCCCAATATTGTATTCCTAAAATTTCTAAGATCAATAGTGCTCCTTTACATGAGTTCATTAACATGAATCCTGATTTACAAGTTATTCTTACAAATTCTGATGATGATAAACCCAATGACTTGAAACATACTTGAAATACTACCAATCTACCTCGATACATTTTTTAGTGGATTCCTCCTTATTTATTACCTAGAGATCATACTATTCCTCTTATTGATGAGATTATCAATTTTCCCCTCCATGCAATGCTCAGGAACCTTCTTTACTAGAATATGCCTTCACTTGTAATGAAATTAGAGTGGAAAAATTATTTCAATATCCTCTCATCATATCTCCTCGTATATTCAATAATATTGAGATTTCACCTTTTGAAACTCCCCCTGATTCTCAGGCATGTAAAATTTTTCCAACATATGATGACAATTTTATAGTGGCTCAAGTTCAATATTGAGACTTGGATGTCCAACATTATCAAAAAACCTTAGCTCAAATTCATGCTATTAATCATGATGTCTGTGTAATTTCTATAGATCATGACTTAGATCCTAAAGGTCATGTGCCTCCTACCAATTCTCCTCTTATTGATACTCCTTGGGTGGTAGAGCAAATTATACCTTTTGAATCTTCAAAAATTCTAACATCTCCTTTACCACCTATTGATCTAATCATCAAAATTGATCCTCCCCCCATCACCAAAACCAATTATACTCTAATCCCATCTGATCCATCTATTTTTCTTACTCTCAATATTACACTTGATGCCAAGGCAACTAATGTTTGTTAGATATATTCTAAGTATCATCACCATGGTAATCAAATTCTATATCTAAAAGTAGATTTTGATTATTATGGTCCTCTTCCCGCCTTTTTTAGTGATAAATCTAGTCTTTCAATACTTCATGCCTGAGAACCTCAACTTCCTTGGTAACACCATAAACTTGGGAATTTTAACACTAAAACCCCTTGTTTCAATAACTTTGTTGCTAGCATTGATCCTAAATATAATCTAATTTCTTCCTTACCTAATGTACCATATCACTTTCAAGATGGTAATGCCATGCTTATCGAAGAAACCACTCATATTAAATATGGTACTCCATCTTGTCCTTGATCAATTAAAATATCTTGTGAATTCTCACCTAACGAACATGATAATTTTATCTTATTCTTTGATAAATATCATGAGGTTTTCACTTGGTCATATGAGGGCATGCCTATTATTGACCCTAGTATTATTGTACATAATATCATTAATTATCATATTGTTAATCCTATGCATCAAAAGTAAAGGAAATTTCTACCCGAGGTTTCCACCTTATGTTACAAGGAAATCATCAAATTGCTCAATGCTAAATTTATCAAACTAATAGACTATTATGAATGGGTTTCTAACATTATTCTCATTCATAAAAATGTCACTATGTTTATACACATTTACATTGATTTTTGTAATCTTAACCTTGCTTGTCCCAAGGATAACTTCCCTTTACCTTTGATGGATTCCATCATTGATTTCATGACTAGTTATAAAATGTTATCTCTAATGGATGTATTCTTGGGATAAAATCAGATTCATATCGCCCCTAAGGACAAACATAAGACCAATTTCACCATGGAATGGGACACCTATTGCTATGTCAAAATGCCCTTTAGTTTCAAAAAAGTCTGAGCCACTTATCAATGAGCAATCACTCATATCTTTCATGATCTTATCCACAAAATTGTTGAAACGTATGTGGATGATCTCATTTCTAAATCCAAAATTTGTAAGACTCATCTATTTGATCTTGCTATCATTTTTATCACTTTCTTAAATATCAGGTTAGACTTAATCTGTACAAATATGTCTTTAGTGTCACCTATGGAAAATTGTTAGGATTCTTAGTCTCTCTATAGCATTACTGTTGACCTTGATAATATTAGTGATATCATCAACATTCCCATTCTTCATTCTATTCATAAAATTCATACATACTTAAGAAAAATTGGGGAAATTAGATGATTTATCCTCAAAATGGATTATCACATCCACTCTGTCAATTCTCTTCTCAAGAAAAGGACTGCTCTAGAATGGATAAACCCATGTTAGAAAGCTTTTGATAACATGAAATATTCATTGCTTCACCCACCTACACTTTGTCCTCTTAATGATGACCCTTAATTTTATATACTTCTTCCACACCTATATCATTTGGATTAATGCTATCCCAACATGACAATACTGGAAGAGAGTATGCCATCTACTGCATTAGTTAAGGCCTCATTAGTTATGAGATACATTATACCAAAATAAAAAATGATTGCCTCACCATCTATTTTGGAGCTAAAAAGATTCACCATTACATGCTTTAATAGACCACTTATGTCATCATTCGTTCTAACCCCCCTTTTCACTTCTTCTCCAAAGCTTTTCTTCTTAGAGATAGAATTGGAAAATGGATGGTCCATCTTATGGAATTTAATCTCCACATCATCACTCAAAATCTATTAAAGTGTAAGTCATATCTGATCAACTTGATGCAACTCCTATGCCAACTAATTCTCCCCTTTAAGATAGTCATCCAAATGATAATATCTTTTGCATTAAAGGTTGTAATCAAGCTATTTCTCTCAAAGATTAATTTCATAAATTTATGATTGATCTTGAAGAAAATAATCTTGATTAATCCACTATTTCCCCTGATACTAGTAAATCAAATATAGTTATCAAGGAGTTTCCTAAAATTAATGTCAATTTGCATGAGGATACTTGGACCCTTCACTTTGATGGTATCGAATGCCTTTAAGGAGCTAGGGAAGGTTACATTATTACAAGTCCTCTTGGTAAAATCATCTATTTAGATTTTAAATTCACTTTTGATGTCACCAAAAATATGGTTGAGTACAAAGATATAATCTTAGGTATGAGCGCTATTCTTGACTTAGACACTCAATACCTACATGCTTTAGGTCATTCTCAGCTTCTTTACTACCAAGTCAATGGTGATTAACAATGTAAAAGTGTGAACCTCATCACCTATCATCAAATTGCAACCACTCTCACTAAGTATTTCATCTCTTTCACTATTGATCCTATAATTAGAGATCAAAATTCCATTGTTGATTCCCTTGCTTCTTTAGCATCTCTCTTTCATCCCCACTAAGTTATTTTTGATCCAACAATTTTCTTATATAGATAATAAAATATCCATCCTATACTTAACCACTAGATTCACTTATCTGCCATTTCAATGTTGTTACCATTAGACAAAGCTCATGGTATAAAGACATTATTCAATTCTTGAAACATCAAACTTATCCTTCTAATTTAAAATCTCGTAAAAAGACACACATTTGTAAACAAGATTTTAAGTATGTATTTTGACATAAAATCCTTTATTATTGCAATGTTGAAGTTACCTTGCTCCATTATGTTATGCAAGATTAGGTCCCTACTCTTCTTGAACAAGCACATGGGGGCATTTGTGGTGGCCACTATAACAGACATGCTACATCTTGTAAATGCATATGTATGGGATAATTTTGGTCTTCTCTTGAAAAGGATGCAATCAAATTTGATAAAAAGTGTACTCCTTTCCAACTTCATGATTATCTAATTCATTCACCTCCATCTGAGCTTCAAACTATCTAATCTCCTTAGTCATTCTCTACATGGGGATTCGATCTCATTGGAAAATTACCTTGATTCTAATATGGACATGTTTTTATAATCACTTCCACCAAATATTTTACCAAATGGGTTGAATCTATGCCCCTTATTAATGTTACCAGTCTTAAAATTTCCAAATTTACTCTTAATCAAATAATTTGCCATTTTGATGTTCCCCATACCATCATTTAATATAATGGTGGTAATTTCATAATTAATCATGTCAAAAAACTTCATGTTAAATTCAAAATCAATCCTAAATTTCATATGCCTTATCATCCTCAATTCAATGGTCAAGCTAAGGTCACTAACAAAATCCTTAACAAAATTCTCTAAAAGACAATTCATAAAACCTACACAAATTGACACCTTCATCTTTATCCTTCTCTTTGGGCCTATCGTACTAGCATACATACTACCACTGGGGCAATGACATCTTCTCTAGTATATGGTTTTGAGTCAGTCTTTCCATTAGAAGTTGAGCTACCCTCTCTTCACATATCTCTTCATGGTATCATACCCAATGAAAAATTGTGTGAAAATCATCTTTATGCCTTGATATCCTTGATGAACATTTCCTTTCTGATTTACAACATAATTTCCAATACAAGGCTTGTATTGACAAACAATATAAAAAACGTGTTAAAATCTACATATTTAATGTTGGTGATCTTGTTCTTAAATTAGACTACACTCATGATAAAGAAGGTAATTATGCCCAAAATGGTGGGGCCCCTATTTAGTCAAAGATATTCTTGGTCTATGTACCTATTGCCTTCAAACTAGTGAAGGACATGTTTTCAAATATCCCACCAATGAACAATTCCTTAAAAAGTACTTTTTCCTAAAAACATTTCCTTCTTTTCATTCTTTCTATATGGTATATATCTAACATTTTTTGCAGGATATTTACATGGGTCTTTCCCTTTGTAGTAGTTCCCTCTTTTTAATAAACCTTTAGTCCTTCCTTTTTGGTCTTTTGGTTTCCCATTTATCTCATGATTTGCATTATAAATCTATGGATTGGATCCAGTTTTCCTCATGATTCACCATAGTCTCTATTTTTTTTACATTTCTTTTGGCATCCCTTGGATTTCTCTTTTGTGAGTTTGTAGTGTAAGACCATGGATAGGACCTAACCCTCCTCACAAAATACCACCTTTTTTCTTCTTTACACATTTTATTATTTCACATGCTTCTTTTTTGCACACTCATGGGTTTTTATTTTATGAGTTGTAGTGTAAGACAACGGATAGGCCCTGACCCTCCTCATAAAACTACCATCTTATCATTAATTTAAAAATAAAAATGTTATTTTATGCTTTTTCTCAACTTTATCTTTTGGTTCTTTTTATAAATGTAATTTACACATAAATCTATGTTACCATGTTTTTATCCATTTTTATCATTCTTATGATAAGAAATTTAACTTTACTATCATTGAATCCTTCTTTTACCCTTTTTCACATTTTTTGTAATTTGAAGCAATTCAAAATTATCCATGTGTCATTCCTCTTGATTTCCCCCTCCTTTCACTCCATATTGGATATAATAGGGTCAATGTCAAGATAGAACTTTTATTTTACCTAGATTTATGAGATTCTTAGACCCCATGCTCTTTTAAGTTCTCTCTCTTAGAAACTAAGTCCCAATTATTCAAATGAAAGTCTTCTTTAGCACCCATGTTTGGTTTTTCAAATCCATATAGAGGAGGAATAGAAAAATCCATCAATAAAGTTAAAATCCAAATCATTTGAAAAAAAAGTTGATGATATCCAAAAGGCAAATACAAATCTTAAAATTCAAAATCACACCAAAAGACATGATTCTAAGCACATATCTTATCTCTAATTAAAGCTCAAACTCCACATTTGGTCTCACATAGAGTTAAGGTCCATTAGGGTTTGGTAGGTCAATAGATTGGAATAGAAGAATTAAGAAAACTTTATGGTGCTACCTACTTTCTCATGCAAGTACCCAATATTTACAGTAGACCAATGACTCTATAAGGGGTCCTCAAGAATAGGGAACATGTTATGGGAAAGTAGGTCCATTTTCCTTTTCATGCATATAGCCTTCATGGGATGATCTTTATACTACATTTATTGACTTAAGACTTTTTTAGCTAAGATAAGTTCTTAAAATTTCTTAAGGTTGCAATTCGTCTTGTTTTGACAAACCTAATTTGAGTGTCTTGACTTTGATAAATAGTTCCTCTACCTTGGTGTTTCCTTCATTCTCTCCTCTATCCATTTCATTTCCCCCTTAACAGGCATGCGTGATTCCAAATCTATTTTTCCTCTTGTATTATTCCTTCTTCTTCACCTCTTAAAAACATGCTAGCATTATTTTTTTTAGTTTTATCTATCCTTAGAGCAAAACAATATGTTTGAGCAACTATGGATTACTTTTTTTATATTATGAATCTACATTTATACACTTGATTTATTTTCTTTTTACCATTTGTCATTTGTTATACTTCCCTTCTATTGTTGAAAACTGAGTCCTTACCCCTTTTACCATTATTGAGTGAGGTTGGATTGTTACTTCTCACTCATCAATTTTTTTCCCCTTTTAGGCATCTTTCTCCATTATTGAGTGAGATAAGGATTGCTACTAATCACTCATCAATGTTGTTTTACCATTTTGTTTTTTCTTTTCCTTATTTGTTTAATTAAGGATTGTTACTTCTTTTTCATTGATGTTTGATTACCATATTTTTTGACATGTATCCTTGGTTTGACTTGGTGAGTTTGCCTTTCTTACCTAAGCTTTACTTGTTTGATTTTTTTGATCTTTAGTAACCTAGGATTTTTGGTTACCCAATTTAATCTTGATTTTGACTTGGTAATTTGGTCTAACATAGCACTTGTCACCCTAACTTGCCAAATTCCAAAGTACATCTCATCCATATAACACCAGTTATCTTGGCTTTCCTACATTTCCTTTTTTTTTTCTCTTCGGTTTTATATTATTGGGTTTGTTAAAACTAGTCTCTACACCCTCCAAAATCAAAACTAATAATGTAACAGATAACCATCTAGTGATAAATGTAAGTCAAGGTATGCATCATATTTATTTTTCAATAATTTCCCTTTTAGTTAGCTTTACTTTAAAATATTACAACTTTTTTTATCATCAACGTTATGTGTCCTTATGATCTTTATCGAACCACCATCCCCTATTACACCTTAGTGACATGTGATGAGATTTGAGTGGGGCATATGTATACACATAATGTTTTCAAATTTTATCAAATACTAATACTTTACATCTTGAAATAACTTGTCAAGACTTGATCTCTCTGAGTGCATGACTTATATGGTACATAGGGAAAGGGGTAGGTAGACCATTTGTGATTCATAAGATTTTTATCCATTATTTTCACTTATTACCAATCCAACTAGCTCCTAAAACCATTCCCTAAGTTATTACTCCTCCTTTGCACACACCAATCTTTTTCACTCTCTATTCTTCCTTTCGCTCACCTTAATCATTTTTTGTCAGTCAATTATACTAGGTTGAATGGGTCGACCCTATATAGTTTCAGGTGATTTTCACTTAGGAATTAGGTTAGCCTTTAGCTAACCTAGCTCAGGACTTAATGAATAATTATCTAAAATTATACTAGGTCGACTGGGTGACCCTATCAACCATGATTTTTGAAAGGGTTTACGGTCAAATTCACCTATAAATATAATATCATTTCATCATTATTTCAATATGAAATCAAGAGATATATTCACTTGAACTTCTTTACAATCTTCTCTTCCACTATTATACTTGAGGAGTCTAAGCTTAGGGTTTCTACTTGGATAATCTAGCCTTGTGGATAAGTCTTGGATGCATTAGCCTTTCTTAGTGATCCTTACAAACCTTAGAAACCTCTTTTGAATCCCCTTTGGCTAAAGGAGAGATTGAGTCTCGATAGGTTCACATTCAGGTAAGTATTCTCTAACTTTGCTCCTCTTTTAGTAGATAGAAGTAGCATAAGTATTGGATTCAAATAATATTACTCTTTATATTACATGTATTAAGGGCTTACTCATACTTAGCTTAATTGAGATTCTCCTATACATGTTTTGATTGTTTACTAACCCCTCATGTCATGCCACAAGCTTTGGTGAGCACTATATTGTATTTATTTTACTTGTTATTAGATTAGGTAAAATAGCAAAACTTAGGACCCCTTAAGGGTTATTGCATGATTATGTTAGACTTAAGGATTTGGAACCCTCTGTAACATAATGTATTATGATAAATGATCCCCTAATCAGGTCAAGTTGATCCTTATATTGGTCATGCTCCTGCTTAACAAATGTGTTCCCAATCAGAAGTGTTGGTATGCTCTATCTTCTCTAAGCCAGGATTGATTTATAGACATGATGCAATTTTGATTGCATACAAATTCACTTTTTTCATGTCCCTAGACAACTCTTTAGTTACCTAAGATCTCACATCCTATTGGTTTTCCTGATCAGTGGGATGCTCAATAGGTTTTTGCTAATGTTCTTCCTCTTCATAGCCATGAACTTCCTATTCTAGGGCTATGATCTGATCCCTAGTATTATTCATGTTTTTAGGAATATGATCTAACTTTGCTGCTTGTTCAGCCATAGATAGGTTAAGATCATTTTAAGGGTTATTGTCATTGACATTAAAAATGTGCTCATCTGATGCTCTTGTTTGCACCATTCTTATTTTTATCTAAACATAAGAATATGAAAATGTTAACAAACTCATTAAGTCCTAGAGTTTGAACCTAATATCTAATACCACATGTAACAACACCTCATGGATTGTTCTTGAATAATGCATTTAAAAAAAAAACTAATTACTCAACATTCATTCTTTGATTATATTACACCAAGAGAATTTAATTAGTGATTTTAACATACTTAACCAAGAATATTACAATATCACAAACCTTTAACAACAATAATTCCAATTACTAACATTTCATGTAACATAACATAACTACAAGGAAAGTAATCACATTAAAATCTAGCCATAGTTGGGCCAATAATACAGATACTATTATTTAATTATAAATAAATAATATAATTACATTTCCATTAGTCATTTAGAATTAATATAATAAATAGATACTATGATCTATAGAGATCAATTCTAACCAACTCATGTATCTCTAATAATCTTAAGTGTCGTCTACAAGTAAGTATTGTAGTGGGGAGGGAGAGTATCATTCAAACACTTTTCCACACCAACCACAAACCATAGATCTTATACACAATCCTGTATTAGAGAATGTCATCCCTTCATGGATAGGTGGATAATAATGGTGTGGGAATTCAGAGAGACATGATTATACCCCATGTGCTATAAGATTTATTCTACATGATATGTATCGTAAAGAAAATATGTTCTAGCATGATATCACACAAACATGTAAATCAAACATATGAAATGACAATGTCTATCTAAGATTACTTTGGATAGAGTTTACAAATAATATATGATCATAAAGATCAGTCAATCTCATACACACCACTTGATCAGATTATCTACATCTGACATCGATGAAGCTAACTAAGCTGATGAATTCCATCTCACTACTTAGCTAGTATCATCAATGCTAGATTTGGATAACATATAGCTTAACCAATAGGTTTATGTAGTTATTCTATAAATAATTACAAACACATGATAATTTTAGAAAAAATTACTATGCATACACTTAATTTGTCAAATGTATGTTTGAACCTCATTTATTAATTTATCTCAAAAAACAATATCTATGACAAGCAAGTTAATCTAACATGCAGATGTTATGCAAGTCATTTAAGGATTTCATTTGTTTAAACATGTGATAATCATAAAATTAACATCTTTATATCATAAGTTAATCTCACAAATGTTTGGCCCTCATCACAACCCAAAGAACTATAAGTAAATTAAGCAAAAATCTTCCCAGAATAAAATAATAATAATAATAATAATAATAATACTAATAATAATAATAATAATAATAATAATAATAATAATAATAATTTTCAAACTCTTTATCCACTCTTTAAAAATGTAAAGGAAGGGTTTCATCAGACAATCATATACTCAAATTACTACCAAGCTAAGATTTTACCATATAAAGATCATTAAGCTTACTCACTTCTACATATGCATCACTTATATGTATTAATTGATACACACACACACACACACACACACACACACACACACACACACACACACACACACACACACACACACACACACACACACACACACACACACACAAGTAACTCATATAAAATAATAATCTATACTCATGAATGTATAATTATATATATTTATCAAAACATGAACTCATTTAGAATTTTTGCATCCACTCATACAAGTATCCTACATTTAAGACTTGATTATGTTCATCAAAATCTGCCTATGAAAGATAATAATATTGTCATTATACTTTACTTATCCAAAATCATTTAACTAGTCGTACTACATACAAAACCTATTTGTATTAAAGTAAAATCCATTTACTAAAATTCACTAAGTAGTTAATTCAGTTATAAATTCATGACTTGTTTAAAGGTAGATACTTCATACTCAACCTATCATAAGGAATACTAGTTTATGTTCACAACTAATAGACTTATTTATTGATGTGTGCAAGCCAAAATACATATATAAACACCAGTTCAACATGTTGATTGGTTATAAAAAATAAATAGAATTCCTCTAAAATATGTTTGCCTATTTGAACCTGTGTTTATACCTCAATACATAAATCCAAGGTAAAATAAAGTTCCACCCAAAATTTTATCATAGTGAAGAAGAATCATAGCTTCCTTCATACATTTAATGTTCTTTCCCAATGGAGTATACAAAACATTCTATGTCGACCATTATCTCCTTCATGTTTTATCATTCTATGTTGTTTTACTAAAGCACTACATACTAATTCATAATGCTTTTCAAAACTTAAAAAGACTATTTGAAGTTAAATTCAGTGGTTATAATAATATTTGGTCTTTTGTGTATCATTATGCAAGCATAAATATTCTTTTAAGTATGCAAATTGACATAATAGGCAAACATAGGGGTTTTAACCATTTATAATAAAATACATGTATTTAAAAACAATACTAACCCTTTTTCAATGACCATACCATACTTCCTATAATAATCCTCTTCCATTCTATCACGTCCTCTCTCCTTTTCTTCATAGATCTCCTTCATTGTTCCTTTTTATCTACTATCCCTTCACCGCATTCACTTAAATCCTCCTTTTATCACCAACTCTTCTTCAAAAAATTTAAATCCTCTAACAAATTCTCTTTGCATTTCCTTTATTTTATTTTTTCCATGCATAAGTCACCGCCATCCTCCCTCTATATTTTTTTTCTTATCATAATCTCCTTTCTTGTTCATTTTTTCCCTTCTTCATGAATAAATCCCTCTTTATTTAAGATTTTCTATGCATCCAAAATAATTTATTTACTATTATTATAATCTCTTTTTTCTATTCACCTCATGCATGAGTCACCATTTTTTCTATTTCTCCTTTAAAATCTTCACTTGAGTTTGATTCTTTCTTTTCTTTTTTTTAAAATTGTGCATGTTAATATCTTTTATTGAGTGTTTAGTTTACAATAAAATACCAACACTTAACTTGAGATTTCATTTAGTCTAACTTATACATGTTTGCTTAAGTCATACAATGATGATTTTATATTTCCCAAACTCAACATAAACTATTCATATAGCTGTATAAGTTAGTATTTAGGATATTGAATTTTCTTAACTTAAACATAAAAAGATAAATATATCTTTAAAAGATACTCAAACCAATTTACAATATAATTATTTCAAGATAACTATTTATATTAAATACTAGAGTATATAGATTATCTATATTTATATATATCAAGTATTTTATGGTTAAAATTTATAAAAAAACTCTTATACAAAATGACATCAAATCAAGACAATGATATTTACCAAATATAATTTAGACATGTCACCATGTTAAATAATCCCACTTAGTGTAAGCATTGACAACATTTATCATAAGACAACATTGTATGATAATATCTATGCACTACAATCATACATTAGATCACATAATCAGATCCTCATAAGCATCAACCAAAACATGACCATAATACAAGTATATTAACACTCAAAATCAGACTAACTATCCAAATTAAATAGAGATTTAAAATAAGTTATTCTATTGTGGTATGTATGTTGGGTTACTAGAAGTTCTTCTATCATCCCCCAATCATCCCATCTATGCCATCCTCTTTGATGATGTTATCCCTCCATCATCCTCTGAGGGTAGAATCAATCATGTAGCCACCTCATCACAAGTAGGTAGTTAGTTTGAGTCACCATATATCAAAAACTAATTATGCATAACTAACAAATATACATCCCAATGTACAAAAATAAGAGAGTATAATTATCACATAATTAATCCATTATGTAAACTAATCAACATAGATCTATCTCATAACTAGTATATGTTATAAATCTCAAATCAAATCAATAAAAATCTAATGATAATCATAATAATCCATAGATTCAAATGTTATAATACTTAGGGTGAAATCGGGATTTAACAAACTTCTTTGTAGACTCAAAAAGGTTGGATGCATGAGATTAATTGATATTCAAAGGCATAAGATTTATCTATGTGTTAAATGGGTCCCTTGATCCATTTAAGGTAAGGAATCTTGGAAAATAATAAGTTATTAATTGCATTTATTTTGGTATCCCTTATGGAAGAATGACTTGGAAAGGGTTGGGGTTTCACATATTGCTAATTTCCATTGTGTCCATTAAGATTACATGTACCTTTATGTTTTATGGTAAAGTGGATTTAGGTGTAAATATCACTAATCTAAACCATAAAATAAGGGAACATGAAAATATAATATAAATACATTAAAATATAGTGAATACAATAAAATGTACCATGAGTTGGAGGATTGAAAATGGAAATGTATAGATAAATACTTGGTTTCTTACTTTGTTTCTAACTCATGTATTTTCTGACAAAAACTAAAAGTATTGAAAACAAGGTCCTAGAATAATATATAATATACCTTAGATATCTTGAAGTATTTTGAGGAGGTGATTACAATCAAGCCCATTTGATAGTGACATATTAGTATCAAAACATTATGATAGTGACAATCTATTTCGACAGTGTAAGTTTAGGTCCAATTGGTCTATAAATTTATGAATTACTTTATCTACACTTGATGCCCAAAAACCTCTTGGAAAATTTTTCAAATTAATGTAAAACATTCCATAGATTTATCTCTTCTTCCTAAGATCCCATCCACTCTAAGAATTCTTATAAAAGTGTAAAAATTCTAGTTTTGTTTAAGGGGCATGCCTCAAATAGATAACTACTTATTGAAAAGTTGAAAATAAACTCTAAAAATGAAAATTTTTAGTCCCATGTGTATTATAGTTACAAGACCTTATACTTATGATATGAGATGCAAATGGAATTGGCAAGAATATATCTGCTCTATCACTATTCATTATTTTATACAAGTATGAAAAAATTTATTAAAATGATATCCTAAGAAATATTCAAATATGATCTATGAAATTGCTTCTTAAGTGACTTGAGTTATAGTTGATATTATTTTATAATAGATACATTAATGTAACTTTGTATCTACATATAGTTATCAAATACAATTAAAAACTAATTGACACAAAAACAGACAAGATAAAAAATATAAAAAAATGAAAAAATAGGGGCTAAGTAACATTAACTTTGATTGAAGAGCCAAAGAGGCCCAAAACACACATTGACCACTATTTAATCATTTCTATAAGTGCTATAATATTAGAGAAATTATTTTGATAGTGTAAATCAATAAAAAATAGAATTAGATGAAGAAGATAAGGGATCAAAAGACTCTCAAAACATAGAGGAGAGATAAAAATAGAAGAAACAAAATTGAGAATGTGGCCACATAGATAAGAATAGAGAATAAAAAACAAAAGGAAAAGGGCCAATTAGAGCCTAATCTAAAATAATGATCCATATGCAAAAAAAGATACTAATAAAAACTCAATTACAAGGCATTTACCGACATTAGGTGTCATTGTGGTAAACAACTGAGTGACCATGTTGAGTTAGGATTACTCTTAATGAAATGTCAAAGGTGTACATCTTGATCTCAGATGGTTATTGATGTTTTAGAAAAGAAAGTACTAGTGTAGAACATAGTCTGTGTTTCAATTCTTTGAATGATTTCTATTATGTGATAGTTTAGGTGAAATTTAATGCCACCTTGGTCAACTTGGTTTAAGAGGCCACGTCACAAGAGAGAAACCAAGTACAAATCTCTAGTATAAATTTACCAATCCGAGAAAGCTAAAAATAATTATGAGATTATTTGGTTGTGGCCAATCCTAGATGACTTGGATCATTATCGGGTCCACATGCACTCCTTGTGCATCCATAATATATCCCAGATACTAAATTTTCACCATGATAAATTAACTTGTTCCCATGTTTTCTTACATTTTTGGTTTCTACAAAGTGTAAAACACTTTCTCTATATAAAAAAAATGTTCAACCCATTATTTTGTGAAGATTAGGATGTCATCAAGGTATACTATGAAAATTTAAGTTTTGAGTGGCCTCAAAATAATTTTCATCATCTACATGGATGTGGATGGAGTGTCTTTCAAGCCAAAGGGCATGACTAACCATTAAAATAATCCTTCTTTTGCCTTGAAGTTTGTCTTCCATACATATTTAGGATCAACAAGAATATGATGATACCTAGACTTGAGGTTGACCTTAGTGAATTATTTGACACCATAGATATGGTCTATAATATCCTCAATCTATGGAAGGGTATGCTAATTTTTCACTATAATATTGTTGGGTATTTTATAGTCAATTTAGAGCCTCTATGTTCCATCCTTCTTTGGCACAAGCAAAATTAGGTTGCTACAAGGTGATGATCTAGGTTTGATATGTCATTTATATATGAGTTCATGGATATGTCACTTGATCTTTTCATTCTCCAAAAATGATATGTGGTATAATGAATCATTAGGAAGAGGTATTCTAGGGATAATATCAATAGTATGTTTTATCAAATAGTGTGTAGGTACTTATTTTGGTCGTTGAAACACATCCTTATATTTTTCCAACTTTATTTTTAAACTATAGGTGTTGTAAGGACTTTCTTGCATTTAGATCTCACTATTAAAAACAAAAACTTCTTAATAGATGTGACTAGTTTCCTAAACTTCTTGTTGATATTAAGTGATAACTTTGAAACTACTTATAATATGTGGTATCATAAATCACCAACATTTATGACAACATTTATATGATTTTATTCATAAATTTCATGTTGATGAAAAATAGATGGTTGACCCTATTGGGTGAATATTTTGTTGTCAACTAACTGATGACAAAATGGGTATATCAGCCACAACACAGGGAGATTTACACCACGAAAAGTATGGGTTTACCAAATCTAAATGAAGTAAATCTCTTCTCTCATCAAGGGGAGGTTCCCTATCAATATTTATATGATATATATATATATATATATATATATATATATATATATATATATATATATATATATATATATATATATATATATATATATATATATATATATATATATAGTTAAGCAAAAAATAACACAGGGGGTGGTATAACAGCGTCTACCTCTCTTTTTTCAGAGGTAATGTAAAAAGAACAAAAGAGGGAAAATCTTGGCCTTAAGCTAACAACACTCCTCTTCTTTCAGGAATGATATTAAATAGAGAGCAAGAAATCACCTGAAGTAACAAAGTTCACAAGAATGCTCACGTTAGCACAAAGTCTTCCATAGCTTCTTTCACCGATTCGGAACAAGTACAACCGTAGAGTAAAGTGAAGCACAAAGTCTTCACCTGAAACTACAAAAGATAACAGAATCTCAAAGGTAAAAGCAACACAAAGTCTATCTTCTACCCTCTAGAAGCGCCCTCAGATAATATAAACACACCCACTTTGCTTATTAAATCAGATGAATAAGATATTACCAGGAAAAAGGACATAAGAACTATTTCCTAAATAACACAGACAATCTCAACACAAAGTCTGAAATTACCTGCTTCTCATTCATTCAATAGAATATGATTTACAAATTTGAGCATAAAGTCTCAAAAGTTGCTTCAATTTCAGCAGAGTGTTTGCTATTGAATTTTTCCAAGCCCCTTTACAAATGAGGTCTTCACTATATATAGGGAGAAAATCTTCAAAAACAAAAAATAATAAAATATATAAAATATCTTGGTCAAAGATGACCCATCTTTGAATTTTAGATATTTTTCTGAAAAATTTACATGTAATTACATATTACAAAATTTCATGCATTCTGCATAAAATAGAAATGCATAAGGATAGAAGAAGAGAGAAGGGGAGAGAGAGAGTCAATTCTTGCTGTCGGACTTTTTTAGATGAGCATCATACATGGCGATTGATGCTTGAATTCCCATGTTGTCTGGCGCAACTGTGTTCTTGAAGATGACTCTTGCTCTGATCAGCGTGTCTTTCAATGCTGTGATGGCTTTAGAGTGGCCAGTTAACCTGGATTTCAAATTCTCCAAAGTTAACTGAGCATCTAGAATGCTGTCCACCAAAGTCATTGAGAAAGATGCTTCTTCAAAATCTTTTTGGATCATCTCTTTGAAATTCTAAATCATTTCCTCTACCGGAAGGAACTGATGATCCTTGGAGGTCAAGTTACATGGCAGCTCTTCTAACTTGTTTAGCAGGCTCAGGTCACTCTTTTCACTAGCTTCCTTGAAAGCTTTGAGATCATCAATTAAGTCTTTGAGTACCTGGGTCCTGAAGACCATTGACTCCTTGATCTCAACATAGGAGTCTTTGTTGGGGATGACACTGATAGATATCAGAGTACTCTTCTTGAGATCTTTCATTCCCTTCCATCTGCCGAGATCTTTCTCTAAGCTGTCAATTTCCTGAGAAATAAGGGAGACAAAATCGTCTACTTGAGCCTGCAACTTCTTCATTTTACCTGTTCTTTTTGCAACATCTACTAGCAAAGAGACTCCCTGATTGTGCATTCTTTCAACATAGTCTTCCATGACTTTTCCCTTTAAATAGGTCTTTTCAGCTTTCTGAATGACTGGATCATCCACGGAAAAGGCCTCCGGAGTCGCTGCTTCAAGCGAAATAGTGAACCTTCTAATCACTACTGTTAACTACTCTATTTTGGCTTTATAATAGTCGTTCATCTCCTTTTCTCTGTCAAATTTTTGGACCATAATGTCCATGGCTGACTGAAGATCGCTCTTCACACCTTCGTGAGTAACTTTGCCAAGTTCAACATGAGAGATGGAATAGCTACTCATTTCAAAACCCTCAAGGATTGCGTCCTGAGGAGGCTTGGCAATTTATAGAAAATTTTGCCCCTTTTCTTTGACCAACTTGGAGAGAATTTTTGGCCTCTTAGGAGCCTTTACTTTTGCCAGCACTATCTTGCCAAAATCGAATTCATCCAGGGAGATGGCCATTTTCTTTCTTTTTAGCGTGAAAGCAGACATCCAAGGCGGGAGAGAAGTATCTGTTGTAACACTAGTTGCCTCCGTCAGTGTTACTATAGCAGCTTCCACACTACTAGTGGTGAAAGTAGTTGCAGTCAGAGTAATCGGTGAAACTGTATCAATTATTGATTCTGTCTCAGGTGTAGGGCTCAGTGGCAGGTTGAAAGATGGAGATGATAGACTCGGAATGGACCCAGAAGAGTGAGGGGAACCTGCAGAGGGACCCTGAGGATCGCCAAATACAACCCTGGAAGGAGAAGTGGCTCTAAAAGAGGGAACACTGATTGGGGAGATAAGAGAAATGGGCACCATAGGAGATTGAGGGGGAGAAGGAGAGGCGCTCTGTAGTGGTTATGCTTATCCCGGTGAGAGTGGAGACCCAACACCTGGTCATTCTAAAGGTTGATCCTATGTTTCCATGGGCTGAGCTATCTATGTCTCGAGGCTTTGACCTTTGGTTCCTTTAGCTGCCATTTCAGGCCCTTGTGCAGTCTTAGGCTTCTTGGACACAAAAATGATCCTAGGCTTGTGAGGCCTAGAAGGAGAAGGAACATCACCTTTATTTTTTGTTTGGTTTTCTGCCTTCCTCTTCAATTCTGCTTGGTATTCAGCCTCTGATCCTGTAATGAATTCTTTCAAGGTGATCCCTTTGGCTGCTAACCAATCATTGGTGTTAGCCAATATTAGTTCAAATCTTTTTCTCAGAGAGGTCAGTTCCTTTTGAGACCACTGAATTGGAGGGAGAGGGGAACCAACAACCTTTTCTGCCAGATACCTACTGTTTATGATGTTCCCATCATCGATTAAACTAGAAGGTATCTCTGCAAGCCTGAGGTATTCTATCTACTCCAGCGTCAGATGGCAATAGTCCATTTTCCTTATTTCGTCGGCCGTCCTCAGGTCCACCCAGATATCCTCAATCATGGGTTCGTGGAACTGAGTTTTTCATCTGATCTTCTCTTTGACTCCCCTATCATCAAATTTCTCCTATCTCTTGAATGGTTTGATGGTAACCATCTGCATTTCTGTTTCCATGACCCTAGCTTTGGTTGATGTAGCAACTGAAAACCTGCCAATCTGGATCATAAACTTAAAACCAGGTCTCTTCAGTTTCATCTATTTAGTATGCACGACAACTAGTTATCGGCACAATTCCATTAAAACTAATTTGTCTGAAGGGAACCTGGGGAGCATATAAGGGTAGCCTTAGTAAAAACCAACCCAAAGATAACAAAAAGTAGGGAACTGGAGGAACATATAGCCATAACCGTTCACTACCGCCCAGGCCTCATCTGATATTCTCTTCTGCTCCAGCTGAGGATCAAAGAGACACAAAAATACGGTGAAGAATGCGTCATTTACTCATCTGAAATGATGTGTTGACCCCTGAAGCATCAGCTATGGATAATATGAGTAGATCGGGGTGGTCTTTCTATCTCTCTCTATTGTCAAACCTGGAAAGATCGTATTGCAGTAGCTATGTAGACCAGGTACGAAGTCATGTAGAATTTGAAGGAGGTCTATACCCTAGTCAGTTATTCATGGATAGCATTGCTGATCTGTTCCCCCTAAAAGATAGTTTGCTTACCCTAGAGGATGATCTTAATGAATGGATACATCCATTCATAAAACTGTGAAGAAGATGGGAGGCCCCGTACTCTACTGAGAAGGGTGATCAAGTCACCAACTTCTTTGACGAAATCGCTCTTAAGAAAGTTCTTTAGCCATCTGGAGAGGCCGGTCCTGGGGGTCTTTAGCCACTTATAGTTCATGACCTTATTTGCCCTTTCGGGGTCTTTGTCATACTCCTTTTGTGCGTTTGTGAAGTCAATTTGGGTTACTTCGGTGGCTGGAGGACACAAGAAAACTTTATCGATAAAATCAAGGTCCAACCAAATTATCATGCCACCACTAGCGTCTAAGACTAATCTGGTCTCTTTGTTGTAAAAACGTGTGCACTGGAGGACAAAATCTACATGATGTGCTGCTACCAAAAACGTGGCCACCAGGTGGATGTTGCTCTCAACAATCCTCTTTATCCCAGTGCTGGGATTTGTTGCCTTGGTTCGCACCAAGAATTCGGCCATGTCCACGTGGCCGATCTTGGTGTCTCAAATGTCATCGACATTCGAGGAGACTGATGTGGGTGGGAAGATGTCCTGGTACTTGTATTTCATGCTTTTTGCCCCTGAGGGAGACACTTCTGTCATAGAGAACAATTTTGACTGAATGGGAGCAGATGTGCAGGAGTTCGCTGAAGGTGCTGCAGCCATGATCACAGATGAGAGGAGAGTGAGTGAGAGAAGGAGAGTGCAATTTAAGTGACATGGGTTACTGGAGGTCACTTAAATAGGCCAAGGCCAACAAAGGAGTGAAAAATGAGGAAGAAAAAGTGTGAAAGGGACAACTCGGAAAAAATTCTAGGAGTTAGTCGAAAATGCAGGGAAAAATTGTAGGGGCAGCAAAAATTGCCACCTTTGCAACAAGGATGCAAGGGTGGTGATTTTTACCACCTCTGTAGGTAAGAAGAGGAAAGGCAGTGGCAGCGAAAATCGCCGCCCCTGCACGCGGGAGAAGAAGACGCAGGCGGCAAAAAAAATGCCACCCGCGCGTGAAGGGAAAACTGGGAGTAAAAGGGGAAGGCCATGGCAAAGAGGGAGGAGGAAGAAAAAACATTTAACTAAAAAATAAGCTAGAAAGAAAACAAGAAATAAATACAAAAACAAAAACCTACCTGAGAAACTGCGCGCGCCACGAGGTTGAATCTACGAATTCGTGCTTCAAATCGTCACTTGATGCGCTCAGGTGCAAGAGTTAGGAGGAGAGGAGGATGCAATGGGAAGAATGAGGCTCAAATAAGATTTTATAGGGTGAAAAACCCACCCCAACAACCTGCCGTGCTTGGCCATAAATGCCTGCATGAAAACTGAGACGTGCAAAGGCGGCATTTTTTGCCGCCCTTGCATGTAGTCAGTTTATTTTGCAGGGGCGGCAAAAATTGCCGCCCTTGCAAGCCAGAGAGCAGGGGTGGAAAAATTTTCCACCCTTTCAAGAAACGTGCATTGGCGGTGAAAATAGCCACCCTTGCACAAAAACAAGGGAAACGCAGAGGCAGTGATTTTTGCCGCTCTTGCAGGGGAAACAAAAAGAGACCATCTCTGGAAGGAGAAAAAGGGGAAGGGAAAACTTGGCTTGGATGAGATAGTAACCACTCCTCGTTCTGAGGCCAAGATGAAAATGAATTTTGAAATTCGTATCGAAAAATGAACTTAAAGAGACAAAAGACGAAACAGACAAGTTTCATAGGGGGTTGTTTTCAAAAATGAGCTAAGCTAATTTTGGAAACAACAGACCCAAGAAATATGCATACCTCTAATGGAGTGATGTCACATGGAATGTACCTTGAAGGGGTTTCATGTTGTACACCACAGGACACTACTGAGTGATGTATTTTTCACAACCCTTACTAAACCATCCAATGAAGTATGGTTTTGGTGGATGCAACAATGGTTATTTCAATCTATGAACTACTTCATGAGAAATCAGGTTATTCTAACTTTCATTCTAAAAAATGTAGTGTTACATTTGGTTATTAATCCACATTTGAGAATAAAACAATATTTATGCTTCCTTTTATTTTGAAATGGTAGTAGAATTGTTTGCAGTACCTACCATGGCACTAGGGTCAGACTCTATGATCTATTTACCTTTATCTTGTATTGTATTGAATGTAATAGAGGCCTCAAGTTGTGTAAGCATAGTTTTCCTAGTGAGACATTCCTCATTGGAATGACTACTGGAATTATGAACTAAACACTAATTACCAATATTGGACTTCTTATTATGATCATCTAATGGTTTTTGCTTCTTATTTAGTTGTTGTTTGGAGTTATTCCCAGACTTGGAATTTGACTTGGAATATTTAGACTATTATCATAGGTCTGAGAATTTAAATTTTCTATCTTAGTCTTAGAAGTAGCCTTTGATTTAAACCTGCAAGTGTACTTATAGGCTTCCCTAATGGTAGATATAGTCAATAAATCTAGATCTGATAGGATGTGTAGTCTCAAGCTTGGCTTATACTTCAGAACAAGATTTTTCTTCGAATCTTGAATCCCAAGTTTGGACACCATGGTGTGGAAAGTTTCTATACATATTATTTCACAAATTGTTCTTTTCCTTAGCATAACTAAGAAAACTTAATGTATTGATCATCATAGTTTATAATATGCTAATAGATTGCTTTTAGTGCTTATACGAAAACATTCCATGTGTATACAAGTGTGTCTAAACTTAAATCTTATTCATGTGTGGTATAATAATTTTCTCACAATTTCTTAACTGACAAATAAACTTTTATAATATCAAATGTAATTTTATCTTAGTTGGAGAAATGATTTATCACATAGTATGAACAAATGAGGCTAAGACATTTATTTAGTGCATCCACATCTATTTAGCCTTCAAACATAGGAATGTATAGATTTATGTTGTACCTTATATGGGTTTTATGCAAATGGATGATCATAATAAGATGTTACCAAAGAAATCTATCATTTGAGAAGGATAAAAAGTGATAAAAAAATAATTACTCATTCTTGTGCATGATGTTATTCCTAATCTTCCCTTTATATCTGTAAAACATCCTCTATCATTTTCTAGAACATCTCTAGAGTTGGCATCATTACAGCTTTATCTCCCATTTAAAGACATAAACAAATGCATGATGATGGGTCAAGAGTCTTAGTCCATAACTTCATGTAATCACACCTCATATGCATGGGAATAAAGCTAATGATGGAATCTCAAAAACACTAAGATACCTTTCAAGAATGATATGAAGTGTCAAACTCTAATACCTTTGGTCTGGGGCCCAAGAAGAGACCCAATGAATAACCTACTTAATTTATCTTAAACATGTTATTTGCATAATCAATTTTTTGATTATAAAGAATATGGAATGCAATGTAGAAGAAAAATAGGAAAGAAATAACAAAGTGAAAATAAAATTAGAACTGTAACAACAAAGTTGTATTATGCTTAGTTATGTATAATCTAAGAGATCATATGTGTTGTCTCAAGGCTTCATAACTCTAATATGATATGTGGTTTGGCACAATGTATTACTACCCTAAGAATAATGAAAGTGTACATTATTATATAATTCAAAAAGATGAAGCATCGATTGCACCATTTCAACTATTGACAATAACCTCTTCATAATCATAAAGTGTGGTGATATCACTAACCTCTATTATTTACATTCCATTAGTTACAGTATTGAAACTATAGGGACTATGTCATAACATAGAAATAGTGTTAAGCACAGAATATACTGAGAGGGGGGGGTGAATCAGTATATATATCTTATAAAACTTTCCCTTAATCAAACATTCAAGATATGCAATAAAACTCAAATAATAAACATCACACAAGAAAGAGAGAGACACCAGATATAACGTGGAAACCCAATGTGGGAAAAACCATGGAGAAAAATCTCAAGTATATTAGTAAGAACAAACCCACAAGAGCACCATACCCCTTTGCCAAGTATCAACCTCAGCTACAATTTGTGAGCACCAACCCACAGGAGCTTCAAACCCCTTTGTCGCGCACCAACCTAGCTATCATTCGTGAGCACCAACCCACATGAGCATCATCCACTTTGTGTAAACCACACACCTATCTCTCAATGTTGCTAAATCAACAAATGATAGTTCAATACAACATCTCTTTCTTCACTCTCACCTTTGCTCTTCTAAGCTAGATAATAAAATATCAAATTAACCTCTCACACACGTATTAAAAATGGCTACTCAAGCCTTTATTTATAGCTTTCCAAATGACCTTTGGCCTTCCCCCTTTGTGACCTTTCAATCTTCATGGAAAATGGCACCAATCTTGGATGACACTTCATATTCAAGCATTTGAAAAGTCATGTGGTGACCCTTCTTGACCAAAAACATCCTTCCCACTTTTGTCTTTATCTTTGGTGACTTTTCGTATTCCTTAAAGTGTCCCTTCATTGTAAATTCGCCCTTACTCTTTTGTCTTCAATTGGTGACTCTTGGTATTCCCCAAAATGACTCTTCATGGGAAAATGCATCCCATCCTTCTTTTGTCTTTACCCTGTGGCTCTTCGACTTCTCCATGGGCCCTTCTTTTGTCTCATATGCAACTAAAAATATATTTGTTAATATTAAATAAATATTAACTCATATTAGCCAAGATAAACAATATTAAATGCAATGGGGCCTTTATCATCAATAATGCTAAACCTTTGACATCAATGACAATATTTCCAACAATCTCCCCCTTTGTCATTGATGGCAACCTCAATCCTAAAACTACCACATCCTGTCACCTGCACATACCATCATTTGAAAGCATACAGTAACTCCCCCTTACTATAGTAACCTGTACCTATTTCTTGTACCTATTTCCTACACCTGTACCTATACCTATTATTCTCCCCCTTTGACATCAATGGCAAAGGGCCTACCTGGAGGTAACACTTAGCTCCCCCTCACTTGATGCTAAACCTCAATTGCAGGAAGTAAGGGAAGTTACTCCCAACTTCTCTCATAGATACTCAAATGTGTCTTTTGGTAGTGCCTTTGTAAAAATATCTGCAATCTGCTCTGTAGTACTAATATATTCCAACTTAACCTATTGATCTACAACTTGCTCTCTCAAAAAGTGATATCTAATGGGAATATGTTATGTTCTTGAATGCATCACTAGATTTTTTGAAATATTTATGGCACTTGTGTTATCACAAAAAATGGAAATAGGTTTATCATGCTTTACCTTGATATCTTCCAAAGTTTGCTTCATCCAAAGCACTTGAGTACAACACAATACTACTACAATATATTCTACTTCAGCTGTAGAAAGTGATACTAAGTTCTGCTTCTTGCTTAGCCATGATACTAAGCTATCACCATGGAAGAAACCTCCTCCACTTGTACTCTTTCTATCATCTAAGCACCCTGCCCAATCTAAATCTGTATAAGCAACTAAAGTGAAATATTTACCTATGGGATACCATAATTCATAATCCAATGTCCCTTTGATATATCTAAATATTCTTTTCACTAACTAAACATGACTATCTCTTGGAGATGACTGATATCTTGCAACCATACCTACTGCATGCATGATTTTTGGTCTTGATGTTGTCAAATTTAAAAGACTACCAATCATAGATCTATACAAAGATTGATCTATAATAGGTGAATCTTCATCCTTGCTTACCTTATTTCTTATACACATAGGTGTGCCAACTGGCACACAATTCTCAAAACCAAATTTCTTCAACATTTCCTTGGCATATTTACTTTGAGATATAAAAATTCTTTTATTTGATCGAAATATTTGTAACCCTAAGAAAAATGATAATTCTCCAATCATAGACATCTCAAATTCTTTTTGCATTCTATTAAAAAATTCTTTTGTCATCTTTTCAATATTTCCTCCAAAAATGATATCATCAACATAAACCACAATAATCAATTGATGCTCACCTTCTATTTTGATGTAAAAATTACTATCAGCAAATCCTCTCTTGAATCCTTGATCTTGCAGGTACTTATCAAGTCTTTCATACCAAGCTCTGGGAGCTTGTTTTAATCCATACAATGCTTTCTTCAATCTGCATACATGATTACTAATATTCGAGAGAATAAACCCCTCAGGCTGTTCAATGTAGACCTCTTCTTCAAGATTCCCATTTAAGAAGGTAGATTTGACATCCATCTGAAATACTTTGAAAATTTTAAATACTACATATGCAAGAAACATTCTAATAGCCTCTAACCTTGCTACTGGTGCAAAAGTTTCTTCAAAATCTATTCCCTCAATCTGAGCATATCCTTTACATACTAATCTTGCTTTATTTTTGGTTACTTCTCCATTTTCATTCAGCTTATTTCTATAAACCCATTTTGTTCCTATCACATTATGATCTTTTTGTCTAGGCACTAATTCCCAAGTATCATTCTTTTCTATCTGATCTAATTCTTCATCCATAGCCTTAACACAATGCTCATCATGTCTGGCTTCTAAAAAATTTCTAGGCTGAATTTTAGATAACAAAGAGAAATTAACTTGTTCAGATTCACTTACCATCATTCTTCTAGTGTGAATTCCTTCTTTTATATCCCTGATGATGTCACTTTCATTATTATTTTTCTAAACATATTTGGATGGAGTCTTGGTGCCATTTTTCTCCTTTTCCTCATCTTCATCTGACTCTTCAAAGCCTTCCTCTTCAATGATTTCAGGAATGTCTACTGGATCATTGATCATATTCATTTCATTCTCAACTAATGCTTTGTATGCTTTGAAGTGTCTAAAATCTTCTGATTTTTTCTTTAAAAACATTATCCAAGTCATATGTGAAAAATCATCAATAAGCAACATGAAATATTTATCACCTTGAGTACTTTGAGTCCTCATAGGTCCACATAGATCAGTGTGAACAAGCTCTAGCATTTGAGTGGTAGAGTACTCTTTTGTTTTGAACCACCTTGTAGCCTACTTCCCATGCTGACAAGGTCCACAAAGGGTGTTAGATGGCTTTGTGATTGTTGGAAGATTCCTGACTGCTTGCTTTTTGCAAATTTTGACAAGATTGTCAAAATTTATTTGTCCCATTCTCCTATGCCATAGCCAACTTTCTTCAATCTGAGTCAAACAACATTTTTGACCTTTGATGTCTGATAGCATATATAAGTTATTACCTATTCTCTGAGCATCTGCAATTAATACATCTAAATCTTTTCTTCTAATTTCACAACCTTTTGCATAAAACTTTAGTGTGTGCCCCTAATCACACATTTGACTTACACTCAAAATATTATGCTTAAGACCTTCTACATATAAAACATTTTTAGTTTTAGTTCTACCATTATCTAAACTTAGTGTACCTTTTCCAACAATTCTGGCAGTAGTATTGTCCCCAAATTTTACTATGCCACCATTGATCTTCTTCAGGGTTATGAATTTACTCTTGTCTCCTATCATGTGCCTCAAACATCCGCTATCAATAAACCATGGCTTTTCTTCATTTCTTGCATGCAGAGCTATTTGGACCAACATAGAACCTTCAGATTGTTTCTTCTGCCATGTCTGAACCTTTTTCTTGATGAATGGAGCCTTGAAACTCTAGTCCTTCTTGACTGACTCGAACATGCTTCTACAATACCAAGTTATGTGTCCAAAGTTGTTACACTTGTAACAAATTATGGTCTCTTCATCAAAGCTTGATAGAAGAGCAAAAGAGTTATAGCTTCTGCTTGGCTCTACATGACCTTCCTTTTCCTTATTTTTGAGATTGTTAGCTCTTTTTCTACATTCTAATTTCTTATGACCATATCCATTACAATAAAAATAGTAACCATAAAAATATGACCTATTTGTGAATCTCTGACCTGATTGCCATTTATAGATTTGTTCCTTCCAGCCTTCTTTGTCCTCTGTATTATCCATTCCTTCCTTTCTTGTTTCTTTATTTGTGAGAGCTTCAACATAGCTCTTCTTCTTTTCAAAACCGATACCTATCTTATCTGATATTGCCTTTTGGCTTTCTAATATCTTATTCAGCATATTAGTGTTGTTCTCAAATTTTGAATCATTGACTGCTTTCTCAATCTCTTCTTTTATAGAGGCAATTTTAGTAACATACCTTTCACTTTCTTTTCTTGATATTTCCAACTATGTCATCAGATCTTCAATTATCTCCTTTGACTCCTTGTCATTTTTCTCGATTTGAGGCTTTAATCTTTGATTTTTCTTTTCAACAATTTTCAACTCTTCTAAGGCACACATGAGTTCTCCTTCCATATTCACTTCGGCTTCATCCTCTTCTTCTTCTTGATCAACTATTCTTTTGCTTGCAGAGGCACCTTTATGTATAGCCATCTTGTGCTTTCCTGATCTACCTTCAAGCTGTAAAAATTTTCAAAAAGGAACCTGATCTGATGCCAATTGTTAAGCATGGAATATACTAAGAGGGGGGGGTGAATCAGTATATATCTTATAAAACTTTCCCTTAATCAAACATTCAAGATATGCAATAAAACTCAAATAATAAACATCACACAAGAAAGAGAGAGACCCCAGATATAACATGGAAACCTAATGTGGGAAAAAACATGAAGAACAATCTCAAGTATATTAGTGAGAACAAACCCACAGGAGCACCATAACCCTTTGCCAAGTATCAACCTCAGCTACAATTTGTGAGCATCAACCCACAGGAGCTTCAAACCCCTTTGCTGAGCACCAACCCACATGAACATCATCCACTTTGTGTAAACCACACACCTATCTCTCAATGTTGCTAAATCAACAAATGATAGTTCAATACAACATCTCTTTCTTCTCTCTCACCTTTGCTCTTCTAAGCTAGATAATCCAATATCAAATTAACCTCTCACACACATATTACAAATGGCTACTCAAGCCTTTATTTATATCTTTCCAAATGACCTTTAGCCTTCCCCCTTTGTGACCTTTCAATCTCATGGAAAATGGCACCAATCTTGGATGACCCTTCATATCCAAGCATTTGAAAAGTCATGTGGTGACCCTTCATGACCAAAAACGTCCTTCCCACTTTTGTCTTTATGTTTGGTGACTTTTCATATTCCTTAAAGTGTCCCTTCATGAAAAATTCACCCTTACTCTTTTGTCTTCACTTGGTGACTCTTGGTATTCCCCAAAATGACTCTTCATGGGAAAATGAGTCCCATCCTTTTTTTGTCTTTACCTCGTGGCTCTTTGACTTCTCCATGGGCCCTTATTTTGTCTCATATGCAACCGAAAATATATTTGTTAATATTAAATAAATATTAACTCATATTAGCCAAGATAAACAATATTAAATGCAATGGGGCCTTTATCATCAATAATGCTAAACCTTTGACATCAATGACAATATTTCCAACAAATAGATTTTCAAGGAATCCTTTTATATGTATGTGTATAACCCACTCACATAGCTACTAATGTAAGTACATAACTAGATGTGCTATAATGGAAATATGTGGTATGACAAGTGACCCAAGTCCCCCTAAATCACATGTAATAATTAAATACATTTGAAAAAATAAAGATTTTTTTTATTATATTAAAATTTAAAAACTCAAAAAAATTACCAAAAATTACTCCCATCAATATATTTCAACCAACAAATAAATAAATAATATATTTTTATTTTTTGTTTTCATTAAAATAATAAAACTAAATATAAACTTAAAAAATAAAGTTGATTTTTAAATTAAATAAATTATAAGGTAAAATAATATTGTCAATAAAATAGAAGAAATGTTACGATAGGTAATAATGTTATTGATGAATGTTCAAGATAAAAAATAGTCAACAATCATTGTAAATTATTGAATCAAGTGAGGGGAAGGGGACCACTTATTAGATCGGGTTTAATAGTTATGATGGTACTTGTGGATGAAAGTATCAATTTTAAAATAAAAAGATACTAATAGTTATTGTATAAGCATAACATTGTAGTACAACAAGGACCAATAACATCTAATCATAATATGACACATAAGATGTCTAATAATTAATTACCCATTCATAACTATTGGACCTTATTATTATGTAATAAATCAATTCAAAATTGAAGTTTCCCTCCAATTAAACACAAAAAATGTAAATGATGATGTGGCAAGTTCATTTGTTACATAATTGAATAGGTTGTATGTGCCAACAAGCCACATGCAGGGTTCTACATAACCATAAAGTTAGTGTGACCAACTACTAAAACCCTTCCCTTAACCAACATGGATTTAAGATATACTCAGAAGGAAATCAAATATACATCACCATGAGCAAGAAAAGATTCTCTTTTGGCGTTATGTCTCACTATCTTACTTAGACAATGAGAATGTATATTAAAATCTAGCCTTAAAAATAAAACTTAGTCCATATTAAAATAATAAATATTTTCTATATAATAAATAATAAGTTATAAATATATTAGTTATTCAATTATTAATTAATTTTTTTTTTAAAAAAATTTTAATCTATTGTGTTTTCTTGGCATTTTCTATTTTTATTTTGTCTATTTTGAATCTATAATTTCTTTTTAAAAATAAATTGAAACATGAATACCAATTAACTATTTTATTATATAAACTTTTATAAATTATTATTTTTATTAATAATACTCTTTCTCAAGCAATTCAATAATAAAATATTAAACTTCAATATCAATACACAGTCCAACATTTTAATTAAATACTTACAAACCAAAAACACCATTGTCAATGCTTCTATGTGCTCTATATAATCCATAATCAACTATGTATATTAATGCTGGAGGCGTCTTCTCTAGGCCTTCCTATTTTAAATTGATAATTCCATATATTTTAGCACATATACATTGATAATGATGCATCATTTTGTTTATTATTTCATGTTTTTCTCATGTTTTTGTTTTTCTCATGATTTTCCATGTTTGAACAAAATTTTGATTTCAAACATTAGACAAGTTGGTATTATTTTAACAATGTGGTTGAATATGTTTAGATTTCCAAGGATTTTTAACAACATGATGTCCCTTCACCCCAAATAATTTTATCAATTGATCAACACTCCTTTCAATTGGATTTTGAGTTTTTAAACCCTTAATACACATCCAATTGATTATTTTATTCATATTAGAGTGTTAAATTTATTTTAGAATTTAATTTTAGAATGATATATATTTTGGATAAATAGTTAGATATTATTATGTCAACATTTGTAACTTATGATAGTTTTTATGGTGGTGCTTATGGAGTGTAAAAGTGACATCTAGTACAACTTATAGAATTTGTTGTGAAAAGTCTACTAAAAGTTTATGAGCAGTAACATTTTGGTACTTATAGGCCATGATAGTGATAATGTGAACCTTTATTATTATTCATGAATATTTTTTCATGGAACATGTACAATTTAATTGACCCAAAGTAAAATTATATGGTTAGGGATACTTGTCAACATTTTTATTAAGTGCATGTATTATGCTTACAAGAAGTTTAGATTAATAGTTTTATCCTATAAATGGTAGAAAAATAATTTATATTGACACAAACTCTGACATGTCCTACCATGAAGTGGGACCTAGTAGAGTCATGACTTTGATAGTCTTGATTTTTGCCTCATTTGTAACAGACTAGTTAGTGGATCCATACAACCATGCCACCTAGATAGTTTTTAGTGATCCCTTGGATTTATTAACCTCTACTCTTTCAAAGGTAACATGGAATGATCAGTGCTTTGGTAGTGGTTAACATAATAAATTACCACAAAAAATAGATTATTTACACGTGGAGATTTTAACATAATTAAATCTATAAAAGAAAAAGAAGGGATTTTTAAAATGAGATGGTTTGTTGGTGAATGAGAAGCATGGTTATATATGCATAATAAATTGGAGTTTTATGACCCCAACCACCACTGTAAACACTCCCTCTCCCCCACTTAGTTCACTTAGTCAAGATTTTACTGAGGAAATAAAAGGTTTCTCAACAGAATTGATAGAACATTATTGGAAAAGAATAATGGCTTCACCTTTTCCTAATGCTTTGATAGGTCAGTTAACATTCCCATTAATATCCTTCTTTCAAATCACCAATTCAATAAGTTTCACATAGAATGGTTAGCTCCTCTTAAGATAACCTTTAGAAACTAGATTTATCTCAACACTTCACATTTGAATCATGAGTGTACCACCATGCACATTAGGCATGTTTGAAATCTTTTCCATGCCCTAATAGTAACAGATGTTGGTTTCAATGGTGGAAAGATACCATAGTGAAAAATGTTGCATTAATAAATGCTTTTGATAAGTAATTTGATTTCTTCATAAAATGATCCAATGTTTCCCACATTAGAGAGTTCAACAAGGTGTTCTAAGAGCTATAATTCTCTCCCCTCAATGAATCCATGAAAATTCAAAGAATAACGTTGTGTGAAAAGATAGAGCTAGCCAAGATTCACCAAGCTCATGGTGTTTAAATTTGATCTATAAATTACATGCTCAAGGTTGAGAGATAGACATTTTATTGTTAAAAAAAAACACTCAAAGAGACTAAAAACCATCTTAATATCCTAAAATACATTATTCAAGCATTATAATAAGGTATTTCAATTATAATATTCTAATGATAAGTCAGAGGTTACTTTTTATAAATTTATTATTGTTGTACCCTCAAATATCTCCTCTATCCAAATAATGGTTTGTGATAGGCATATTTATAAATGTGAACTTAAAAAAGCTATTAATTATATGACACATGTGATAAAATCTCAGAACATGATGAATTTACTTATGAATTATATCAAATTCTATGTGATTGTGTTGGTCCATATTCACATAGATTCTATATTGAAGTCCTAACTATCAAATATATAAGTAGGACCATTATTAAAGGAAACATAAAGTTCATCCCCAAATTAGGAGCTCTTGAGCTTATCACTAACTATAGAGCTATCACCCTCCTTAGTGTCTTTTTTAAATTTATTTGTAAATCTCTAGCCCTAAGTATGTTCTTCATTTGGTGGTCAATCCTAATAAATGGGATTTATCCAAGGTGGATACATTCTTGACAAAATTATATTATTTTTTAAAGACACATACTAGGATCACACAACTCAAAAAACATCTCTCTTTGTCAGAAATAATTTTTAGAAAGCTTATGATCGGATTGAATAACCTTTCATTATAAACAGGTTGCAAGCCCTCAACTTTGGGTCTAGATTTTTTTAATCAATCAAATTAATTTTCAAACATCCATCAACCTATTTTATTATAAATGGAAAATAATTTAAGAATTTTGGCCTATTAAGATCTATTAGGAATGGGTGTCCTCTAGCTTCCTTCCTACATGTGCTAGTGAATAAAGGTTTTGGGTACTATTGTCACCAAATATTGCACCCTATAAGAGGGTTTTCAATCATATTTTAGATTTGGGAAACATGGGAAGACTTCTAGGTATGTGGGTGTACCTATAGTGGAAGTGAGCTTCAAGGTTGAAGGGATAGCCACCTGAATGTATCTTGAAATGCTTATCACCTAAACTAGTGTTTGTTTATGGGGAAAATATTTAGAAACTTGCATGAAATTTAATTATTATAAGTTATTGATACACCAATATTTTTGACATATTACTATCATATTCCTATCACAATGAAACAAAGCATATAAACTAGCTTCAAAGTCTAAAGGATTCTAGAATCAATGTTTCAGTATAGAAGTGTGATGTATGAAGCAAAACTAGGTAAATGGACCAAAGGGTAGATTTGACACTCCAAAAATATTTTTACACTTTAAATAATCCTAAAACACTTGAATACACTCTATATGACTTGTTATAATAGGAAACATTGCATAAACATGAGAGGATATGGGAAGAGAGGATAGAGAATCATCACTTTGCATCACCATAAATCACTTTGTACACTTAGAAAATTATTCATGAACTCAAAAACATACTTGAATTAATATTCAAATTCAAAATAAAATGTCATTCCATCAATGATTCACCATGCATGGTGTGGTATTAGCTTACAATAGCCAAAATGGCTGCTACTTATAGAATTTGAGAGAGAAGTGAGAAGAGAGAAGTCCTAAGGTCACTAGGACATGTGCCATGTTGAGATAAGGAATTATACATTTAAGAAAATGAAGTGTGAGGTGTACCATTAAATTCTTGATAGGACAAATGGCCCTTAAGGTCATGAAACTCCTAAAATGTGGCATATGACTCTCTTTACTTACATGTAAAATTGCCTTCATTATTTGGCACTTTTGGAACATCCCATAAATAACTAGGGTCAAATATCATGATTAAAATGAGTGGAATGGGTTTTATACATTCTCCACCATGAACTAGTTTTATCCATAATCATCTGAATTCCTTTACACATTAGTTGGAACTCCTTATAGACTAAATAACTCCTCTTTCACTTACCCCTCACACTTGGATGCAAAATTAGCTTAATATTTCCATGAAAATACATATATATGAGTGAATGACACATGTAAATACCTTACATGTAGTTTTCATCCAATTGAAGTTTTCATCCTTCTCACTAGTTTGCTTACTTTGGTAGTTTTGACTAGCTAAAGTGAAGGCACTTGTAGAAAAACTTAAGAGATTTTTTTTCCCAATGATTTAACATTATGGGTTATCTCAAGTCTCAATCCTTTTCCCAAATTTGATTACATCTCATGACCCTCCTAGAACCTAAAAAACACCAAAAATAACCAAATAAAGTCAATTTTCATCATGTTCATACAAGTATGGAACACCTCAAGTTAATAGGGAGGATCCCTAAATATCCCTCTACAAACTCCAATCACTTTCCATTCCATTTTATTCTATTTGGATAGATATCCTTCCTTGTTTTCCCAATCAGATCATTATCTAGGGTTTTGAGGGTTTAGAGTATATTTCACCCTTAGCCTTTATTCATAAAGGCCTGACATTGAATAGATGAACTAATCCCACAAAAAAAAATTAATTTCCTTATTAAACTTATACTATTCCCTTAGGTCTCCATTAAAAGTATCAAATAAGATGTGATCATTTCAAATTGCCTACACGATCTTTTCCTTCCATTTTCTAAAGGCTTAATGAGATTTGAGGCAAGAAATGGATTTCTTGTGATCTTCCTTTCACTCCAAAATATTATAAATATTTGATACATCCATAAAATAATTTTCAAATGGATTATAATTTTCTTCTAGTGCTATAAGTTCCACTGACCCCACAGTTGGGTTTTAGGCTTAAACCAGGCCTAAAGGCTTTAACTGTAACCATGAAGGTCTAGACCACTATATTATTTTTTAGGAAAATTTGCATGGTTATTCATGTTTTTTCATGTATTATACATCTTTCCAAACTTACATGAAGTTTTCTAACAATCTCTATCTTTCTTTATCATCCATTTTCTTCAAAATCTACTAGTTTGCATACAAAGGGAGTGCCCTCTATTTGAGACAAAATAGAGAGAACTTCCCCTATTTTATAAAACAATGTCAATATTGGAGAGGATTATATAATAAATTAATATGATCTTCACATTTTTTTATACCTTGATCACATGGGTAACTCCCTCAAACCTCATAAAATATCTAAGGTAGACTGTGAGAGATGACTGTGTGCATGGGTATATATATGGACTTTAGGTTGAATAAATTAAGAATTTGCATTCATTATGGTGTTTTGTGTAGGTATCCCAAGGCAATTAAAACCCTAAAAAAGGTGTTCCTATGCCTACTTACCATGGAAATTTTCCAAACACTTCTCATTGCATACTTCTCCACCTAATTGGTTTGGACTGCAAACTATGTTCCTTATTTAAAAGAGGCACTTGTAGGTGACCTTGCATGGTTTAGGCCTTGAATTTTTTTTATAATACTTATTTAATATTTAAAATGTTTTTTTTAAAAATTATTTTGACCTATCCAATTCAATCTCTTTCGATACAAATATCAAGGACATTATCTTTTTCCTCACTATCTGACTACAGTCAGCTAAAAGTGACTGTGCAAGGGTCTTGTAGGTTAATATCTATCTTGGAAACTATGAAACATACCTTTAAGAATAATTTGAGGTCTTATGAATTATTTTTTAACTCATATGACTCCTTATGTTTGTAGTTTTTCATATCTAGGTTTGTGCTATGGACTATAAACACCTACAGTCAGCTATAGGTGGATCTTATGAGAAAAAAAAACATGTAGGTATGCCTATTAGGCCCCAAAACCTATTTATATAACCTTATTTTATGTTATTTGGAACATAAATTTAATATTAAACTCAACAATACTAACTAAAATTAAGATATGCATTCATACTACCACTTGAGGGGTAAAGGTCATTTTGAACTTGAATTTCTGTAGATATCACTATCTAAACTCAGTGAATAAAAGTACATATTAGAGACTTTCCAAATATATTTTACACCAATAATATGTATTCCTCCTTTTTCAAGGATCTTCTCCTATGTATAAGATATAATGTGGGTACCTTTGGATTAATCAAAACTCAACATGACATTATCATGTGACCTCTCCAAAAAGGGTGAGTGCTTTGTTTTGTGATTTTAGGGATTTTATCATCAAGTTCATAGTCATCACCTCTTGAAGTAACTCCTAACCTTTCATACTAATATAACATTACAAATATGTCTTCCATGATATTTAAAATAGACTATGACTTCAATAAGGTTTTAATTATGTCTAATCTCCTTCGTATAACTCCTTCATGTATCTATGGTGCCACATATAGGTGGACTTTTATAGGTGTAAGGTAGTAGATGTGAGTTTAGGTAGTGAAAATGGAATATAATCCTTCATTTGGTTTTATACCTTATCAAAGCTTCCAAATACATCTTTATCACCTTGAAGGACCTAAAGAAAGATTCAAAACTCCCATTTTAGTGTTCTTACACTCCTATAGGTGCTGATGAAGTTACAGAGAGGGAAGTGAATGGGAACATGAATAATGCACATCATGTGTTAGCCATCAACAAGTATTGTACCTTATATAAATGATCAAATGGATCCCCTTAAACTTTTGAGTACTTTAAATAATTTAAAATTATAGACACCTAAATCTGGGTGGCAATAACCTTCCAACCAGGCTTTTAACCAATTTTCACCAAAGTGCATAATTTGGACTAAAACACGCTAAATGAGTTGAAATTGATATATTAAAGTGATGATTTTGGCCAGAGTGTCATTAAATGGGGCAATGCAATTTATAAAGAAGCTAACTTTGATCGGATCATTTTGAGTCAAAATGCTAATTTTGTACTTGGGTGCCTTGGATTACTCTTTTTTATCAAATCTCTTGCACAAGACATGTGCCTTTGTTATTTGGTGTTGAAAACATCCTAAATAAGATAATGGATCCAACACATTTGATATCAACTTCTAATTCCAATCTAGTCAAATTTTGGGCCAAATAATATGACATTCTGACCAATTTGAGTATTTTGTGTATAAAGAGCCAAGGTTTGCATCAAAGTGTTTAATCATGCTTAAGAGATAATTAAACCAAATCATGAGCCTAATTAAGAATTTTGTGGAACTTACTGAATAATTTGTTTTTAGAAATGAATATTGAATATATGCATCATCAGGTGACATCATTTCTTGAGAAGACATCCCTAGGCCATAAATTCCATAAATATCAGGATTCATGCCTTCCATGCCTAGTTAATGCCCCTTATTCAAAAATATTGATGAGATTATTTATGATTTATTATTGAATAATTGAATTAATCCTTAGCCACACATCTTCATCTTGAGATGGATAGATTTAGGTTGATTCTAACCATTTTTGAAAATCTATAAATAGGAGCCCTTACCTATTGAATTTGAAGCTCTTTTATGCCAAACTTATAATGCCCAAATTCATTAAAAATAATTATGAATTAGTGTTATAATGCCCAGATATTGAGCCAAGCCAAAGATACACATGGTGCCAAGAAGAGATGGAGGTAGCCACACTTCATTGATGAAAAATTCACGAGCACAAACTAAGCAAACCACTATAACAAGCATTTTGGAGCATCCAAGGAAGGTGAAGGAAGGTTATTCTTTCATGTTTTAGTTGTGTTTTCCATTTTGGTATTGTTAACTAAGCTCTCCCTTTGAGATAGAATTAGGGTGTTAGTTTAGTGTGTTTTTGATTTATTGGTTTATTCACTAACACAATAGTAGTCTCCCCTTGTTTCAATCATATTCTAAGAAAATAACTCCATTATAATGTGACACTCTTCTCCATAACACATTTAGGTGCACATTCATGGATAACTATGTGTGAGTGTTGTATATGACTGCCATAGTACCTTTTATGCCATTTTAAGGCTTAACTCACCATATCATTTTCCAAGAGTATATTCAACATATTAGAAACTTCCATCATACTTCCATGAATGTTCTTAGATCCATTAAACACCATGAGTGTAAGTGAGAATGAACTAGGAGCTAACTATGTTTCACACTTCACTGTAACCTCTATGCTACTAATCTTGGAGATTGAATCTTGGAAAGAAGGATATTTACATGACCTTTGAAATGAGTAAACCATCATGTCACATTTTATTGAAACCATTTTATATAAATATACCTTCCGTAAATGGTGAAATTTGACTACAAGTTCACTATCAACACCTTTTGTAATATGAGTTGTTTGATCTATCAAATCCTTTCCAAACATGAAACTAAGCATGGGTAACATGAGAGGATATAGTAAACATAATATAGAGGCAAAATCACCAACTAATCTATACATAATGGTTCAAACAAAAGCAAAACCTATAGGGTATGGGAAATAATAAACAGAAAAAGATAGTCAACTTGTTAGAGATGGTTCATAAAGAATATGATGCCATTATTTGCATTCCAAGAATTAAATTGAATCTAACCAAGTGTAATATCACCCCTGAATAAATTTGATTTTAAATTTCTCTAACTAGACGTACCATAGAAAACTTGTTAACCATTTTCATGTACATGGTGAAGTGATGGGAGAGAAGAACTATTTGAGCTCAAATTAAGCACTTCCAAAGCATTTAAAGCATGCAAATGGGTCTAAGGAAGTTGAAGGGTCATCCAAAAACCTTCTGCCATGTGCCACTCTCTCTCATAGGTCGTACAACTCTTGAAACTCTTTATTTTGTCTTTATTTTCTTGATTTTTAGTAATCACCTACAAGTTTTTAGTTAGAAACTAACATATCTGACAGGGACTAACACATTGGATGTTGGAAGGAGTTTTATAACACTTTTCTTGACTTAAAAATCATACCACTTGCATTTAATGATCTAAAATGACCCCTAGGTGACTCAAAATGACATATGGATGAATTAGACCATGACCAAGGCTTAAAACATATGATATGACATTAGATACACCCTATAACATTATATTATACCATTATATAAGTTTTGTAACTATAAGGGAGTTGACCCATTTTGACTTGTTGTCAAAATGGTCAACATTCTTGGTGATTTCCCAAGGGTGGTATGCTTTTTATGCCAGGACCAATTGTTTAATCCTATTTATTGGGCCATAGAGTCACATGTACACTAGTTTGAGACATAAATAGACTTTTAAAACACACTAAACACAAACAAAATATATAGAAAACATGACAAACTCAAAATAAACACATATGTGTTTAATTAGAACACTTATGGAACATAACACAACTAAAAGACAACACACACACACCTATTATACTATTTAAAAAACCTCACTATTGATGTGAAACATCTGATTATACCTTAACTAGGATCTAAAATAGTCCCCTTTCATCTTTTTCACTCCATGAAGGTAACCTAGCATGATTAGCATGCTCATCATTAATCACTTACATATGTGTATGGTCAAAAAATCTACCACATTTGAATCTTCTTAGGTCTACAAATGAACTATTTGGGACCTTCAAGAATGATTTGTCTTAATCCCTAAGAGATTTTATTGGGGTTGTAACTACTATTATCTCCATCATATCCATTATATTATCTTCAAAATAATGTAGATTGGAGTGTAAGACAATCCTCTCAACCTTTTCCTCTTCTAGGATAAAATGTATTTGATGTTTTGGAGTATCAATATCTTCTCCTTTACCATCTAACACCCTTGAAGGTGGTTCAAAGTCATATCAAGATTTTGACTATCCTTGAAACATAACTAGATCTATCTTAGCTTGTTTATCCATGCTTACAACTTATTGTACACTAGCATCATCAAATTGCCTCATGATAGTAAGTTATTGATCAACATAATTACCTTCATCTTTATGATTGATGGAAAACTTTTCAACATGATCATTAGTCTCATTATCAACCTTGACATTAGAAATATAATCTCTTGGAGAAAAGGGAGACTTACCCAACTTGTCAAATTATTTACATATGGCATTGAGCCTTGACATAGTTCCTCTTCTTTCATAATATGAACATTTTCTCCATGCTTGGTGAGATAATAAACATCATGTATGTTAGAGTAATTAACCAAGTCAAATATAAACTTCTTGAGAGGGGAAGTAGCCTGATCAAACTCTTGACATATGACATCAAACCTTTGTCATAAGTCATTCTCATCTACTTCATGAGTGTCATCATCCAAGGAATCTTCATCAATATAAGGTATAAATACATCATTATTTCCACTATGGAATTTAATTATATTCATTAACCTATCATCATCATACTCATGAATCATATAGTTACATTCAATAGCATGAGAATGTTTGACACTTGCCTTAGCTCTTTCAAATGACTCTTCATACATGATATAAGTACCAAGTTCAGTTTACTCAATGTATTCATAAGGATCATGATAATATGCATTTACACCATATTCATCCAAGAAAAAATTATATATTCTATCAAGTTTAAAAGTTCCATCATCAATCACATTGGATTCCTTCTTCTCATTGATTGCACAATTCAAGTTAGAACTTGTTTCAATGTATGTCTCAATGTGGAATATTGCAAGAGGATAAGTTATAATGGTCACATTGGTTCCATACCTTGTGATAAAGTCCAAGAAGGCCTAGTTAACTGAGAGATAGCCACCAATATTAGCTATAAAGTCTCTTGAAAGGTAGATTACAAAGTGATCTGATAGGTCAACAACAACTATGTCTTGGAGGATATGAAATCTAGGACAATCATGCAAGAAGACCTTCATGTTTTTTATCACCCCTATTATTTTGGTAGGTGTACCATCTAATTTGAGAACTCATTTGATATGGGTTTCATATTTTAATCCTAGCTTATCAGCTACAACTTTGGACATGATTGAAGTAGAAGCTCCACTATCAATTATGCAATTATGGACCAATTTGTCACCCAAAATGAGAGTGAGGTAGAATTGTGGAGATTTATTGGTCATAATATATGGTTTGAAAATGGTATTAAATAAATTTATAAGGATAATATGACTATTAATTTGACTTAGAGGTGAAGGACTAGTAGAAATAGTAGACATCTACTTTTGTAATAACTCTTTTTAACCAGGCATGTGAAGGACATCCTACAAGGAGATAGATGCTTTGGCACTTTTCAAAGAATCCACTATGTTTATATCAGTATTTCTCACCATATATTTATTCCTTGGAGGCAAATTATTACTTATAACTTAAGGAATTGAGACACCTTGAGCAGATCTTACCATATTTTGACTTGAAGGAGGTGTAGGTGTGTTTGGGATTATCTTGCTTATTACCATGCCTTGCTACCTTGGAGGATGATTGGGTGAGATTTTAGGAATTATATTGTCACATAATATAGTATTCCTCTTTTTGCTTGTATTTTATTTAATAGAGGCTCCTTGATTGAGTACAAAAGTGTCTTCTACCAAGAAGTTAGTGGAACTCTCTTCATGAGGCTGCCATGTCTCATTCACTTACATCATGACTTCATCTTCAACTGATAGAAGAGGAGTGAATCCTCCTTGAGTAACAAAGGATTTGTATTAATTATCATTTGTATCCATAAATTTTCCTTATTTCCAATATTTTCTTTGCACCAAATTGCTATGCACTGGTACCATCTCCCTTGTATTGGTGGTAGAATTAGGATTATACACATTAACAGGATTGTTAAAGTTAGGCTACCCTTGACCTCTTCCTCTCCCATTTTGTTGTCCATATTTCTACTGGTAAAGATATGGATTTTTATAATCACCTTTTTATACCTTGTCTTGCCTATTTTAATCCTCTAAGGCTAGGAATCTTTCCTTCCAATCAATATTATCTTTTGGCATTGGGAATTTGGGATACACATGGAGAATTAATAGAAGTATTAGAAAATGGAGGTATAGATATTATGAGGAAACCTTCTAGCTTTAATGAGACCATTTTTATATTTTATTTCAAGCTCATATGCTTTGGGAAGAGTGGAACCACCCATGGATTGAAGCATGATAGTAATTTTAGTACCAATGGCTCTCAAGTAGGTAGGGAACACAAAACTAATAGGTGGTCTCATGGGAGGAGATAATATATACCAAGTATTTTGAAACCTCTCATTGAATTCATGCATTATTTATTTATATCACCTTTTTATCATATTGAGTTGATGTTTGAGAGAGGTATGGTCACTTTCATTTTCAAATCTTGAAGTCAACAACACTCTGAAGTCATCCCATGATGTGATGCATCCACATTCTAGAGTCTTATACCAATCAATATATTTACCTCTAAGGTACATGGAAAAGAACATAATGTAAATGTTATTTTTAGTAACAATGTGTAATCTAAAATAGTTAGAGATATCCTTGATATGTTTACTAGGTGTAAAATGACTCTCACCATTAAATGTAAGGACACCTTTTGTAGCATTAAGAGGAATGGCATCATATGCTTGAAGATGAATTGGATTCTCAGTATTAAAGGTAGGAAAGGCATGAGGCCTCTCCATTTTTTATTTAATATCTTCAATTTCTTCCACCTCTTTGCTTCCTTGGATAGAATAATTATCTTAGTCTTCAAAGGGAAAATAATGTTGAGGATATTGAACTTCAAGAGGAACTTTAGGTTGCATAGGTAGATTGATGGGTTTAAAAACTCTACTAGATGATGACATAGTAGTAACCATGAATTATGAGATCAATTTTATGAAAAAATAATGGCCTTGAACCATATTTTACCTTTATATAGTCACCAAATGTTGAGTATCACAATAATTTGAAGTTGATGTTGTCAAGACCAACATTCATCTTGACAAGTTGTCTTGAAGACATTGTGTTCCACTAGGCATGCAAAAAATATTGTCACTAAATATTTCACCCTAGAAGAGGGAGTTTAGGCCTATTATATATTTTTGAAATAAGGGAAATTTTTTAGGTATGTCAGTGTACCTATAGTGGAAGTGAGCCTCTAGGTTTAAGGGCTAGCTCCCTAAATGTATCTCAAAATGCTTATCACCTAAACTAGTGTTTGATAATGGGGAAAAGAGTTAGAAAATTTAATGGAATGGAAATATTATAAGGGAGTGATACACCAATATGTTTTCCACATGACCATCATATTCCTATCATAATGAAACAAAGCATACAAACTAGCTTTAAAGCCCTAAATGATTGTAGCATCAATGTTTCAATATAGAGGTGTGATGCATGAAGAAACAAAAGGTAAATGGAATAGAGGTAGTATTGTACACTCAAGAAATATTCATATGATTTAAATGAGCCTAACATAATTTAATACACTCTATATGACATGTTAGAAGAGGAACTATTGCATAAACATGAGAGCATAAGGGAGGAAAGGATAGAGAATTATCACTTTGCATCATCATAAATCACTTTGAATAATTATAAAATTGTTCATGAAATCAATAATAAACATTAATTAATATTAAAATTTAAAATATAATATCATTCCAGTAGGGATTTTCCATACATGGTGTGGTATTAGCTTACAATAACCAAAATTGGTTGCTACCTATAGAATTTGAGAGAGAAGTGAGAACTCCAAAGGTCACTAGGACATGTCATGTTAAGAGAATAATTTATACATGTAGGAAAATTAAGTATGATATGGAACATGCAAGGCTTGAAAGGAAACATAGACCTCAAGGTCATGAAACTCCTGAAATGTGGCATATGACTCCTTTTACTTGCATAGAAAACTACCTTCATCATTTGGTACATTTATAACTTCTCACAACTGAATATGGGTATATGTCATGCTTTAAATAATAATTATGTATTTTATACATGCTCCAATATTATTTGGTTTCATCCCTAATCATCTAGATTCCTTTGCACATGAGTTATCACTCCCTATAATCCAAATAACTCCTCTTTCACTTACCCCTCACACTTGGCCTCAAAATTAGTGTAAAGTTTCCCTAAAAATATATAAATATGAGTGAATGGAATTAATAACTTTCATAGAATTATATTCTTTAGGTAGACCTTAAAAGGCCATCCAATTGAAATTTTCATCCTTCTCACTAGTTTGCTCACTTTGGTAGTTTTGACTAGCTGAAGTGAAGGCACCTATAGGAATAATTATGATAATTTTTATTATAATAATTAAAATTTATGGGTTATATAAAGTCTCAATCCTTCTCCTAAATTTTATTTCATCTCATGACCCTTCCTAAAATGTGCAAAACACCAAAAATAGTCAAATAAAGCCAATTTACCTCCTACTCATATAAGCAAGGAACAACTAAAATTGATAAATATGATCCTTGAAGAGTCATATATAGCCTCCAACCACTTTTAATTCCATTATATTCCTTTTGTATTCATCTACTTCCTTATCTTCCTAATTGGGTCATTATCTAGGGTTTTGAGGGGTTTAGAGCATATTTCAACCATAGCCTTTGTTCATAAAGGCCTGTTGTTGAACAAATGAAATAATCCCATAAAATGTTTTGCCATGACCTCATTTAACATATCCTATCCCCTTAATTATCCATGCACAGTATCAAAGAAGATGTGATCATTTCAAATTGCCTACTTGAGATTTTCCTTTCATTTCCTATAGGTTTAATACGGTATGAGCCAATAAATGGATTTATTATTATCTCCCTTACAATCCAAGAGATTATAAATATATAAAACAACCATAAAAACATGCTAAAATTTATTATGATGTTCATCTGGTGCTACAAGTGCCACTAACTCCCCACCTAGGTTTTTAGCTTAAACTAGGCCTAAAGGCTTTGACTGTAACCTTGAAGGTCTAGAGAACTCTTTTGTATTTCAATAAAATATACATGGTTATTTATGTTGGTACATTTATGACACAACTTTACAAACCTTAATTAAGGTTTATAACAATATCTAGCCTTCTTTATCATTACTTTTCATCAAAATCTACTAGTTTGCATACAAATGGAGTGCCCTCTGTCTAATACATAACAAAGGGAACTTACCCTATTTTATCAAACAAGGTGGATTTTGGAGAGAATTATATAAGATATTAAGTTTATATTAACAAGTTTTTATACCTTAATCACATGGGTATCTCCCTCAAACTTCATAAAATCTCCAAAGTAGATTGTGAGATATGACTGTGTGCATGAGTCTATATATGGACTATAAGTTGCATTAATTAAGCCTTTATCTACGTTACGGTGTTTTTTAAGGGTATAAAAATTCCATTATAACCATAATAAATTTTTTACTATTCCTAATTACCATGTAACTTTTCCAAACACTTCTCATTGCATACTTCTCCTCCTGACTAGTCTAGACTATAGACTATGTTCCTTGTTTGGAAGAGGCACCTATAGGTGACCTTACATGTTTTAGGCCTTGAAAACAAATGTATAAGACTTATTTAATATTTATAAGGTTTTTTAATAATTATTTTGACCTATACAAGTCATTTTATTAAAATACAAACATCAAGGACACTATCTTTTTGTTTACTATCCTACCTCAGTCAGCTACAAGTGACTGTGCATGGGTCCTATAGGTTAATATCTATCTTGGAAATAATTACACATGACCTTAAGAATTATCTAAGGTATTAATAAATATTGGTTAACTCATATGTGTCCTTATGTTTTTATGTTTTCATATCTAGGTTTGTATTATGGACTGTAGACACCTACAATCAGTGGTAGGTGGCTCTTATGAGCAAAAACAACCCTGTAGGTATGCCTATTAGGCCCCAAAACCTATTTATCCAACCTTGGTTGATTTTTATTGGAAAAAAAATTCCCTCTTTAACTCAATAAGAATACCTATAATTAAGATATGCATTCATACTTCCACTTGAGGGGTAAATGTCATTTTGAACTTGAATTCTTGTAGATATCACTGTCTAAACTCAGTGAACAAAAGTACATATTAGATACCTTCAAAAAATAATTTAAAATAAACATATGTCTACATCATTTTTCAAGGATCTAATCCTATGTAGAGGCTATAATATGTGTATCTTTAGAGTGATCAAAACTCAACATGACATTATAATATGACCTCTCCAAAAATGATGAGTGCTCTATTTTGTGCTTTTAGGGATTTTGTCCCTGAGTTCATAGTCATCACCTCTTGAAGTGACTCCTAACCTTGCCTACCAATATAAAATTCCAAATATATTTGACATGATCTCTAAAACACACTAGGAATTTAGTAAGGGTTTCATCATGTCCAATATCCTCCATATAACTCCTTCATGTTTCTATGGTGCCACCTGTAGGTGGACTTTTTTAGGTATAAGGTAGTAGATGTGATTGTAGGTAGTGGGCATGGAATATAATCCTTCAATTTGTTTTAAACATTATCAAAGTTTCCAAATTCATCTTTCTCTCCTTTAAGGAACTGAAGCAACATACAAAACTCCCATTTTAGTGTTCTTACCCTCCTATAAGTGCTAATGATGTTATAGACAGGGAAGTGAATGAAAAAATGAATAATGCACATGGTGTGTGAGCCTTCAACAAATCTTGTACCTTTTCAAAATTCTCAAATGGATCCCCTTAATATTTTTAGGACTTAGAATAAGCTAAAATAACTCCATTATAATGTGACACTCTCTCTCCATGACACCTTTAGATGCATATCCATGGTTGAATCTGTGTGTGTGTGTTTGTGTGTGCACGCGCGCGCGCGTGTGTATGTGCACATGTGTGCGCGTGCATGTGTGTGTGTGTGTGTGTGTGTGTGTGTGTGTGTGTGTGTGTGTGTGTGTGTGTGTGTGTGTGTGTGTGTGTGTGTGTGTGTGTGTGCGTGTGTGTGTGTGTGTGTGTGTGTGTGTGTGTGTGTGTGTGTGTGTGTGTGTGTGTGTGTGTGTGTGTGTGTGTGTGTGCGTGCGTGTGCACGCGTGTGTGTGCGTGCGTGTGTGTGTGTGTGTGCGTGTGCGTGTGCGTGTGTGTGTGTGTGTGTGTGTGTGTGTGTGTGTGTGTGTGTGTGTGTGTGTGTGTGTGTGTGTGTGTGTGTGTGTGTGTGTGTGTGTGTGTGTGTGTGTGTGTGTGTGTGTGTGTGTGCGTGTGTGTGTGCGTGTGTGCACGCGTGTGTGCGTGTGTGTGTGTGGTATATGACTACCTTAATACCTTCTATTCCATTTTAAGGCTTAAATCACTATCTAATGTTTCAATAGGATATTCAAAATATTCGAAACTTCCATCTTACTTCTATGCATGTTCTCAGGGCCCTTATACATCATGATTGTAAGTGAGAATGAACTGGGAGCTGACTATGTTTCACACTTGACTGCAACCTCTTTGATACTAACCTTAGAGATTGAATCTTGGAAATAAGGATATTTACATGACCTTTGAAATGGTTAAAACATCAAGCCACATTGGATTGAATCCATTAAAAATGAAGAGACCTTCTGCAAATGGTGAATTTTGATTACAAGTTCACTAATAATACCTTCTTGCAATATGAGTTGTTTGAGATATCAAATCCTTTAAAAACATGAAAATAATAATGGGGAACATGAGAGGAGATAGTAAACATCATCTAAAGTAAAAATCACCAACTTAGCTATATATAATGGTTAAAGCAAGATCAAAACCTATAGGGTATGAGAAACAGTAAGAAGAAAAACATAGTCAACTATTTAGAGATGGTTCATAAATAATAGGACACCATTCTCTAAACTCCAAGCATGAAAGTGAATTTTACCAAGTGTAATATCACCCCAAAAATTAATTTTATCTAAAAGTTCTCCAAATGGTCGTACCAACCAAAAAAATATTGACCATTTTTATGTGCATGGTGAAGCGATGGGATAGTAGAATAGTTTTAGCTCAAATTTAACACTTCCAAATCATGTAAAGCATGGAAATGGGTCTGAGTAAGATAAATAATCATCATAAAACCTTATCCAATGTGCCACTATCTCTCATAGGCCGTACACCTCTTGAAACTCCTTGTTTTATAGTTGTTTTCTTGATTTTTAATTATCACTTGCAATATTTTAGTTATAAACTAACATATATGATATGGATTAACACATTGGACATTGGAAGGAATTTTGTAACAATTGTCTTACCTTGAAAACCATTCCACTTGCATTTAATGCTCTAAAATGACCCCTAGGTGACTCAAAAAGGCATATGCACTAATTAGACCATGACCAATGCTAAAAACATATTATATGACATTAAATACACCCTATAACATTATATTAGACCCCTATATATGTATTTTACTATAGGGGTTGACCCATTTTGACTTGTGGTCAAAATGTTCATTAGGTACTTTATGGGATACTATGCCTCTAAAGGCTTTGTGAATAGAATAACCCTTCCCCATACACTAGAGGACGAGTTGATAAATGTCCATTTTAATAATGACTTGTTTCTCACATTCTAGATGCTGAGGAGATGGTCAAAAACACTATAGAATGTATGTATGTTTTTTTTATCTGGCCTCAAATTCTAGTATTTAATGGGTTAAGACTAACTATTATAAAAAATATAAAAATCCTAAAATTGGTTGATTTGATTCTTGTAATTAGAAGAAGATCTATGATGAGGAGATGTTTAAAATTTTAAGGACTCCATTTTCCTTTAAGTATCTTAATTTGAGTTATTGACCTATATTTTTAAACAAGTTGAGTAAAAAATATCCTACTAGAAAAAACCCTCTTTTCCATGTTTTTAACCATAAATTTAGATGTGGATCCTCTTGGGTAGATATGATTAAGAATATAGAAATGATAGGGCACAACGGTTAATATTAGATCTATAGCTAGCCAATTAAATTTTAAACTCATATATACCATATACTAAATTTATTAAATAGAGATAAGTTATTAATGGAAAGTATAACTATGCTAGATATATAAATGAAAAATAAGTGATGTACTTAGCTTGTTCTAATTATAATATATCTATGGATATAAAATAGGCTAAAATCAGGTAGGAAGATGTAACTAGAATAATTGTCATAATTTTAATTTGGTTCCTCTAGCTACCTTGATAGTTGCATCAGCCTTGGATAGTTACATCAATGCTACTATATGGGTTTGATTTTAGTGTCTTGTATATAATATTGGTTTAAATAGGATGTGATCACATATATTATTTTGGATTTTGCTTGTCCTTCTCTTTGGTGCATTTATATATGGTTCATGGACTGTCGTTCCTTATGAAATGAAAAAACCCAAGTTTTCAACATTCAATGTGAGCTTGGGAAAACATGAGTTAGTAGGAACATGGTGTTGAGTTAAATAAAGTCCCTTACTAATTAATTCATGATAATACACCATAAAATCATAGCCTTTCGTCTGAAAATAAATGGGCAAGATGTTGAAAAAGATATGAAATGTTCAAAGGGATTATTGGGAGTATCACATTCCTAAAATTTTGTGGGCATATAGACAAACTATAAATTGGGTGATAGGATTCACTCCATTTTAGTTGGTTTATGGACTTGAGGTAGTTATGCATGTGATGTTCCAAGTCTATGCATTGTGATGTTTATGAGGTTAGGAGATCAAAAATCACTGAAGGAAATGATGATGGATTTTGTTAAAATGGATTAAATTAGGCAAACAACACATTGGACATAGGAGATTAACAAGTTAAGCCAAAAACCTTATCATGATTATAACTTGTGATGTAAGGAATTTTATCTATATCAAGTGGTATACTTTATGATAGTAGATTTAAAGCATTTATAGGCAAGTTGCACATCAAATGCAAGGGACCCTATAATATTCATGATGTTTCATTGCAAATAAAAAATATTTTAAAAGATATATAGGGAACCATTATTCTAGGACATGTAAATGGTTATAGGCATAAGGCTTACCTCCATTAATCTATATATTTCATCGATGATAAAGAGAGAGGGTGTTGATTAACACCATGAAGTTAAGATTTTTATTTAATGCTATTTTGTGTTTTATTTTGCTATATATTTTGGTTTTAAGGTTTTTATGTGTGTGTATAGTATGATATTTTTGTCAAAATGCATTGAAATGAAGATTTATCAGTCAAAAACACAGAGTTTGATTTTTATGTAAATTCAACCTAAAAGGGAAGACAACTGGAGATGGGTACATGAGGCTCATCAATTAAGTTTTCATAGGTGGAACCAACAATACATGTATGAATAAAATATGGTAAGGGATAATTCAAAACCATTATTGACAAGTCACTCAGGTGATTACATCTTTCTCGAAGTAGATCGATTGATATATACATAAGAGGTTCAAAAAATGAAAGGGGATAGACAAAAGCACACCATGCCACATTAGCCACCTATAATAAAATGAATCAAGGGATTTATATGACAAAGGGTAACCATCATATCATTTAAAATTTAGTTAAAATTAATTTTGTAGGTAAACTCATGTGTAAACAACTCAATGTATTTAAACCAATTAGCTAGATGGATTTGGGAAATAATCTCTATATAATAAAGGGTGCAAAAAACATAAACCCATTACACATTAATAGTAATATAACTCTATAATTTACATATAAACCACATAATTGTGCATAAATTTCTCACCAACACTAGATAAATCATTGAAAGTCATCAACTCAATCCACAATAATAACTATGGATAGGTCACAATTATTGATTCTGCTCACTAATTCATAGGAGGAAATGAGAATTGGAATAGTATTTTGGAAAACCAAATATCATGATCCATATCGATTTGAATTTTTTATGTATTAAAAGATATTATATTCATCTCAGACTGATAGGAATCAGCACAAGAAAGAGCATTGGCATTACAACATCCTCTAAAAAACTCAAATTATCAATGACTTATTAATCTACCTACTTTTGGGAAACTAGATGAAGTTATGCATACTTTTATAAGTAGATATAATGAGGGTGCCATTCATCTTTCCAAAGATGTCACTATTTTCATCAACCCTCAACCATTGAAAGATCAACATGTATTCTAGCTCATGCTAAATCCCTCTTACCTTATAAATCCACATTTTCACCCATGCACTCTAACACCAAAGGGAAATATACTTAGCTTATTCTAATTATAATATAGATCTGGATATATAATAGGCTAAAAATAGGTGGGAAGATGTAACTAGAACAATTTTCATATTCTAAATTTAGTGCCTATGCCTATATTGATAGTTGTATCAACCCTGGATAGTTACATCAATGCTACTATTTGGGTTTGAGATTAGTGTCTTGTGTATAATATTATTAAAATAGTATGTGACCACCTAGATACTTTTAGGTTTTGCTTCCCCTTCACTATAGTGCATTCATAAATGGGTCATGGACTATCATTTCTTGTGAAATGAAAAAACCGAAGCTTTCCATATTCAATGTGAGATTGGGAAACAATGGGTTAGTGAGAACATGGTGTTGAGTTCAATCAATTCCTTTACTAAAAAATTCATGATAACACACCATAAAATCATAGCCTTTCATTTTCAAGAAAATGGGTAAGTTGAAGTTTCAAATAAAGCATTGGGTTAGATGTTGTCAAAGATATACAATGTTTAAAGGGATGATTGGGAGGATCACATTCCTACAATTTTATGGGCATACATGACAAACTATAAATGGAGTGATATGATTCACTCATTTTTAGTTGGTTTATGGTATTAGGTAGTTATGCCTATGATGTTCCAAATTTGTGCATTAAAATGGTTATGAGGCTAGGAAATCAGAAATCATTGAAGGAAATGCTAATGGATTTTGTCAAAATGGAGGAAAATAGGCAAAAAACATAGTGGATGTAGGAGATTAACAAGTTAAATCAGAAACCTTATCATGATCATAACTTGTGATCTAAGGAATTTTATCTAGAGTAAGTGGTATTACTTTATGATAGTAGATTTAAAGAATTTATAGGCAAGTTACATATCAGATGAAAGGGACCCTATAATATTCATGATGTTTCATTGCAAGTAACCATTATTTTAAAAGATATGTATGGAACCATTCTTCTAGGGCATGTAAATGGTTTTAGGCATAAGGCTTACGTCCATTAATCTTTATCATTCATTGATCACAAAGAGAGAGGGTGCTAAGTAGATCCATGTATTTAAGATTTTTATTTAATACTATTTTGTGTTCTACTTTGTTTTCTATTTTGGTTTTAAGGTTTTGTGTGTTTTTATAGTGAGATATTTTTGTCACAACACATTAGAATGAGTATTGATTATTCAAAATCATAGATTTTGATTTCTATGTAGATTCAACCTAAAAGGGAAGACAACTAGCAGTGGGTACACGAGGCATACGAATTAAGTATGGGAAGGTAGAACCAATAATATAGGTATGAATAAGAGATGGTCAGGGATAATTCAAAACCATTATTGATAAGGAACTAGGGAGATTACATCTTTCTTAAAGTAGATCGATTGATATATACACAAGAGGTTTAGAAAAGGAAAGGGGATCTACAAAAGGATACCATGTCATATTAGCTACTTGTCATCAGATGAATCAAGGGATTAATATGCCAAATGGTAACCATCATATCATTCAAAAGTTGGTTAACATTAATTTTTTATGTAAACTCATGTGTAAACAACTCAACGCATTTAAAACAATTGGCCAAATGTATTTGGGCAACAATAACTATATAACAAATGGTACAAAAAACATAAACCCATTACACACTATTGATAATAATATAACTCTATCATTTACATATAAAACACATAATTGTGCATAAATTTATCATTAGCACTAGATCAATCATCGAAAGTCATCAACTTAGTCCATAATAACAACTATGGATAGGTCACAACTGTTTATTCTAGTCATTGATTCATATAAGGAAGAAATGGGAATTGGCATAGGAATTTGCAAAAACAAATATCATGATCCATATCCATTTAAATTCATTGATGTGGTGGAATATACTTTGTTCATCCTATACCAATACAAAGCTACACAAGTAGGAGCATTGGCATTGCAACATCCTCTGCAAGGCTCGGATGCCAAATGACTTATCAAACTACCTAGTTTTAGGAAACTAGATGAGGTTATGCTTAATTTTATAAGTATATATAATGAGGGTGCCATTTATCTTTCTAAAGATGTCACTATTTGGATCAACCCTCAAACCATGGAAAGAGAAACATGTATTCTAACTCATGGTAAATCCCTCTTACCTTATAAATCCAAATCTTTACTCTAACACTAAAGGGAAATATATTTAGCTTGTTCTAATGATAATATAGATTTAGATATAGAATAGGCTAAAAGTAAGTGGGAATATGTAACTAGAACAATTATCATATTATAAATTTGGTGCCTCTGGCTATCTTGACAATTAAATCGGCCCTAGACAGTTACATCAATACTACCGTATGGGTTTGATGTTAGTGTCTTGTTTATAATATTGGTTGAAATATAAATTTACCACTTACTTTATTTTATATTTTGCTTCCCCTTCACTTGGGTGCATTCATATATGGGTCATGGACTGTCGCTCCTTATGAAATGAAAAAACCCAAGATTTCCATATTCAATGTGAGATTGGGAAAAAAATGGGTTAGTGGGAACATGTTGTTGAGTTCAATCAAGTACCTTACTAACGAATTCATGATAATATACCATAAAATCATAACCTTTCATCGGCAAGCAAATGAGCAAGGTAAATCTTCAAATAAAGTATTGGGTAAGATGTTGAAAAAGATAACAAATGTTCAAAGGAATGATTGGGAGGATCACATTCCTACAATTTGTTGAGAATACATGACAAACTATAAATGGGGAGATATGATTCACTCCTTTTCAATTTGTTTATGGTCTCAAGGCAATTATGCCTATGATGATCCAAGTTTGTGCATTATGATGGTTATGAGGCTGGGAGATCAAAAATTATTGAAGGAAACATTGATGTATTTTGTCAAAATGGAGGAAAATAGGAAAACAACACAGTGGACATAAGTGATTAACAAGTTAATTTAGAAACCTTATAATGATCGTAACTTGTGATCTAAGGAATTTTATCTAGAGCAAGTAGTATTACTTTATGATAGTATATTTATTGCATTTATACCCAAGTTGTACATCAAATGCAGGGACCCTATAATATTCATGATGTTTCATTACAAGGAACCATTATTTTAAAATATATGTCGGGAACCATTTTTCTAGGGCGTGTAAATGATTTTAAGCATAAGGCTTACCTCCATTAATCTCTATCATTCAATGATGACAAAGATAGAGGGTGCTAAGTAGATCCATGTAGTTAAGATTTTTATTTAACGTTATTTTATGTTTTATTTTTTTCTATTTTGGTTTTAAGGTTTTTGTGTGTTTGTATAATGAGAACTTTTTGTCAAAACACATCATAATGAATCCTAATCAGTCAAAACCATAGAGTTTGATTTCTATGTAGATTCAACCTAAAAGGAAAGACAAATAGTGGTGGGTACACGAGGCACATTAATTAAGTCTAGGAAGTTGAAACTAAAAATATAGGTATGAATAAGAGATGTCCAAGTATAATTCAAAAGCATTATTGACAAGTCACTTGGGAGATTACATCTTTTTCAAAGTAGACCGATTTACATATACATGAGGTTCAAAAAAGGAAAGGGAATAGACAAAAGGATACCATGTCACATTAGGTACCTATCATCAGATGAATTAGGGGATTTATATGCCAAAGGGTAACCATCATATCATTAAAAGGTTGGTTAACATTAATTTTTTAGGTAAACTCATGTGTAAACAACTCAATGGATTTAAACTAGTTGGCCAGATGGATTTGGGAAACAATCACTATAACAAAGGGTAAAAAAAACATAAACCCATTACACACTAATACTAATCAGATAACTCTATGATATACATATAAACCAAATACTTGTACACAAATTTCTCACCAACACTAGAGAAATCATCGAAAGTCATCAAATTATTCCACAATAACTATGGATAGGTCACAATTATTGATTCTGATCATTGATTCATAGAAGGAGGAAATGTTAGGAATTACCCAAAGTCTTAACTTAGCTTAGGATTTTGATGTGTTAGTTTATTTTAATAAATGTAAATGGGGCATACATATTTTATAAAAGACACCCCCATAAATATTTAAGTTAGATTAATTTAAGTTAATAATATCACTTCCTTTTAGGTTGAATTCCCATAAATGGTTGGTTATAGGAAGTTAGTTGGTTCTACTGATCATGGGTAAAATGTATAAAATATATGTTTGGCTTTGTAAAAGGGTTAATAGAGTAAAGGTACCCTTTATATGTACTTCTTTTTGTGATTAATAAAATACTTATGGACCCACATTTAGTGGGCATAAGATTCAACCTAATTAGTTTGAGTGTTATTAGTGGTATCAGAGCATTGGTTTTGCATAGTTTTGGAAAGCACGGTGAATATGGGAAGAATGGTGAATTTGGGAGAAGGCAAGATGAAAATATGATTCATGTGAAATTGAAAGCCTCACGTGAAATCTCATTCTGGATAATATAAGGTATGCCATATCCAATAAACTTTGGTTGGTATAACTTTAAAAATTTGAAAAATTATTAATTATTTAATTTTTTAATGTTTTTTCATTGATTAATGTCCATTTGAAATAATTAACCCTGTATACTGGTCTTGTATGGCCATTCAGTTGAACAAGCCTTTCATGTTCCCTAATATTAGTTTCAAACTCCTTTTTTAGCACTCCATATTGAATTTTGATGCTTTCAAATGATCAATTGTTTTAAAGACCTAAAATTTGCCCAAAATCCATTTGTACGGCCTTTTGAATCTAAGAAATTCTCTATGTGTATAAGAAATGGTTTCAAACTTCTTTCAATCAATTTGCTCAGTCTGTGATCCTGTGATCCATTTTTGAGGTTCTGAAGATCTTTTTTCCATTCCAAAAGAATTTGTAAGGTCTTTCAAAGCCTAGATTATATTAGTACAGTCCATATATGCATATGTATGGCCAAGTTATTTTGGATATCCTTGTGAGTATCTATAATTGTTTCCATCTTTGTTAAACATTCATCTGCTAAGCTATTTGATTACTAATTGAGATCCATAGACAAAACATATATTTTGAATTCATTTCAAAGGTTTTTCAAGATAAAAATTAGATTTATATAGCCCAAACCTATATAAGTATGGCCTTTTAATGTCATACATTATCAAAGCATTAATAATACTTAGTCAAATTCTCTCTAAGAGTCTTAAACACTGCCCAATGGTGAAAGATTAAATCTTCCAAGGTTTTTGTATGGTAGAAAGGAGTGCTAGAAGAGTTTTATATTTGTTCAGATCAGATTTGGCATTAAAAAGCTCTAGGAAAGTGTTGGAAATCTCCAGATAAAAAATATTTCATTTTTCTAAAGTCTTTTCTAAAGTTTGATCAATTTAGGGTTTGCATGGTGAATATAAGGTAAATAAAAGATTTAAGTTTTCACTTTCAAAAATACTTTCATGTGAAACACCAATTTTTTTTTATTATCATATAGGAAAATTTTAAGTTTATATAGAAATTTCTATCTTTATAAACTTTTAAATTCTCATAGAGCACTTGGAAAGAAAGATTTTGGGAGGTGTTTGTAACAATGAGGTCATAGGTTCAAATCTTCTTTTTTAGAAGAATTTTCTTTAAGAATATGCTTTCTTGAAAAGGAATATTCCCTTTTTGGAATCTTTTATGCTTTACAAGTTGTGAAAAGCATATTTGAATGTAAAAACATGCATACTTGTTGAAATTTTGCATGTGAAGTTGATATCTTTTACTTTTGTGTATCTTGGTGAAATAAGGGTGTATTTTAGAAAAATAAGGGTCTAACCAATTTTTTTCGGTTAGGTTAAGTGCAAAACCCATAAAAAACTCTTGTTTTTTTGCTCTACGTGGAGGTGAAGTGAAAAACCCCATAGAAGCATTGTCTCGTGCAAAGTGCTATAATTATGTATGTGTGATAGATTAACAATTTCCAATTATTCTGATTGGAAATAATTGATGGAGGCTTCATTAGTATTTAATGAGTTATGGGATATTATTAAGAATGAAAATCCCACATTTCCAACAAAATAGGCTAAACTTGATGCATTCAATTTGTATGATTCTAAGGCCTTAGCATTGATCAAATTTTGTTGTACTCATGATACTTATATTCATATTGAAAATTCTCCTCATAGTTATACTGCATATAAAACATTGTCTGATTTGTATGATAAAAAGCCTAAGCATAAGAAGATAGACATCCACATTTAGTTGTGTACTTTGTCATTATAAGAAGATGGGGATATGGCAGAATATAAGTATAAGTTGAAAAATATTACTACTGAGTACACTAAGGCTAGATTTGGAAAACTAGATAATGATTTCATAGTTAATGCTGCATTAAAAGGACTAATTAGGTCCTATAGGAACTTTGTATAAATGTTGCATGTATCTGAAAAGATTATAGACATCACTTTTGATAAGTTGGTTGAGTTTCTCATCCAACATGACCTCTCTCTACCTAAGAAATCTAAGAAAACTAAAGAAGCCCATGTTTTAAAATCAAAGCCTAGTTCATGTTCATCTGAGCATCAAAACAATAGAGTAAACAATTATAGAGGGGGTCAAGGTTATAGAGGAGGTAATATCAAAATAGAGGTAGAGACTATTCACATTAGTAATAATCCAATCATTCTCATTCAAATGAGACTAGTGATAGAGGATGTGGTCACAACTCTTATAGGGGCAGAGGTCATGATAGATTAGACATTCAATGTCATAGATTTGGGAAATTTGGTCATATTTCCTCTCAGTGTAGGATTCCTTTTGATAAAATCTAGAGGCCACAAAAATGACTAAATATAACTCTACACAATATGCTGACCATGACTATGATGAGTCTAATAATGTTGCTCATGAATCTACATTCACTTCTTTAGGGCACATAGATTATATGGAATATGAGGCTAGAGATGAGCTCACAAATGTATGGGTTTTAGACACAAGAGCAACCAAACATATAACATTTAGGTGAGACTTCTTTTGGAATTTCAAAGAAGCTTCTCTTTCTCCAATTACTTTGGTAGATAAGTTTATGCATATTCCACTAGGACTTGGGTCTATTCAGATTCTTATTCCTAATGGTTCTATAGAATATTTGGAGATTATTTGGTATGTTCCCACATTGAAGAAACATCTTCTTTCCTTGGTAACTATTCAAAAGAAAGGTTATCAAATTATGCTTAAAAATGGGCTCATCCATATCAATTCAGTAAAGGATGGTTATAAAACCATGTATACAGGATATGAGTGTGGAAATTTGGTTAGATTATATTGTAAAGTGCTTCTTCCCACAGTGGAACTTGCAACATTTGTTAAAATAGGTATAAGTACTATGTTTACATAGTGGTTATGGCATCTCTGCTATGGACATTTTTTATATCCACTCTTTAGTGGACTTGCAAAGATAGTATTCTTTATGAATCATGTGTTTTGGGCAAATAGAATCGGGAAAATTTTCCTAAAAATTCTTCATGGAGAGCTAACAAGTATTTACAGTTAGTTCGTAGTGATGCATGTGGCATGAAAAAGTCATCCATTGGAGGATTTAGATATTTTGTGTTATTTATTGACGATTTTTCTAGAATGACTTGGGTGTTTTTCATGAAAAACAAATCAGAAGTTTTCACTAAGTTTGTTGATTGGTTACACTTAGTTGAAAAATAAATAGGTTCACACTAGCCAATCTTCGTTCAGACAATGGTGGTGAGTATACTTCAAATGATTTTTCATATTATTATCAAAAACATGGCATTCATTGACAATATAGTAATGATTACACTCCATAGTAGAATAGAGTATCTTAATGAATAAAAAGAACCTTAGATGGCACATCATGAGCTATGTTGCACTATAAATGGCTCAATGATAAGTTTTGGGTAGAAGCCATTGGTACTGTAGTTTATTTGAGAAATAAGTTCCCCACAGTAGCTCTTTTGGGACAGACTCCATATGAGGCTTGGTATGGGTTTAAACCAAAAGTTAAACACTTGAAATTTTTTGGATGCCTTTGTTTTGCTTTAGCTCCCACTAAACATAGAACTAAGTTGGAACTATGAAGTCAAAAATGCATATTTCTTGGATATTTAGAAAATAAATAGGGGTATCATTTGCTTGCATAGGATACAAGCAAATTTATAATGAGTTGGGATGTAGTATTTGATGAGTTTAAGACTATGAACACTACAGAGATTGATTCTCAACTTGATAGGTTAGAGAGGAAAAATTCAAAAAGAGATAAGTGTTTGAATAATGGAGTCAATTCCTTAAGGTTATGGTATGAAACTAAAATTCCTTGACTTTCCTCTCCATCTACTAGTTTACATGTTGATGACTTAGAAATTATTGAAAATTATCTATGTATTTCTTCAAATGGTGTACATGATGAGAATTTGGGTGTTCCTAATTTGAATAAGTATCCAAAATGTGCTCAAAGTAATTTTTTTGACTTGAAAGCAAATGAAGTTAATTTAACAGGTCCTAGGAGTTCTTGTAAATAGGTGAATTATGCAATGGTTATTACTACTTCTTTTATTGATCCATCTAATTTTGAGGAGGAATATACTGAACATGTTTGGAAATAGGCAATGCAAAGTGAGTATGATGCAATACTTAATAATAATACTTGGGTTTTGGTTGATCCTCCTCCACATATTCAACCCATAGGATGCAAATGGGTTTATAGGACTAAGTATAAATCTAATGGCTCCATTGAAAAACATAAGGAAAGACTTGTTACAAAAGGATATACGTAACAAGAAGGTATTGACTATGAGGAAACATTTGTGCCAACTACCAAATGGCACACTATTTGTATAGTACTTGCCTTAGAATCACAAAATGGTTGGAAAGTCCATCAAATGGATGTTAAAAGTGTTTTTTTTAATGGTGATTTATAGGAAGAAGTATACATGAAATAACCTCAAGGTTTTGAATAGGTGGGCACAAGATTCAACCTAATTGGTTTGAGTGTTATCAGTGGTATCAGAACACAAAGTGTGTAAATTGATAAAAGCTTTGAATGGGATCAAATAGGCACCTAGGGCTTAGTATGAGAAAATGGATTCATACTTGAAATCCATTGGTTTTCAATGTAGTGAATCTGATGATACTCTCTATTTTTGAGTATAGGGTAAGAAATTGGTGATTCTTGTTCTCTATGTTGATGACTTGTTTATCATAGGCAATGATGAAAACCATAACAATTTTGTGAAGAAGGAATTAAAATATGGGTTTGAGATGACAAATCTTGGACTTCTTCACTACTATCTTGGCATAGAAGTAACACATAAATAACATAGTATTTTCATTTCACAACTAAGTATATATTTTGAGTTATTAGATAGGTTTGGCATGAGTGATTGCAAACCTTCCCTCACTCCCATGGATAGTAACTTAAAATTGTCTATGGATGATGGTAGTGCCTTTTTTGATGGCACCAAATATAGACAATTGGTGTGAGGTTTGATATATTTGATGACTATCAGGTCTGATATATCATTTTTAGTTAGAATTTTGTCTAGGTTTATGCATGAGCCTAGAGAAATTCATTGGCATGCAATCAAAATAATACTTCATTACCTTCAAGGAACGAAAACATATGGCCTTGAGTACCAACACAATAATAACTTCAAAATTGTTGGGTATCGTGTTGTAGGTTTTAGTAGATGTGTGGATGATAGAGTGTCCACAACAGGATATACTATGCATATGGGTTCAACTTCCATTGCTTGGTGTTGTAAAAAGTAGGATATAGTGGCAAATTCATCAACAAAATTAGAGTTCACTATAGCATGGGATGCTTTTATAGAAATTGTTTACTTACGACGTATTCTTGAAGATATTTAGGTTTATCAGATTGCTCTTACACTGTTATACATTGATAATCAGAGTGCAATCAATATGTCTAAGAATCTAGTATTTCATGCAAAAACAAAACATGTGGGTGTCAAATATCATTATCTGTGAATGTTGGTGGTGAAGAAAACTCTTGATCCAATATATTTCCCAATTGCTGATCAGATAAATGATATTTTCACAAAACCCCTTGATATAATCAAATTTGAAAAAAATAGAAAAATGCTTAGTATGTGTCCAAAGATCTGACTTTGGATCATAAGGGGATTTGTTAGGACTTATCCAAAGTCTTAACCTAGCTTAGGATTTTAATGTGTTAGTTTATTTTAATAAATGTAAATGGGGCATGCATCTTTTATAAAATACACCCCCATAAATATTTGAGTTAGATTTATGTTAGATTAATTTAAGTTAATAATATATCTTCCTTTCAGGTTAAATTCTCGTAAATGGTTGGTTATAGGAAGTTAGTTTGTTTTATCGGTCATGGGTGAAATTTATAAAATAAATGTTTGGCTTTGTAAAAGGGTTTGGACTTTATCAAAACAAATATGATGATCCATATACATTTGAATTCATTGATGTGGTGGAAGATACTCTTTTCAGCCTAGACTGACAAGAAACAACACAAGCAGGAGTATTGTCACTGCAACATCCTCTACGAGGTTCAAATGATGAATGAATTATTAAACTACCTAATTTTGGAAAAATATATGAGGTTATCCTTACTTTTATATGTATATATAAAGAGGGCGATATTCATCTTTCCAAAGATGTCACTATTTGGATCAAACCTCAAACCATGGAAAGATAACATGTATTCTAGCTTGTGGTAAATCCCTCTTACCTTACAAATCCAAAGTTCCACCTATCCACTATAACACAAAATAGAAATAAAATAATCTTTTTATAATGATAATATAGATATAGATATAGAACATGCTAAAAGTAGGTGGGAAGATGTAACTAAAATAATTGTCATGTTCTAAATTTGGTGTCACTAGCTATCTTGATAGTTGCATCAACGTTATTGTTTGGGTTTGATGTTAGTGTCTTATGTAGAATATTGGTTGAAATAATATGTGACCACCTAGATTCTTTTGGGTTTTGCTTCACCTTCACTCTGGTTCATTCATATGTGGGTCATGGACTGTTGTTTCTTGTGAATTTAAAAAACCCAAGCTTTTCATATTTAATGTGAGCTTTGGAAAAAATGTGTTAGTAGGAACCTGGTGTTGAGTTATATCAATTCCCTTACTAATGAATTCATGACATCACACCATAAAATTATAGCCTTTCATCTATAAGTAAATGAGCAAGATGAAGCTTCAAATAAAGTATTGGGTAAGATGTTGACAAATATATGCAATGTTCAAAGGGATGATTGGGTGGATCACATTCCTATAATTTTGTGGGCATACATGACAAACTATAAATGGGGTGATAGGATTCACTCCTTTTTAGTTTGTTTATGGTCTTGAGGTAGTTGTTCCTATGATGTTCCAAGTTTATGCGTTATGATGGTTATGAGGTTGGGAGATCAGAAATCATTGATGGATTTTGTCAAAATAGAGGAAAATAGGCAAACAATGCAATGGATGCATGAGATTAACAAGTTAATTTAGGAACCTTATTATGATTGTATTTTATGATCTAAGGAGATTTATCTAGAGCAAATAGTATTACTTTATGATAGTAGATTTAAAGCATGTATAGGCAAGTTGTGCCTCAGATACAAGGGACCCTATAATATTCATGATATTTCACTACAAAGAACCATTATTCTAGGGTGTATAAATGGTTATATGCATAAGGTTTACCTCCATTAATATCTATTGATGACAAAGAGAGAGGGTGTTGAGTAACACCATGTAGTTAAGATTTTTATTTAATGTTATTTTGTGTTCTATTTTGTTTTCTTTTTTGGTTTTAAGGTTTTTGTGTGTTTGTATAGTGTGATCATTTTTTTGTAGCACATTATAATGAATCTTGATCATTCAAAATTATAGAGTTTGATTTCTATAAAGATTTAACCTAAAAGGGAAGACAACTAACAATGGGTACATGAGGCTCATCAATTAAGTCTAGGAAGGTGGAACTAAAAATACAAGTATGAATAAGAGATGGTTAGGGATAATTAAAAAACATTAATGATGAGGCACTTGGGAGATTACATCTTTATCAAATCAGATTGATTGGCATTTACGCAAACGATTCAAAAAATAAAATGGGATAGATGAAAGGACACCATGTCACATTATCTATCTATCATTAGATGAATCAATGGATTTATATGCCAAAGGGTAACCATCATATCATTCAAAATTTAGTTAACATTACTTTTTTAGGTAAACTCATGTGCAAATAACTTAACATATTTAAACCAATTGGCTAGATGGATTTGGGAAACAATAACTATATAACAAAGGGTGCATAAAACATAAACCCTTTACATAGTACTAATAATCAAATAAATCTATGATTTACATCTAAATAAAATACTTGTGCACAAATTTCTCACCAGCACTAGATCAATCATTTAAAGTCATCAATTTAGTCCACAACAACAACTATGGTTAGGTCATAATTGTTGATTATACTCACTGATTCATAGAAGGAGGAAATATGAATTAGCATAGGACTTTATAAAACCAAATATCATGATACATATCCATTTTAATTAATTTATGTGTAAAAAGATACTCTACTCATCCTAGACTGACAACAAGCAACATAAGTAGGAGCATTGACACTACAACATCCTCTATGAGGCTTGGATGCCAAATGACTTGTCAAACTACCTACTCTTGAGAAACTATATGAGGCTATGATTAATTTTATAATTATATATAATGAGGGATCCATTCATCTTTCCAAAGATGTCACTATTTTTATCAACCCTCAAACCATGGAAAATCAACATGTATTCTAGCTCATGGTAAATCCCACTTACCTTACAAATCCAAAGCTTCATCTATCCACTCTGAAACCAAAGAGATATATACTATAATAGCAAGAAAATTAATTACCATATATTCTTTTAAATATGTCTCGATTATTATTCTTATTGAATGCATCACCAAGTGGTTCTATCAGACAACGAGGTAGGCAAAGCAAGCAACCAAAGGCATCATCAACATTACATATCGTATGATATGATTGCATGAGGACTTCAACTGACCTAAATTTTTAGCCTCACAACTCAAAACAAACATTGATAAGTTTCTTATTGATACATCACAAGTATTCCATTACTAATTTTTAATGCTAATCCTCTGATTTACATAATGTAATTTGTTAGACAAACCAATCAGCCAAGTTAAAAAATTTTGGTCTAATGTTGTGTTTGCCAACATTACATGGACTAAAACAAGGAAATATTATGAGAAATTTGGGAGATTCAATGCATAATGGATTGAGATTCAATCCATGATCATATCTCACCCCTGATTACCTCAAAAAATTATGCAATATATTGGATAACATTAATTGATCACCAAGTTACACAATCATATTCAAATTAAATTGCATGAGCTTACAAAAGTGACTAAAATTCCATTACCATTTTTCATCACAATGTTGGATGCACATGCATAATTTATTCTCTAGAAATACCTATCTATAAGATCAATGCACCCCATACATTCAATATCTTAAGGTGCATAATAACCCATGCCAGCACAAGCTCAAGCTCAACCATAGGCACCATCATAACTAAAAAAAGATTCATCATAGGTTAAAAAGGGAAGAAGAAGGCACTAGTGCAATGAGCTTCACCACCACTACATAAGAAGAGGACATAGTAGATAAATTCTTGGTTATATAATGTACATGTTCCATAGATAGTAGTTGAGTGTAACTTGGTAGAGCTAGGATTTAGGGAGTAGTAAGTTCTAATTTCCATTCTCATATACATTGAAAATGAGATTTATGAGAAATAAGAGGATAATATTATTTTTTTGGAAAGTATTGTGCACCTATCATGCCCAAAATCAAGTAAGAAAAGATCTTTGTCTTGACATCACTATTGATATTTTTGTCCCCAAAAATATCATTACATCTAATAATATTTAATCAGAAATTAGATAATTTATGTGTTGAGTCTTCAATAAAAAGGTATGTAATCATGAACCATTATAGATATTGTCACAATTGAATACTTTTACCAAGCATGTGGAAGTTGCTCTCAGAGTACTTCATACAAATTTAGAAAGTTTTCTTATTTTATTAGATCAAATGCACTTATCACATAAAATTGGAAATGGGATTAGAATATTACTTCATCAAATTAAATATCATGATACATATCCATTTTAATTAATTTATGTAGAAAAAGATACTCTATTTATCCTGGACTGACAAGAAGCAACACAAGTAGGAGCATTAACACTGCAACATCCTATGTGAGGCTCGAATGCTAAATGACTTATCAAACTAACTATTTTTGAGAAATTATATGATTTTATTATTAATTTTATAAGTATATATAATGAGTGTGCCATTCATTTTTCCAAAGACATCACTATTTGGATCAACCATCAAACCATGGAAAGAGCAACATGTATTCTAGCTTGTGGTAAATCCCTCTTACCTTACAAATCTAAAGCTTAACCTATACACTCTAACACCAAAGAGAAATATAATACAATGGTAATCAAATTAATTCCCATATATTATTTTAAATATGTCTTGATGACCATTCTTATTGAATGCATCACCAAATGGTTCTATCAGAAAACCAAGTAGGCAAAGCATGAAACCAAAGGCATCATTGACATTATTAATCGTATGATATGACTACATGAGGACTTCAACTAGCCTAATTTTTTAGCCTTATAACTCACAAAAAACATTGATAAGTTTCTTACTGATACAACACAAGCATTCCATTACTAATTTTTAGTGTTAATCCTCTTATTTACATAATGGAATTCATTAGACAAACCAATCAACCAAGTTGAATACTTTTGGCCTGATGTTGTGTTTGCCAACATTACATGGACTAAAATGGAGAGGTATTATGAGAAATTTGGGAGATTCAATTCATGATGGCTTGAGATTCAATACTTGATCATCTCTCACCCCTGATGACCTCAATAAATTATGCAATATCTTGGATAACATGCATTGATCACCAAGTTGCACAATGGTATTCAAATTAAAGTGCATGAGCTTCCAAAAGTGACTAAAATTCCATTGCCATTTTTCATCACAATGTTAGATGAACATGCATAATTTATTCTCTAAAAATACCTATATGTGATATCAATGCAACCCATGCATTCAATACCTTAAGGTACATAATAACCCATGCCATCACAAGCTCAAGCTTAACCACCAGCACCACCATAACCAAAAAGACTTTATCATAGGTTGAAAAGGGAAGAGGAAGGCACCAGTGCAATGGGCCTCACCACCACTACCTAAGAAGAGGACATGGTAGATAAATTCCTAGTTATATAATGTACATGTTCTATAGATCATAGTTGAATGTGACTTGGCAAAGCTAGGATTTAGGGAATAGTAAGTTCTAAAGTCCATGCTCATAGACATAGGCAATGAGGTTTATGAGAAAGAAGAGGAGAGAGTTATTTTCTTAGAAGGTAGTGCTCACTTGTCAAGTCCAAAATCAAGTAAGAAAAGATCTTTTGCTTGACATCACTATTGATATTTTTATCCCCAAAAATATCATTACATCTAATATTATTTTTTCACAAATTAGGATAATTTATGTGTTTTTAGTCGTCAAGATAAAGGTATGTAATCATGAACCATTATAGAGATTGTCACAATTAAATACTTTCACCAAGCATGTGGAAGTTTCTCTCAGAGTACTTCATACAAATTTAGAAATTTTTCTTGTTTTATTAGATAAAATGTACTTATCACATTAAATACCTATTAGAAATGAAAATTTTGGGTATAGATTTGGATGATAGGGATGTTCTAGTGATGATTTATTTATAATTCTACCAGTTCACTAGGGTTTCAGTTCTTTTTTCTATTCAAGAGAAAAATAAAAACAAAAGAATTAAAGAATAAATGAGTTCAAAAAGAGAAAAGGAAAATATAAAGAAAATCAAAAAGCTCACATGATGAAATAAGGTCAATGTCCGATGCATCATGATCGAGAGAAAATAATGGAAAGAGGAGAAAAAGAGCCCAAGGTATCTCTATCAGGGCTATAGATGCCTAGATGGTAGTAAAGCAATGCCAGAGTTTCCATTTTTTTTAAAGTTTTAATAGACACTGGAATGAAACCTATAACTTCATCAAGCCTATGAATTACTCATCACAATAAGGGTTAAATAAAATACATGTTTAACACACATAGATCCAAGAAATTTGAAGGCAAGTATGTTATGTGAATTAATTTAGGAGTCTCTTTCATGTTTCTGATTTAAGTATTCTTTTATGGCACACTTCATGATTTATTTAAGGATTGCTAAACAAAGTTCTAGGTTCTTGAGTGCTCAAGAGTATTTCCCATACCCACTTCTTCCAGATTATGGTCTTAACTTTGAGCCTTTCTTCTATATAATTATGCAAATTCTAGGAAAAGACTGATTATTAGCTTTTCATACTTTGGAAAAATGGTGTTTTATATGTATTTCCTAGGCTAACTATACTAATGCGCTTTGGGAGTTTCTTTGAACTATGCAGATGTTCAGGACTAAAGTAATTCAAAGAATTTATTTAGGCATTTTGTATTAGAAATTTCATCCAACAAATTTGATATTTAGGTTTACTCTTTTCAGGTATTTTATCCAAGTTGATGCAGGTTTTTCATGTTATTTTAGCACGTATTCTCTTGGGACTTATGCAATTTGTCTTTGTTAGGTTTCATGCTTTTAGGCTTATCTTTTTTGAAATTATCTTTTTTAGGCTTTTTGTCTTCAAAACTTTTGCTCCACAATAATTGGTCTTCGAGATTAATACATCAAATATTTTATCTAAAATAATTTCCCTAAAAAAATTTGTCTTTGTTGGGTTTATTGCATTGGACATTTTGTCTACAACAATTTACCTGTGACAATGCCCCCATGCCGTTTTTGCTAAAATGATTTATCCAATACATTTTTCATAATGAGACATACCCTTTGAAGTAGACTATTTGGGAAATTTCCCCTATTAATTAGATCATTTAGACTTTTGAAATGACCCTTTGGTCTTTTTGCACATACCCTTTAGCCCTTTTGCAATCCCTTTGGACCTTTGTCACAGGCATTTTTTCCTATAAAACTTACCCTTCAAGTATTTTGCTTGACAAACCTTCGCTTTGACCTTTTTAAAATTACCCTTCAACCTTTTTTCATAGACCCTTCAGTCCTTTTGTAATCCCTTTGTACCTTTGTCATGGGCACTTTTCCCTATGAAACTTACCCTTTGGGTATTTTGCCCAATGAACCTACCCTTCAAAATTTTGAAATTACACTTTGACCTTTTTGCATATACCCTTTAGCCCTTTTGCAATCCCTTCGGACCTTTGTCATGGGCACTTTTCCTTATGAAACTTAATTTTTAGGCATTTTGATCGATGAACCTAGCCTTTAGCCTTTTTGCAAATGAACTTTGGACATTTTATTTGATGAAAAAGACCCTTTAGAAGTTGTGTTTCAAACATTTTGTCTGATGAAAAAGACCTTTTAGAAGTTGTGTTTTGGATAGTATTTCCAATGAAATTGGTCTTTGGAATAATTTCATAGACAAAAATCCTAAAAGAATTCCCCCAATGATATACATGTTTTAGACCAAAAAATCTTGAATACCCTCCTACCAAAATCAAATATTGACTAGTCAAAAGCCCAAAAGCCCTAAAAAACCACCAAGTGGAACTCCTACATTTAATTATATATATATATATATATATATTCTAAACCATTATTTTTTAATGTTTGCAAGAAATAATCTGGAAGTAACAAGTCAAAGAGTCAAACACCAAGATCTATAGTGTGTATTAACTCACGTACCAGATATCTGATAGTACATAATCAAGCACATCAAACAAAGGCTTTTCAAAATATCTATAGTGTGATCTAGGCATATAGATCAAATAGACATTATGCCTTTTCATAGAGTTAACAAATCAAGATCACATTAATCCCATAAAGCTACCAAGTGGCACACTCACACTCCATCATGTAGAGGATCTAATGGTATGAGTCCTAGGTGGAATTTTCAAAGATTCATACAATGACCACTTTTCAAAAGTTATAAATAGATTTTATAAGGCTTGATATTGGAGGAGATAGAATCCAAGTCACTGAGGTATAGATATTTAAAGATAACTTCTAGATGACCAAGGCTGAAAATGCAAGACTCTTCTGCCAAACCAATAGAGCTCACCTCTTTTTCCATGAAGAGGCTATTTTTAACCACTTCCAAATGAAGAAACAATCTTAATCTACCAATTATATTACCTCATCAACATCTACAGTTCTATCCATGCCATCCTACACCAAAGATCATGCCCAATTTATGCATGCTATTTTCCAGCTATTCCACAAGTCCAAAATTCCATAAATAGAAGAACCCACCTATTTTGCATGAGGGGTTTCAAATTTACATGATTTTCTTTATCACACATTCAATTTTAGACAACTACATCTCATCTAGGAGATATTTTGTATAAAAATGGGTAGACCCCATAGCCCAATCTATATTTTTATTTCTAGTTATATTTTATACATTTTGAATGTATTTACTACAAGCTGTATCCTTTAAAGAGAAATAAAGTTAAAGATTTGTCTTTCTTGTCTTGAGAGATCTCTATGTGTGTGAGTTATTTGATTATTTTTGGAATATTTGTCTCTTTATTTCAGTATCAATAAATTCATCTGTGGTATTTTACCCTCTTGAAAATATTGTTTAGAATAAATAACCTTTTCCCTTTTGTGAAAAATAGCTAAAATACTACATATGATTTTTCATCTGTATAATTTTGTGATGTAATAAATTCAATATAAGTTTTGCTCTATTATGTTTTTTAAGAAAGGATTAAGATCCACTTTAAAATATTTAGTACAATCATCATATTTTTAGTTTTCTATAAATTTCAATTCTTCAACCCTTTTCCTGGTCAAAATCTTAGTTTAGGATTCGAAAACACTAAAGAGCAAGATTTACACAAAACTAACATTTTATCAATTTGCTTTAGATTTAGTGAAAGGAAGATGGCCTTCTCTAGAGACTAACCTATATTTGACAAAGTCCCATGGTTTTTAGAGGTTTTTCCATTGTATCATTAGGTAATTACAAACAAGCTATATAATAAAGATAGATACAATCCTATGTGATAAATTTTTTTTGGCACCCCTGGTGGGACTCAAAAATACAAAGAGATTGGTGTTATTCTTAGTGATCATTATATGATTTTTTTTCTTGGCATATGTAAACCTTGAAACTTTGAATTTGTAAGCCAGTGGAGTCACTAGGTGATTTTTATTTATGTATGAAAATCTTCATACCCCCATAATGGCTAGGAATTAGAATTTCATAGCTATGAATGGAGGTAATCCACTCATTTTGAACTAACATGATGATATACCTACCTTGGCCTTAAAAATCTTACCATATTTTACTGGTGAAACCTCTACCATTGCTTCAGAGCACATACAAGATATTTTTAACCTTTGTTCAATCCATAATGTGGTCTAGGATATTGTTGCCATTAGAATTCTAGTCTCTTCTTTCAAAGGCAAAGCTTTACAGTGGTATCAAGGTCTTACTCCTGCCTTAATTCGAGTTTGGGATGAGTTAGGCACTACAATGTGTAACCCTTTTGAGGACAAGAGTGACCACCTTTCCTTGGTTGAACAGTTAATTACTATTCAATGAGCTCCTCATGAGTAAATGGCTAATTATAATTACCATTTTTAGAAGACCTAGAATAGAATCCCAATCTTGGTTAAACCCACTACAAATAATGCTTTCTTATATTACTTGGAATCCCTCAATAGTGATATAGCTATAATGATTCAATCAATGGGTGGTACCACACTTCTTATAGCTTACGATATTGAAATAAGGGCAGAAAATTATATAATCCAAGATGGAAAGATTGTTATAAGGCACCAATGCCTCTATTTCTATAGATAGCTCCTTGCCCCCTTCAATTGCTCTAATTCCCACCATGAGAAAAACACGTACTTTGACTCCTATACCCACTAATGATATATATGAAGTAAAGTAATTACTCAAGAGTTTTGGTAATGAGTTGGTAGCTATAAAGAGACATTAAGCCTTAATATATAAGCCTTTTTAGCAAGCTAATCTAGCATACCAAAGGAATAGGTAATCTTACCAGGGAGATAGGTAGTCATATCAAGGCAACAATCAACAACAAAGACAAAATTCATAGTGAAAGCCTCCAAACATCCATGCCTTACCAGCACTAGGATATTTTAAAGCCATTGTCCCTATTCAAAATAATTTAGCTCAAGACTCGAGTGGTGCTACCCTTGTAATCAGTTGCATAACCAAAAAACTTACCCCAATGGTGTGATCAATCAAGCCTTGATGGTGCAAGGCATATCAAGAATGCAAGGACAATAGGAAGAGTCTACTTCCCAATAAGCAGACACACAAGAACCTACTCAAGGAGAAACAACTCTTCTAAATTGGCAAGAGGATAACTTCAGTGGTATGAGTCAAGAAGAAGCATTTGTCAATGGTGGTCCTATAGAAACTAATACACATTCCAAAAAAAGATAAATAAAAACTAATCATCCCCCCAAGGTAGAGTAAGCTTCAACTTCTAAAGCTATAACAAAACCAACAAAGAGAAACATAGTGCAAAGGACACCCTTTGTACCTACAAGTCAATTCAAAGAAAAATTACCCACTCAAAATATTATGAAAGAGGATCTAACCCCTATAAAATCACTATCAAAGGTTGGTAATATCCCTTTCAACATAGTTGAGGAAATGAAGAAGACTAATCTGAACATCACTATGTGGGAAGCACTATATAGACTGACATAAAGGGACTTACTACAAGAGGATTTAAAGAATTTATAGATATCAGATAAAGTTCCATTCAAGGGACCTATAGCTACAACTAATTTGTGTCAACCACAAGCTAACACTAAATCAAGAAAAAATGGTAAGCCTCTCCCCTTCTATCTTTCACTTATAGTAGGGAAGCATCTGGTCTATAATTGCATGGTAGATTTAAGGGTTAGTATCTTAGTGATGCCTAAGAAAATAGATGATGCTTTGGGAATAAAATATACACATGTCAATAAGGGAGTGGTGTAATTAAATGGGACTATTGTTCAAACAGTAGGAACTATAAAGGGATTGAACCTCACTATTCATGCTTGTCCAAGCCTATCAATTACTCAAGATATTTCATTCATAGATATCCATCCATACTTTACAATTTATCTTTCAATAGATTTCACTACAAATATGGGAGGATATCTATCTATAGATTGGTCTTATATTCTCCTTAGAACAAGATATGGAACTAGAGTAACAATAAGAGCTGAACCAATTGCAAAAGGTCATATAAAGCCATATAATCATATCCCTCCCATATAAATGAATTGTACATTACAATATCAATAGTATGAAATGGATCATGAGGATACAATGCTTATAAAATAAATTCTAGACACTCATTTGGATGAATGGGGATCAAACTTTTAATTTGATCCTTATGATTATATATAGGAAATATTGTTAGGAACATATTACATTCATGAGAGAAACACAATTATTCCAAACTTATTCAAACCAATAGAATATCTTCTAGGGATGTGGTAGTTATTTTTTGATGGTTTAAGAATCAAAAATGGTGTAGGTGTGGGAATCATGTTGATCTCCCTGCAGAAAGAAAGCTACTTCTACTCATTCAAACTTTAATTTAGTTGTACCAACAATGTGGTTGAATACAAAGAATTTATTTGAGGCCTTTAATTGGCCAAATAAATAGGGATTGATACTTTATATATATTTGGTGACAATGAGCTTATTTTTCACCAAGTAAGATCAAGAAGTGTGACTATGAATAATTTTACAAGGTCTTACAAACATAGAGTTTGAGACCTACCAGAAGACTTCACCACCTTGAACATACAAGTAGTATCAAGAGGATAGAATAAAGATGTTGATTGCATGGCTTTGGTAGGATCCCAATATAGCCTACTAGTGGAAATAAAGAAGAAAAATAGCCAGCATGTGAGGCTAATCATAAGGCCCTCTATTCTTCATAATGCAATTAATTGTCAAGTCTTTCATAGTGACAAGCAGATCATAAATTTTTTGAGAGAAGAGTCTGAGTTTTTAGATAAGAATCAGCCATGGCTACATGACCAATATGGTGACCAAATCTTTCAGCTAAAAATAAACAAGCTACCAATGGGTCTCGTCACACTGGAGAACATATTTAATTTAGATGAGCAACTAAAAGGTGAGAAGAATAATATTATAATGAATGAAGAAAATTGTGAACCAATCATCATTTTAGAAGGTAAATCTCTCAAGACAGGAAAGGTATATAATATTTCAAAGAAACAAGATTTTATTCAATTATGTGAAGAGTTTTAGGATAAATTCTCTTGGATTTATCATGATTTAAGAGGATTTGATCCAAGTTTAGCTTAATACACTATAGCATTGGATCCAAATACAAAAATTGTCAAGCAAAAATAGAGACCCATCAATCCCAAGATTGAACCCCTAATGAAAAGTGAGCTCTCTAATTTGATTGAGGCTAATATAATATTTCCTATTAAGAACTCATCTTAAGTAGCAAATATAGTCCCTATTATAAATAAAAATGGTGAAATCAGACTGTGTGTGGATTTTAAGGACTTGAATAAAGCATCATTGAAATATCATTATCCTCTTCCCCCTATGAAATAAATCCTATAGATAGTATCGAGATCTAAAATATTCTCTCTTGTAGATAATTATTTAGGCTATACCAAAACATGGTATAGTAATCATACCATGTTAAAATAGATTTCACCACCAAATGGGGCACATATGAATACAAGAAGATGCCATTTGGTCTGACAAATGCAGATGAATTTTTTTAGAGGGCCATGAATATGGCATTTGAAGGTCTTATAAATTAAATGATTCTAATATATGTAGATGATATAACTATATACTCAAAACACGCTTATGCAGATTTGAATTACCTAAAAAATATTTTCAAAAGGTTTAGTAGCAAATCTTAAGTAACAAATATTTGAATCTCATTGTAGTAGGCTAATATAATATTTCCTATTAAGCACCCATCTTAAGTAGCAAATCTAGTCCCTATTAGAAAGAAAAATGGTGAAATCAGACTGTGTGTGGATTTTAAAGACTTGAATAAAGCATCATTGAAAGATCATTATCCTCTTCCCCCTATGAAAAAAATCTTGTAGATAGTATCGAGATCTAAAAGATTATCTCTTCTAGACAGTTACTTAGGCTATAACCAAAACATGGTATAGTAATCAGACCAATTAAAAATGGCTTTCACCACCAAATGGAGCACATATGTATACAATAATATGTCATTTGGTCTGACAAATGCAGATGCAAATTTTTAGAGGGACATGAATATGGCATTCGAAGGTCTTATAAATGAAATGATTCTAGTATATGTATATGATATAACTATATACTCAAAACATGTTAATGCACATTTGAATCACCTAGAGAATTTGGGGTTTCCCTTAATCTAAATAAGTGCATGTTTTTAGTATAAGAAGGTAAGATACTTAGACACATAGTGTCAAAATAAGGTCTTGTAATAGACCTATAAATAATTAGTGCTATAACTATGTTAGCACTATCGAGCCATAAAAAGGGCTTACAAAGATTTCTTGGGAAAATCAACTTTGTGAGGAGATTTATCCTACACTTTGCCACTATGTCAAAACCCCTTACTACAATGTTAAATAAATGCGTAGTTTTTAACTGGACATAAGAGGGAAAGGATAACTTCAAAGCTATCAAACAGGGTATCTCCCAAGTTCCTACCCTAGTCAACCCAAACTATGACAAGGATTTCATTCTCTATGCATTTGGAGAGGAAGGAAGCATCTTAGTAATTTTGACTCAAAATAATCAAGATCAATTGGAGCAACCAATTTCCTTATTCAGTCAATATTTAGGCATATGCTCTCTAATAATAAGATACATTTGATGGTGAGTCACCGAGCATTAAAGCATTCCTTTTGAGTAGGGAGATAAATGAAAAATGAGCATGATGGATCACCAAAGTCATGAAGTGCAAAGTGGATATCATAATCATGAACCTTGTAAGAGGAAAGGATTGTGTGAACAATTGGTTACCAACATCAAGACTTTTGTACCAATATCTGACATAGTGTATGCTCAATCTACACCTCAGCTAGACAATCCACCTTCTTTCAAAGTTGGATTCAAGACATAACTCATTTCCTATAGATAGACAAATACCCCTATGAATTTTAGTAGTCAAAGAAAAGGTATTTTTGACTCCAATCAAATCCCTATGTTCTTATTGATGGATTTTTATTTTGAAAGGACATGAATGGAGTCTTGTGAAGATATATTGACGATGAGAAAGTTATAAAAGTGATTGAACAATTTCATGATGGACTATTATGAGGACATTTTTTAGTGAAGATTATGGTCATCAAGATAACGAGAGGAAGCTACTATTGGCTTGAATTATTCAAGGATGCCCACTAATAGGTATGAAATTATGAAAAGTGTTCTTACTTCATTGGTAAGCAAAGGTTAGTAGCCCTTCATCTTAGACCAGTTCAAGTGGATCAACCATTGGCTCAATGGGGATTAAATTTCATCGACATGATCAATCCACCATAAAGTGTGAGTCACAAATGGGTTCTCGTAGCAATATATTATTTCATATGATGGATTGAAGTGGTTGGTCTAAAACATGACACTAAGGCATCTATTTTAGAATTCATGGACAACATAGTTTCAAGGTTTGGTGTTCCTCACATCACCATATCAGATAATGCTAAGGCATTTATAGGCATTTAGGTGATTAAATGGGCTGTCAAGAATAATGTGTACCTGATCACTTCAAATTATTACCCTTGGGGTGATGGCCTTGTTGAGTCAACAAAAAATAACTTGATTAGAATTATCAAACAAATAATGGAGGATAACCAAAGGACATAGCATAAGAATTAGAAATTAGCACTTTGGGCTGATAAGATTACTCCAAAAAGATCCATTGGTAATTCCCTTTTCATGTTGGTATATGAAAGAGAATCCTGAGTACCAATGTCAATTGAGCTTCCATCTTTAGAGCTCAATCACCAATTGGACCTGATTGACAATTATGAAAAGATAATGAGACTAATTAAACTCATAGATCTTGAATAAATCAATCATCAATCAATGAAAGTATTAGAAGAAAATTAGGTATAAACCAAGAAGAATTTTAATAAAAAGGCATCTATAAGGAGCTTCAATGAAGGAGACATGGTTATCAAGTGGGATGTGGATAAAGTAAAATTAGGTAGGCACACCAAATTTGATGAAATATGGAGTGGTCCATATATCATCACTTAGTGCAAAGAAGCCAATGCATTCTAGCTCTCCAAACTTGATGGAGTAGAACTACCAATCTCAGTTAATGGGATGTACCTCAAAACTTGCTTTTGAGGTAAGGAACTTGTTCTAAAAAGATTAAAATTTTATAAATAATAGGTTAGTTGTGTTTTTTAATAAGTGCTTATGCACATATCAACTCATTAGGAGTCTTGTATCCTTAGGTTGTGTTGTTTTTCCTATTTTGTTTTTCTATTTTTCTGGTTTTGTTCATGTCTAGGTAAGTCCTAGTTTGTTATTCCCCAGGTTAGATTTTTTTCATAATAGAAATTGATTCCATGCAAATGGATAAGGCTACTAGATTGAAAATGATTAACATGCAATCATCCCATAGAGGTTGCCAAAAATGTTGATATTTTTTTCTCCAAAAATATCATTACATATAATATTATTTGTTTATAAATTGGGATAATTTCTATGTTTTGAGTCTTCAAGACAAAGGCATGCAATCATGAACCATTCTAGAGATTGTCATAATTGAACACTTTTACCAAGCATGTGGAAGTTTCTCTCAGATTAATTCATACAAATTTAGAAATTTTTCTTGTTTTATTAGATAAAATACACTTATCACATTAAATGCCTATTAGAAATGATAATTTTGGGTATAGATGTGGCTGGTAGGGACATTCTAGGAATGATTTGTTTTATAGTTATACCAGCTCACTGGGGTTCTAGATCTTCTCTTTTCCATTCAATAACAAAATAAAAATAAAAGAATAAAAGAACCAATGGGTTCAAAAAGAGAAAAATAAAATAAAAAGGATCACATGATGAAATAAGGTCAATGTACCATGCATCATGATTAAGAGAAAATAATGGAATGAGAAGAAAAGGATCCCAAGGTATCTCTGTCAAGGCTATAGACACCTGGCTGAAATTAGAGCAATGCATGAGCTTCCATTATTTTTTAAGATTTAATAGACACTAGAATGAAACCTACATCTTCATCAAACTTGTGAAGAAATCATCATAATAAGGGTTAAATAAACTACACATTTAACACATAGAGATCTAGGAAATTAGAAGGCAAGTATGTTGTGTGAATTAACTTAGGAGTCTCTTTCATGTTTCTAATTTATGTATTCTTATGTGGCACATTTTGTGATTAATTTAAGGATTGCTAACCAAATTTCTAGGTTCTTGAGTGCTCAGGAGTATTTTTCCTACCCACTTTTTTCAAATTATGGTCTTAATTTTGATCTTTTCTTCTATATGATTATGTAAATTCTAGGAAAAGACTGATTATTGTATTTTCATAATTTGTCAAATGGCATTTTATATGTATTTCTTATGCTAACTATACTAATGCACTTTGAGAGTTTCTTTGAACTATGTAGATGTTTAGGACTAAATAAATTTGGAGTATTTATATGTACATTTTGTATCAGACATTTTGTCCAATAGGTTTGATATTTAGGTTTACTCTTTTGGGGTATTTTGTCCAAGATGATGTAGGTTTTTCATGTTCTTTCAAGAATTATTCTCTTGGGACTTATGCAATTTGTCTTTGTCAAGTTTCATTTTTTTGGGCTTATCTTTTTTGGGCTTTTTGTCTTCAAAACTTTTATTTCACAAGAATTAGTCTTCAAGATTATTATGTCAAACATTTTATCCAAAACAATAAATATTTTTTAGTTTTATTGCATTAGAAAGTTTGTCCACAATAATTTCCTTGTGATAATGTCCCCATGCCACTTTTTTCAACAATTTGCCTGATACATTTTCCTCAAGGAGACATACCCTTCAAAGTAGACCCTTCAAACACTTTTCCATATGAATTAGATCCTTTGGAATTTTGAAATGACCCTTCAGCCTTCTTATATAGACCCTTTGGCCCTTTTTCAATCCCTTCATACCTTTGTCATGGGTACTTTGCCCTAAAAAACTTACCCTTAGAGCATTTTTCCTGATGAACCCGTCCTTCAACATTTTTGAAATTTCCCTTTAGCCTTTTAGCATAGACCCTTTGGCCCTTTCTCAATCCCTTTGAAACTTTTTCATGGGCACTTTGCCCTACGAAACTTACCCTTTGGGAAAATTTCCCAATGAACTTGCCCTTTAGCCTTTTTGAAATTGCCCTTCAGACTTTTTACATAGACCCTTTGACCTTTTTGCAATCCCTTTGGGCCTTTGTCATGGGTACTTTGTCCTATGAAACTTACCCTTTGGTATTTTTTCTTGATGAACTTGACCTTGGGCCTTTTTAAAATCACCTTTTAGCCTTCTTGAAAATGATATTCATACATTTTATTTGATGAAAAAGACCCTTTGAAAGTTATGTTTTAGACATTTTGTCCAATGAAAAAGACCCTTAAGAAGTTGTGTTTTAGACATTTTGTCTGATGAAATTGGTATTCAAAACAATTTCCCTAGACAAAAAGACTAAATAATTCCCCTGATGATATACATGTTACAAACAAATTAACCCTAAATACCCTCCAACCAAAATCAAACTTTGACTAGTCAAAAGCCCAAAAATCCCATAGAACTACCAAGTGGCACCCCTGCACTTTATCACACACACACACACAAATATATATATATATATATATATATATATATATATATATATATATATATATATATGTTAAGCCATTATTCATTAATTTTTGTAGGAGCAAATCTGAAAGTAACAAGTATCAAGATCATGCAAAGCCAAAGAGTTAAACACCAAGATATATGGTGTATGTTAACTCATGTACTAGATATTTGATAGTGCATAATCGAGCACATCAAACAAAGGCTTTTAAAAATCTCTATGGTGGTGACAAGTGTCACCATCATAAGATCTTAGTACATAGATCAAATGGCCTATAGGACTTTTCATAAAGTCAACAAGTCAAGAGTTAAGGAATCCTGTAGAGATGCCAAGTGGCACACTCACACTCCATCATGCAAAGGATTTGATGGTGAATGTTTGAGGTTGAATTTTCAAAGATTCAAACAACAGTGACTTTTAAAAATTTCTAAATAGAGTTTACAAAGCTTGACACTGAAGGAGATAGAATTTGAATCACTGACATGTAAATATTCAAAGATAACTTCTAGATTACTAAGGCTGAACATGTAAGACTACTCCAACAAGCGAATAGAACTCACCTCTTTTTGCATGAAGAGGTTATTTTTAGCCACTTCCAGATGAAAAAGTAGTCTTAAGCTACTACTTCTAGTATCACCTCAACATCTATAGTTCTATCCATGCCATACTATGCCAAAGATCATTCCTAGTTTGTCCATGCCATACTATGCCAAAGATCATTCCCAGTTTGTGCATGCCATTTTCTAGCCATTCCACAAGTTCAAAATGCTAGAAATAGAAGAACTCACCTCTTTCATGTGAGGGGTTTCAAATTTGCATGATTTTATTTACTGAGCATTCAAGTTTAGACAACTACATCTCATCTTGGAGATATTTTGTATAAAAATGGGCAAACCCCATAGCCCAATATATCTTTTTATTGTTAGTTATATTTTCTACATTTTGAATGTATTTACTACAAGATATAACCATTGAAGAGAAATAAAGTTGAAGATTTGCCTTTCTTATCTTGAGAGATCTCTGTGTGTGAGAGTTATTTGATTATTTGTGGAATCATTGTCTCTTTGTTTCAGTTTCAATAAATTCATCTGTGGTATTTTACCCTCTTGAAAATATTGTTTGGAATAAAGATCCTTTTCCCTTTTGTGAAAAATAGCTAAAATTTTGCCTCTAATTTCTCATTTCTATAAGTCTATGCTGAAATAAATTTAATATAATTTCTGCTCTATTATGTTTGTTAAGAAATCATTAATATCACTATAAAATATTTGGTAATTACCATATTTTCAATTTTCTCTAAATTTCAATTATTCAACCCTTTTCCCAGTTAAAACCCTAGTTTAGGATTCAAAATCACTAAAGAGTGATATTTCCACAAAACTAGTATTTTATTAGTTTGTAGTAGATTTAGTGAAATGAAGTTGGCCTTCTCTAGAGACTAACCTCAATTTTCTAAAGTCCCATGGTTTTTGGAGGTTTTTTCATTATATCATTAGGTAATTATACAACAAGTTATAGAATAAAGACAGGTGCAATCCTATGTGATAAAAATAACCCAACCTCTTCTTTCTATTATGGTTGATACAATAGGTCAAGAAGTAACCCAATAATGAATTTAGATAGAATTTTTTTAGGCACATATAGTTGAATGATCTTCTATGGTGAAAGAAGAAGACTTGTTGACATAGGAAATTCTACCTTTAAAGTTAGTACATAGACCACGAACACATCCTATAGCTAGACCATCCCCAAAAATAAAATACATGATGGTGTCTTTTGGAGAACCAACAAAAGAGAGTGGAGTGTAACAAACACATGAAACACATAAACACCTCAGGAATAAGATATGAAGTGGTAAAAGTAGAGCTTCACTCCTCTACAAAATTCTAAAAACAAGATAGTCGTGTAAATAAGCAATGTTTTAGAATCATCCCCTTCAAAATATTCTAATCAAACATAGTGCTTGAATCACCAACTCCCTTAAAGAAGCCAAAAGAAATTAGTTTGGCATAGTCTGAACTTCAATAACAAGTTGCATAGGAGTTAGATGATGTAGTAAAGGCACACAAGGATGATACAAGGAAGGATATTGAAGAGAAGAATACAAATAAGAAAGATTTAAATCACAAAGTTGTTGAGGAAGGAGAGCAACACAGAAAATAGGACATAGAAGTAGAGCATAAGTAAACAGATGAGGAAGTAAAGGCTCAAAATAAAAGAGCCAAATAATTGGAGGCAAAGAAGAAATCAAAATAAAAATCATCAAGGAAATACCAAGAATTGCAATCTACATAAAAAAATAAAGAGGAGTTAGAGGCACTAGATCAAAAGGCTAGAGAAGCTTTGTACATCAAATAAGAGCAGGCTAGTTAAGAGGCTAAAGAGAAGGAAGCCAAAGCCAAGGCTAACATAGAAGCCAAGGTCAAGGCTAAAGTAGAAGACAAAGCCAAGTCCAACATAGAAACTAAGGCTAAGTATAAAAGAGAAGCCAAAACTAGATCTAAGGTAGAAGCCAAGAAATAAGTAAAGTGTGTAGTGAAACAAGAAACTGAGACATAATAACAGCTAGTGAAAAAAACATCAAATATACTTCTAGGTGAAGAAACTACTATGGAAGGTGCACATGAGGAGGGCTTATAGCCAAAACCTCAAATAACCAACTAGTGGTTATGGGATGTTCCCACATCATCAACCTAATTTACAACCTTTTCTCTCTCACTATTGCATTTCAAAACAACCCCCACGACAATTGTGACATCATATTTGGCTCTCACGGTGACTGCACATAAAACTTATTTGGATGTTTTCAAGATTTTGCCCACTAAACAAATTGAAGGTGCAACCATGTTCCAATATCAATAACACAAAAGAGTTTGGCCTTGGATCAATAAGTATTTTAGATATGATAAGATAATGTAAATCTGAACCTCTAGTTCACTAATGCATGCCAAACATTGATAGCAATTATCTTGAACTAATCACTTGAGTCTGTGTTTAGTTAATGTCTGGAAAAAAATAGTTCTCAACTCTATTAACACAACTAAAAAAATAATAGGTGGATGTGCACAAGCTATAATCATTTTGAGCTCAATGGAATAATATAAAAATAAAAATAGAGACAATTTGTGAGCTCTTAGAGGAATAAGAAAAATTTATGGATAAAGTTACACTTCAAGCTAAATGGATAACTCAGGGTATGTTGAATAAGAATCACCGACTTAAAAATTCATTATCACAACTAATCCAGATTTTGATATGGTAGAAAAAGTGTAATCTATGATGGAGGACCATTTAGATACCCCCAAATTAATGAGCAATGTACTTAAGTAATTATTTGATTCAAGGGATAATGAATGCCATGCAAAAAATGTAGACCTAGCACAATGAGATTATGCACATTTCATTTGATGGAATTTAACCAAAAATTCATATAGATAGGTTAGATAATCTATCCAAATACATATATATTAAAGTTTTAAATTCTAAAGCACTCATCACCATTACATAAGATGAGTGCATATTCAGAACTTGATGGTTATTCAAGTCCTGCTACACACAATGCTCACTATAGTGCAAGAAGTGCTAATAGAATGGAAAATGTTAAAGAAATATTTTCCCCAATTTGATGCCTCCATTACACAAATATTTTAAGTATCTCAATCCATTCTTCCATAATAGTAGCAACAAATGATTCACCAAAGGAAAACTACCACTATTGTGCATCAATAATACAATAGACACCATAGCCTCCGCCACTTGATGTTATAGATCCAAGTGATTCATTTGTAGTGTAAGTAAAACCATCATCACAACCAATTCAAAAAATACAATTACCTAATCAATAGGTACACACACTTACAATTTTGTAGTTTCAAAAGTTTTACACAATTTTCTAGGATGGCCTTAAGCATTAGGATTAGGATTAGGTTGGTTAAAAATACAAAATGGAATCAATTTGGTTAGGCTAGTCTATTGAAACCCTTCAAGGGTGGTGTAGAGTAATTTCTTACTCTATGTCGTATTTGATTTATTTTTTGATTTGAGCACTGCAATTTTGGTTCCTGTGCACCTTGGGCATCTCAATAGAAGTTTTGGAGCAGAGGATGGGTTCATTTTTGCCTAAGTGTTGAAATGCAGAGGAGGCTACCAAGTGTTGCCCTCCGGTCACACGGGTCTTTTTCCCCTTCTTATTTCTTTCATCTCATTTTTTCCCAAGTATCAAGTTCAAGTGAAAGTTGCCTAGTGTCTCCTTCTGAAACACAAAGCTGGCCAGCTGGAGTCCTTCGAGGCCTCTTTTGTATCTTTCCAGAGAATCACGGATCATGCCACGTACCTAGTAGCAGTTAAGTAGAATGCACCATATGTTAGCATCCGCATCTCATAAAGGCATCCATGTTTCATTCTACCTTTTTGACAAAGACATTTAATGAGCTAAGCCGTAGAGAAAGTAGAAAGTGCCAGGTGGTAGTTGCGGAGGCCCTAAACTACCTTTTTGAAGAAGTAGCGAAAGTCACCACATGGCGGCATCTAGGAGACGTGGGTTCAAGGCTTTCATTCAATACATAGGGGAATCATTTAATTTTGCTTAAGTGCCATAAAGCAGTGGATGCTACCAAATGTCACTCTCTACTCCCTTTCTACTCCATCCCCAAAAGGCAACAGAAGATGCCATGTATCTTCCCAGGAGCAACAGAGATCACCACATGTCAATTTCTAGGAGACCATCTTCAAGCCTAATTGCCGAATGAATATTTTGGTGGGTCCCAGATGTTATTTCAAAGGACTATGGAAGTTTCGAGTCTCAACATGCAAATCCTACCACGTGCATCCATCCCTTCCTAGAAAGTTGCCCAAGCAAGGAATGAAATAAGTTTTGTTTTGATAAAACTACAAAGTATCGAGGAAGCAGAATGCGATAGGTGTCAAAGGTGGAATGTTCCTAAGTAGAATAAAGAGAAAGTGAAAGTGGCCAAGTGTCATTCTCTAGTGCCTTCTAGACCATAAAGGAGAATTTTCATGGATTGACTAAGTGTCCTCGTGTCTGTTTATCTGCTACAACAAAGATGGAGGGAAACTAGGCAGAAGTTATTCTTGGTAGATAGAATAGTGCATTGGGTAGATTTTTGGGGCTTGAAAGAATTGAAGATGCCATCTATTTTTCCCTCTAAGTAGAGGTAGAATGGATAGTTAAGTGGCTAAGTAGATGATGGAATGAGAAATTTAGGCATGGAAGGAGGTACTAGACATGGATCGCCATGCTGCAGTTAGGGCAGTTCTTGATAAGACCAGGACGCATCCAAGACATTGAATGCACCATCTGTTTTGTCCCCTACGAGTGAATGATGGAGGAGAATTGTGTAGGAAAGAGGAAAATGGTGAGAGATCTGAGGCTATAAAAGAAGAAGAATTGTAAAAGAAAGTGAGGGGGAATTCTATAGTTTGACTTTCTAGAGTTTTTGACCAGTAATATCATTTGCTCTTGTTTCAATTTTCTTGAGTTGTAAAGTTGATGTAACTGTGCATGTTTCTATGACTTTTATGTGGCTAAATGAATTAAGAATATTTGAACTCTATGCCTTGGTTGGTGTTATCTGTGTCATTTGCAAAGTAGTCTATACTGCAGATTTTCTGGAGTTGTGATTAGGAATGTCATTTGCTTTTGTCCCATTTTCTTGAGTTGGAAGGTTTACATAACTATACGTGACTTTTATGCCTCTTATGTGATTGGAAGATTCTATTTAGAAGATTGGACACTATGCCTTTGTTGACATTCTCTGTATCTCAGCAAAAGAATCCCCTGTTGTGAGCCTCTGTTTCTATTATTTCAATCTTTTACATTAATCATGCACTTGTCTACTCTTAAATGTAATTGAATCCTATAATAGTTTCACTATGCTCAGGTTAGGATTAGGATTATAGTTAGGCACATCACCATAGTTAGGTTTCATTCCTGCATTTGCATTTTTGTTTAATCTTCTATCCCTTTTCCCCCAACACTTGACACAAAAGAAGAGACCAGCTTCTCTAAAATTTGGAGGTTGTTTCAAGCCGCATTGTCCCACAGCTTGAAACTTCCCATTGTTGATTGATTAAGATCAATCACAATTTTCATCATCAACAATTTTTGGCATGCCCGGTGGGACCAATCTTTCAAGGAGTTGAAGAATTTTTGGCGTGTTCTTCGGCCAATTAGCCTTTGGAGGTTTTTATCAACACCAACAACGACTCTAAGTCAAATCAGCCGATTAAGCAATCCTGGTATCATCAAGAAATCACCTTTCGGTATGTATAATTCTATTACTCATAGCTATGGGTCTTATTCTCCTTCATATATTTTTAATCAAGAATGAGCTTCTCGTGGAATCATGCCAAGTAACAAGGATGCAGATGGTCATGAGCTATACCAGTCTTATGCCTAGTCTCCCTAATATGTCACATCCCATGCTCAACCTAATATTATTTTCACCTTCAAAAAAACATTACTAAGATTTTAAAAATATGTATTAGAGCTTGACAACAGAAGGGGATATGGCCAAGAAATCCCTAATCATGTCATCTATCAAATAAGGGATGTGGTAGATCTTTTTAAAAGTGAGTGGGATCCCATTGAAAGGGCAAATTGGCAAGAGTTTACATATGAGATGCTTGATGTGTATGGATTGATTGCATTTATAGAATAAAGGCTAAGCGTTCATGAGAACCAACATTACCAAGTCTACCAAACTCCATATTCACCACCACAAATTCCAAATCATTCATACGCCACCCCGGTTCATGAGCAAGGCCAAACCTGTCAAGGTCACTCCCCCAATAATGTAAAGACTATTATAACAGCAAGGGAAGAGGACCCCAAACCCTCACTATCTCCTCAAGCCCCTTCCACTCTTCCTCAAGAACCTTCTTGTTTTCCATTATAGCCTTCTTCTTCATCCCCTTTTAAAGAAGAATATATTTTAAAGGAAGCAATTGAGTATGCAAAAGAGTACACTCAATCCATGGCTAGTCAAGAGGATCCCCCAAGTACAGATAAGGAGGAAATCACCATGAGTACCCTCTTTGATGAACAAGAGGACAAGTCATCAGCTTGTGTCTTAACCTCTGATGAGGAAGAGATCATTTTTGAATTTTTCCTCACTTTACAAGAAGATATGGAGGAACATGGACACTCCCTTGATCAAGTCATTGAGACAGGTGACACTATCCTTCAAGAAGGCTATGAATTGGCCAAATGTGGAGAAGATAAATTTGAGACTCAGCTGAGTATGTAGAAGGAATATCAGCTTTAAGATTTATGCTTTCAGGAGGATGAAGTCGTCAAGGAGCATGACTATGCAATAGAGCTGGGATTTGAAGGAGATAAGCCGAAAGATGATGGATATCAAAGTACACAAAGTAATGAACCAATAGCCAATGATTTCTTGATGACACACGATAGCATGAAGATCCAACATTCGATAGGCTTTCAAAGACAAGAAGAGTTTGTGGGTGTCGAACACATGTTTTACTCAGACTCATTCGAGTGTAGGCAAATCTGTGTGGCCAGCATAGAGGACATGTCATCAAAGATATACCCATTGCAATTACTAGTATGACAACATAAGTTGGCTCATCATAAAGAGGATGTTGGAAAGTTTGTTTTTGATCTTGGAGGGAAATAAGGATCTTTAATTAATGTAGTTAGGTAGTTTCCCATTCCTGCATTGATTTTTTTGTTATTGCTTTCCCACTTTTCTTTTAAAAATAAGCATTTTAATCACAGAGTCAGCGTCTTAGAAGTTTTAATTCTTTAAATTTTTCTACATTAAATGCTTCCCCAAATCTATCGAGATCTCTAAGGTACCTTGCACCACATAATGTGTCCACCTTGCTATTTCCTGAAGATTGAGTAGGATTTGCTAATGGTCACCTAAAATTAATGCTATTTACGACTTGATAGGCCCATAAATATCCCTTAGAAAATTTTAAAGTTTACAAACTCTCAAGCATTCCTATGAAAATATCCAGCTCATTGCAATTGATAACGCCTAGTGAAATTTCTTTCAGCGAGTGAATTTTTATCTTACACAAGGTTCATACTAGGTTATCATACAAGAGATATAGAGATGGTGGGAGCATCATCTTTGTAGTAAGGAATAGGGACACCTAGATACCTTGATAGATTACTAGCTAGTAAATCATACACTACAACTCTTGCACAACTACCAAGGAGCTACCCGAGAACAAAAGTCATGGGAGTCAGTCAAACTAGTGACACATCCAAGGTAAGGGACTATTCAGATGGGATCATGGACCCAACCCTATAAATACCCAGTAGAAATAACCTCAGAGAAGGGGCACACCAAAGGTGTCTGTAAAGAGCTAGGGTAAGGCAATATTAAATGTTCAAAATGAGGATATGGACCTCACAACTAGCTCAATTCATTATCCCAGTCATGCACCCATGCCCAAATATAATTAAATTATGCACAGACTTACTCCATCCACAATCTTATACCATTCAGCAAGGCCCATTCATGCTGCAGGTCACCCCACAAGCTATCAAGGACATGCTTGCCCTGAAATACAATGATACCACCACCTTCCCCACCATTGATAGGATGCAAAGGATGTGGGCAAATGTCAACACTCAGACTAGGTTTTTGAGGTCTGAGTTAAAAATGACCGATGGTGATGTAATGGTACCCATGCTTCTTGCATCAAGAACTCAGTTTGCACCCACCAGACAAGATGAACTATCAATGATGGCCCTCATCTTTGGCATGAAGGATGACACGGTGGTATATGTTGAGCATATGGCCATCCTCTTTAGGCTAAAAATAGTTAATAGGAGTACTGTTTTGACTTCTCAAAACACATTACCTTCTCAATCATGGAGAAGTTGACCCAGTTCAGGGCAAAAGGGATATTTAGGTATTCCTCCTTTCTATTTCATCTAATTCTGCACCAGAACCCTGACCTCTTCACCCACTACATGAATTTGAACCTGTATGACCCAACTTTTGACCCCCAAAGGACCATCCCTGTGTCTGTATGGACACATGTTTTATCAAAAACTAGTGACACATATGACTTTTGGGAACTGTTCGTCACCCCTGTCCTTCATTACGTTATCCCTGAGCCTATCATAAATAGGTTATTCCCAAGTGTTACAAACCTCCTGGTCAGTTGTCTAATCCCATGTGATTTCTATTTTGGGGCCCACCACACGATCATAAGGGTCCATGGATTTTATGGAGAACCAGTGTTGCTGCCAAAGGTTTTAACTCTTAGGTTAGCATTCTTAGAAGTCACCAGCCAGGTGTCTGTGGTTGATAATGAGTACAATTTTGGGAAGAAGAAGAGGAAAATGTACAATCTCCCATGGATGGTAGGCAATGTGAGCCTAGAAGCCAAAGAAACTGAAACTATGCTACTAAGAAAATTGGCCTTCCTAGGATTCCTATTGGTCGAGGATAAGGGTTTATGACCCAACAGAATACATAGCCTCTATAGTGAAGACAAACAGAATTGGAGCCAAGATTGTGCATGAAAGCTGCCCCTTTTGGGAAACCAGGAAAAACCCTACTGAAGATACACCTAGTCTCTATGTTGAGCTAACAGATTTGCCCATCCCATAGAATAGGCCATGGGAGACCTTCTATGATATACAGAGGGATTATGATCCCAAAGTCAAGATGACCTCTGGTTTGAGAAGGACGCTGAGGAATAAAGAATGGGATGTAGAAAAAATTGAGGCCTATTACAAATATAGGCAAGAAATTTCCCAAAACATCCACACCTTCAGAGGCATACATTTAGATGAAACATGGGAAGAAATTTGGGATGAGTGGCATCCCTCCCCTACATCTGGCCCAAAAACAAGCCAAATGCTGACACTTAGGGCAGAGCAGGAAACTGGAGCGGGACCAAGCCAACAACTGTAGACTTTAGAGTAAGCTGTAGCTACCGTAGAACAACAAAGAAGTGTGGTGTCATCACCACCAAGGGTTTCCCCATTATCTAGAGTGATTGAAGTCCCTAGTTCTCCACAAGAACCACCATCAACTACAGAGGTGGAAGGGAAACAAATGCAACCATAAGAAGAAACACCCAAGAAGAGAAGGAGGGTGCAGTTTCATTTGGATTCAGAGGAGGAAGAGGAACCTTCATAGTGCCCAGTGTAGAGCACTGTAACTTCCCTTCATGTAAGTATTACTTCCCCTCTTCCCTCTCACTCTCCCCCTTTCCCTTGTCTGTGTGGTGCCTCTACCTAGCCAAATGACACCTCCTGCCACTACTACCATTCCCATTCCCATTTCACAATTCACCCCATCCTTGATGCCTCAAGCCTTAACATTACCCTATTTCTCTCCTTCTTCTCCCAAGAAACCTTTCCCTCAGATTGCCCATAGCCAACCACTAGCTATTCAATATGGCCTACCATAGGGATATCCTCTTGTGGGAGGACACATTGTGTCCCCTTCCAACTTCTAGACGTAGGCCGATGCTGCTAGGAAGGCAAGAGAAGCCCGATTGGAGAAGAAGAGGATTAAAGAGAATAAAGCACAGGGGGTCCCACATTTGAGGTCACAATTTGATCCCATATAACAACAACTAACGGTGACCCATTTGTCACCCAACGTTGCTAAGCTGAGCGAGCAAATGTAGTCAGAAGAATACACAATGAATGTAGTGGCCATTGACATGTCCCTGTTCAGGCCCTAAGATAGAGTTGAGCTACTGACATAATCCACTTCTATGGTCATAGAAGATTATTTGAAGAAAACAAGAAGACTGCAAAAGATGGAGGCTGATTTGTCCCAAGAAAAGGCAAACTATAATAGTTTGGCTGAATAAATAAACAGAAGAGACAATGAAATAATTAGTCTGCAGAAACAGTTGCAAGATATTGTTTCCCTTTAGACTCAATAGGCAATCCAGGCCTAGAACAAATCATTGAAGGTAGAGCTCACACTTGTAAAAGATGTAGCCATAGCCCTCAAGTAGGAGAATGCAACATTGCAGGGAAGAGTCAAAGGGCTCAAATTGCAAGTTACCCAATCATAACAGGGGCTGCTAGAGGAACAAAATAAGGATGTGGCTTTTCAAGCCCGGTTCTAAGTAGAGCAGCAAAAAATAGCACAAATGATAATAAAACTAACTAATAGGCCACAAAATGGAGTGATAAAATTGGTGAAGGAGCTCTACGAGTCAACATGGGAGAGAATCTCTTCGAAGATTGTCTAGCTTAGGCCATTTTTCACCTTCCTGCTCAACACACAGCAACTATGTGAAAGGGTGGAAAATTCAGTATAGAACACTCTGGCCACGATCTCCAGGAGAGTCACAGACTCTAATTCATTACTAGAGAAGCTATACAACACTATGGATGCAACATTGGCAGCCATGGGGATCACTGATAGAATGGCCACCGTGAAATGGGTCAATGAGGAGATCAGTCGCAATGTTACGGCCAACAGTTACAGAGAACATCTCGAAGTTGTGAAAGAAGGCATCGACAAAATGAGAAAATGTATTGAAGATCTAGTGTAGCTAGGCCTTCCTTCTCCATTTATAGATGCAAAGATGGTGCTGATGGTGGACCAAATCAAACCATTACTGCTGGCTAAATAGTGGGACCAAATAGTTTTCCAAAACTTGCAGGATGATTCCCCAGCCTTAGAGGTCAAAACTATCATGGTTCCTATTTCCCAACTGGAATTCAAACTAAAAACCATGGTCTAGATCCTACAAACCTTTTTACACAAGGATATCATTAACCTTGATCTAGATTTCATTGAATTGTAGAACAAGCAAGGGCTATCTGACCATGAGTGGTCTATCTACCAGACAACACTGTTGAAGCTATAAAGTTTGAAATTTTGATCGAGCGGGAGTCAGGTTCTTTTTGAGCAGGCTCAAAAGTCCTAGAGGTCACCAATAACTATAGAGTAATTTCTTACTCTATGTCGTATTTAATTTATTTTTTGATTTGAGCACTATAATTTTGGTTCCTGCGCACCTTGGGCATCGCGGTAGAAGTTTTGGAGTAGAGGATGGGTTCATTTTTGCCTAAGTGTCAAAATGCAGAGGAGGTTGCCAAGTGTCACCCTCCAGTTGCACAGGTATTTTTCCCCTTCTTGTTTCTTTCATCTCATTTTTACCCAAGTATCAAGTTCAAGTAGAAGCTACCAAGTGTCACCTTTTGAAACACAAAGCCGGTCAGTTGGAGTCCTCTGAGGCCCCTTTTATATCTTTCTAGAGAATCACAAATCGTGCCACATACCTAGTGGTAGTTAAGTAGAATGCACCACGTGCTAACATCCACATCTCATAAAGGCACCCACATTTCATTCTACCTTTTTGATAAAGACTTTCAATGAGCTAAGTAGCAGAGAAAGTAGAAAGCACCAGGTGGCAGTTGCAGAGGCCCTGAACTACCTTTTTGAAGAAGCAGTGGAAGTCACCACGTGTCAGCATCCAGGAGATGTGGGTTCAAGGCTTTTGTTCAACACATAGGGGCATCATTTCATTTTTCTTAAGTACCGTAAAGCAGCAGATGCTGCCAAATGTCACTCTCTGGTCCCTTTCTACTCCATCCCCAAAAGGCAGCGAAAGATGCCACGTATCTTCCCAGGAGCAACAGAGATCACCACGTGTCAATTTCTAGGAGACCATCTTCAAGCCTAATTGCTGAATGAAGATTTTGGTGGGTCCCAAATGTTATTTCAAAGGACTATGGAAGCACTAAGTGTCAACATGCAAAGCCTACCATGTGCATCCATCCCTTCTTAAAAAGTTGCCTGAGTGAGGAACAAAATAAGTTTTATTTTGATAAAACTACAAAGTATTGAGGAAGTGGATTGTGACAGGTGTCAAAGGTGGAATGTTCTTGAGTAGAATAAAGAGAAAGTGGAAGTGGCCAAGTGTCATTCTCTGATGCCTTCTAGACCATAAAGGAGAATTTTCATGGATTGACTAAGTGTCCTCGTGTCTATTTATCTGCTACAACAAAGATGGAGGGAAACTAGGTGGAAGTTATTCCTGGTAGATAGAACAGTGCACTGGGTAGATTTTTAGGGATTGCAAGCATTGAAGATGCCATCTATTTGTCCCTCTAAGTAGAGGTAGAATGGACAGTTAAGCGGCTAAGTAGATGATGGAATGAGAAATTTAGGCACGAAAGGAGGTACTAGACATGAATCACCATGCCGTAGTCATGGTAGTTCTTGATAAGACCAGGATGCATCCAAGGCATTGAATGCGCTATCTATTTTATCCCTTATGAGTGAATGACAGAGGAGAATTGTGTGGGAAAGAGGAAAATGGTGAGAGATCTGAGGCTATAAAATAAGAAGAATTATAAAAGAAAGTGAGGGGGAATTCTATAGTTTTAGACTTTCTAGAGTTTTGGTCCAGTAATATCATTTGCTCTTAATTCAATTTTCTTGAGTTGTAAAGTTGATGTAACTGTGCATGTTTCTGTGCCTTTTATGTGGCTGAATGAATTAAGAAGATTTGAACTCCATGCCTTGGTTGGTGTTATCTGTGTCATTTGCAAAGTAGTCTATACTGCAGATTTTTTGGAGTTGTGATTAGGAATGTCATTTGATTTTGTCTCATTTTCTTGAGTTGGAAGGTTTACATAACTATACGTGACTTCTATGCCTGTTATGTGATTGGAATATTCTATTCAAAATATTGAACACTATGCCTTTGTTGACATTCTTTGTATCTCAGCAAAAGAATCCCTTGTTGTGAGCCTCTGTTTCTATTATTTCAATCTTTTACATTGATCATGCACTTGTCTGCTCTTAAATGTAATTGAATCCTATAATAATTTCATTGTGCTCAGGTTAGGATTAGGATTACACTCAGGTGCATCACCATAGTTAGGTTTCATTCCTACATTTATGTTTTTGTTTAATCTTCTATCCCTTTTCCCCCAACACTTGACACAAAAGAAGAGACCAGCGTCTCTAAAATCTGAAGGTTGTTTCAAGCCACATTGTCCCATAGCTTGAAACTTCACATTGTTGATTGATTAAGATCAAGCACAATTTTCATCATCAACAGGTGGTATACTAGTAATCTACTAATTTGAAAACTTTAATGGATGGATAAGTAGTGTGCAAAGGGTGAAAATCATGAAATAACACCTAGAGTGATAACCACAACTCTTGTTTATGATTCACTTCCTTAACTCAATCATTTAATTTAGGATGCCTTGTTGTGACTTCATCTAAGGACAAGATAAATGTTTAAGTATGGGAAAGTGTTGGGAGTAGAATAAGTATACTAAAATCATATAGTTTAAGTATTGGACACGTGTGTTAGCAGTAATTTTTCTTTACATATACTTTGGTATGTATTTGATCTTTGTGAGCATATAAATAGACTTCAAAATACGAAGAGTAATTCCTTTGGGCATAACACAATTATAGAATATGAAGAGACAATGCTTTATAAAACTTTATATATAGAACTCAATTTTATTTGGATATGGTTATGATGTGATACAAATTTATATTATTCCTAAATAGTTTACCTGTATGTCTTTTGTTAGTGTTCTATACGTAGTTAATACTTTGTTTGCTTTACTCTGTTAATCATATAGTTTATATCAATTTTTACGATTATATTAAGTATATGTTTTTATACACAAACATATTTACCTCTGCTTGTTAATGAATAGATGTAGTTTGAATTCTTATCAAATGTTTCCTTTTATCACTATTTGTGTAAACTATCCTGATATTAGCATGTTATAAAGGTTTTTTAAGAACCTATGCTAACATTGATCATATGGCCATTGAATAGTTATGGGCAAGGGATTCTACACCCTCAAAATTATCAAGGAAATACTAAGCATCACCTATACAAGTTGTTCTCTTAGTGGAAAGTTTCAAATCCTTGCCAATTCACAACAAGCTCTAGAGACAGTAACCTATGCAATCGAGTAACACGTAAATTTCTTCATGATCCATTATTGTTGTCAAAAAAAATTATTTAAAGAGTTTTTGAAAAATATTTATAACCTTCTACTATATTACACTATATATGGAAGGTCTTTCTTCTATCTTAAATCCTAAGAAGACTAAGAAGATTCGATGACTATACCTCAAGATGACATGGATATTTTATCAGTAGAGATCACTGAAAAACATCCAAAATAGTTTTTTCATTCCATTTGGGACTTGTTAGATTACATAATGGATCTTTATTCATGCATGGAACCCCTATTCGAAATGGATTAGAAGAGGTCCATAAAATTATTCATTAGTTTTGGGAATATAATAAAAAAGGGAAGGGTTTATATAATTATCTTGATTTTTTTGTAAAATATGGATATAGTCATCAAATTATGATAGTAGAATTAAGGTTTTTAATGTGGTATAATAAGATCCTAAAAAAACCATAATGAGTTTATCACCTCCCTATAAACTTAGTATCTCCTCTCTAGACATTGCATTACCATTTGAAGGAACACACAACCTCATTTTCCTCCACCTCCACTAGAAATATCAAATCATTGTTGCTTGAAACTTCATTCACAAAAGATGATATGGGGTAAGCATACATAGGTTTCAAGTTAGGTATGAATATTGATTTAAACTCTATCACTTTATAAAACCCCACTTTAGTAAAAAATAAAATTATTCGATCCCATCAATGTAACTTGCACCTTTATCTTAATTGTTAGTGTAATTTTTTTATTGAGAGGCATGGTAATTTTTTTATTGACATCCAATCTGTGGGTGAAAGAAGGATTAATTAATGAAGTTATATTCACATTGTCTACTATTTATATTTTAAACCACCTTCCTTACCATTATACATAGTTTTTGATTTCAAAAAATACTCTATTCCCCCATGGGATGATTGAAATCCTACATATATTCCAATTCCTCATATTACACGAGGTAATCATCACCAACTGACTCTCAATAAGGAAAAAATTGATATTGGCAACATTTATTGTCAAGTGATCAAATTCACAGTTGTATCAGGATAATCTATCCTTTTTGTACATAAGAAATTAAAATGAAAATTAAAAAAATTATGAGAACCTACCTAGCATAACTTTTTCCTTTGGGGAAACTACGAGTTTATGTATTAGTGTCCTCCAAAGGCCAAGAATGGTCTATGGTACTAAAATTGATACAAAATAAAGAATATAGGGGGAGTGTATTATCACACCCAAAATAATATAAAAGAGAAAACTAAATCTAAAATGAGTAAATAGAATGTAACAATCCAACATAGTAAAATACCATGAATAAGATAAAAAGAGGTGTATCTTACATAATGAGATGAAACTTGTTTCTCTATAGAAACACTTTTGATCCTTAAAGTGATAAAGAAGTGCATGATGAGTATGAGACTATGTGAATCATTGAGTTTACAACATCTCATTGGTCTACTATATAAGTTTGTAAAATGGTCACAAGGCCTCTTCGTACTAATAATATTAGACAATTGAGTGTAAGATGCAATAAACCTAGTGCATTTCCTCTTAGGGACTTATATCTTAAAATTCATTAGAAAAGGTTGAAAATATCCTACATTAAGAGAGATAAGCATCTTTGGTATTCATAACCCATGAATGTCTAGAGAGATCCAATATAATCTAAAGAGAGTCAAAAGAACTATCCTCTTATCTCATAATAAGGAGAGCATTTGAAAAAAATGGCCCTCGGTATTAAAATTCAAAGAGAAAATATAAAAAATATAATGCTCTTGAGATGATGGGAGAAAAATCTACACTGATGAAGGGAAAATCTTAGACTACAAGGTAATTGTGTTTTTTTTTCACCCTAGGGGTTATACGAACCCATTATTGAAGTGAATATTTAAGTCTCAATAGTGTGGAAGTTTTGAAGTGGATGAATCTTTAAGATGAGACCATGTGGATTGGAGGAAGGATCTATAAATATTATTATGAATGCCATTGTGTATCTCTCTTGGAGAGATTGGGATAATCCACTATAAATCTCTATGGGGGTGGTTTGTCAATAGTAATATTAATGAGATGAAGCAACAAGGAGGATCTTGCATACCAACATGAGTCAACCCCACTATTTTCTCCCTCCATGGAAGATATGGAAGAAAGGTATGGATGCCTAAGGTGGAAAATATGAGAGTTACCAAACTATCAGAGTCTATGAATCATTTTCACCACATGAAATATCATTAATGCAATGATAAAGAGTATGCTAAATTCTACAAAGATGATGGCAAGAAAAACTAATCTCTTGGCATGAATATGTTTGGATAACATTGTGACAATCACTCTTTCAATTTATTTTTGTCCTCAACTCTAAGGTATGGTATTAAAACTTAAAAACCATATAATAGTGTAGATGTGACCCATGGGTGAATGAAGTGGATCTTTATTTGAATGTCCTAAAATTAATCTAGAAAAAAAAATTCAAGGGTGGTGAGAGATACATATCCCTTATTTAATCTAGACGCTACATATGGAGTCAAGATAAAATGTGTTCTAGAGAAAAAAACCCTTAATATACATATAAAGAGACTACCTAAACATTCTCACATCAATAAGTAACAATAACTAGGATAAGGGAAATTTTAGTGGCTATTTATAGCCATTTGGTTGTAAGTAGATTTTGGTCAATTGAATATGGATAATTGTGTGAAAATATTCATTGGTAGATTATCCAAAATTTTAATTAATTTCTTATATTTGTTCTTCTAATCACCCTATAAGATATATTTTAACCTATTTTAGGACATAGTTTTGCCATAATTACTACACATGTGTGGGTCTAATTCACCCTAAAGTTATAGGAGACATTTATTAGTTATTTTTAATCTCTAATTATTTATGTGTGTGTGTGGGTGGGTCGGTGGGTGAGTGTGGGTGTGTGGTGTGCACACACACAAAATAAATAATTATCAATTAGTTTTTCTTGACATGTTTCACATTGGACATTTTGCATTGCAAAGTCATAATTTATTGTCAAGAAGGATTGTGTTAGCATTTGATAAGGTTAGACATCAAGGTGGTTATCATAATCAAGAAGGTTATAATCAACCTCAAAGTGACATGTTTGACTGACACTGAGGTGGGTTTTTACCAAATTTAAGATGGATAGAATGCTAAAACCCAAGAGGAAAGTTATAGTCATGGTAGTGGATTCAATCAATTTAGAGGATATAATCAAGGTGGAACAACCTCAAGGCATAAAGGAAGAGGTGATATATGTAAAATATGTGGTCTTGTGAGTTGATTAAAATGTGGTAAAGGCCACTATCAAAATGATTTTACCAATTATCCTAGTTTTAAATTTTATTCACAAACTATCTATGAATTAAACTCTTCAAAATGGTAGTTGAAGCCTCCAAAAATAAATTATAATAGGTGGGACAGTGCCCAATGTGAGATATATTAGACCAAAATAATGCTTGGAGAGATTATGCAGACACTCATGAGGATATAAACCCTTGTCCAATAGAACACCCAAAATTCATAGTGCTTGTGGTCATGTTGGTAGTTTCACCTTTCCTCTATTCCCTAAATAAATCGAATTGAGCATTATGATTAAGATTAATGTTGTTTTTTTAGTGTTACTAAGAATGAGAATGATTATTTTTTGGAAATATCTGTATCCATATCTATTTGAATATGGCATCCTACATTCATATATTACAATATATAAGAGGCATATTTCATTAAATAAGCCTTTTCCATTTTTATTCTTTTTGATTTAAGAGTCATCTTATTAGTTTTCAATAGTTAAAGCAATCAAAAATTTGAATTTATTAGTTATAAAATCATCTAAATTGAAGCATGATGCCTTCTCTACATTTTTAGAGGATCCATTAGATATCTAACACTTTTTTCATTGAGATTACACATGTTTCAATAATGTATTAATTAATTAAAATAGTACACTATATGCTATAGAATGCATTGACAAATATGACATGTCATTGAACTTTCCACATAAATTTTCCAGGGATTATTCATGTCCATCACATGAAATAAACTATCAATGCCCCTTACTATCATCTCCCAAATCACCTTGAAATATTTCACCACTTTCAATATCTATATGGCCTTACCATTCCCTAACACTTTTCCATTACTCAAGCTCACTTTGAAATAAAACATCTCCTCCCCACACAACTTATTATTGTATGAAGGAACACATAACCTCATTTTCCACCATCACCTCCATTAGAAATATCAAATTATTATTAGTAAGTTCTATTGGAAATTGAGGTGTCTCAACTTGACAATTCATGACACTATTTAAGAGTTATTATTCACAAATTAGTATTCATGAGACACTATTCACAGTCATTATTTATGTGATGAGATGGTAGTGGTGAGTTGGAAATGACTATGTAAGAGAGGTGGAATGTTATGAAGGTGATGATGTGGCTTGTGGATGAATTGACATGACTCACAAAGGAATCTACATTATCTAAGTACATGTAAATGGAATGGGGCATACCACTCCACTAAAGAGATAAGGTTGTTGTCTTTTGTGGTTCACATGATAATAATTTAAGTTCAAAATAAAAAACATGGATATCAGGTGCACCTCTAAGTTGGCCTCATGATCTTTAGTGGAAGATAAGTCAAAAGGTGATGGATAATATTTTGAAAGCATGTTTGTGAACATGGGATAGTGGGGAGTAACTTACTATTCTAGATTGGAGGCACATGTGTGAGTGGTGCATAGTTTTAGAAACATGTGAAAGTGGAGTATGATTTGGTATAAGTGATGGATCCACTTTTGACCTATACACAAGACAATAAACATGCCAATATTTATCAATAGTGATCCCAATAAGGGTGGCACATTTTCACCTTGCTCATGAATTTTATCTCTTATTTCTTTCTCCTTTGCATTTGTAAACTCTATAAGTAAGATATTTCTCCTTTGTAGAGAGTAGAAGCTAGTAAGCTAAGATAAGATTTATAAGATTAAGAGTTCTACAAAGCCATTGAATCTCTGAACTAGTTATTCTACTAGTTGGATACTAGTGATACTCTTTTGAAGGATTACTTTGCAAGTATTTGTAACTAATGTTTAATTATCAGTAATATATTAAGCTACTTTGAAGTGTAAAGTTTTTATCTTTAAAGGGTTTTCCCCATGTAATCACTTATTATGCTATGTTGTTATTTTTAGTTGTATGTGTTTTCTTATAATTCTATAACAAGATCAAATTTGTTTGCATATTATCCTCTCAAGGTTCAGTGTAAGGAATTGTTTCTATGATCTCATATTCCTTTCAAGTGGTATAATATATTGGCCAATTTTGGTTCCAGTTGTGGGTTTGTTGGATTTTTTGAGCTAATATAATTTTGAGTGGAAGCTTATGTAAGATATATTTAGAGTTTTCTTTTTTTTTTCAAGAATTTTAGGATGGAAAGTCTGTGCAATCAAAAATTCATAATGTCTATAAATCAATCCTAGCTTGGAGAAGATGAATCATACCATACACTTCTAATTGGGGACACATTTATTAAGTGAGAACATGACCAATATGGAGATTTGATGGACCTAATTAGGGGATATCTTAACACAATATACCATCCTAAGAAGGGTTCAAAATCCTCCAATCTAACACAATCATGCAGTAACCCTAAGGGAGTCCTAAGTTTTGATATTTCACCTAAGATAATAACAAGTAAATCTAATATAGTGATCACCAAAGCTTGTGGCACAAAGTGGGGGTTAGAAATATTAAAACTCAACATGCATATAAGAAATATAATCACATCAATGTATAAAAAATACTAATTCATGGAAGAGAAGTAGAAATGCATATCTATCTACTCTTATAAAGGAGAAACAAAGTTAGGAATACTTAGCTTTGAAAATGAACCCACTGAGCCTCAATATCTCCCTTGGCTAAGGTGCTTCGCAAGAGGTTATTAGGGTATGTAAGGATGACAAAGACAAATAATATCTATAATACACAACCTATCAATGCATCTAAAGACTTATCCATAAGACAAGATCTATATCTCCAAAGAAAATATGGAACCCTAAGCTTTGATTCTCAAATAGAGTGTTCAATAAGTAGATGTTCATTCACTCTTACTTATTCTTCTTCTCATAATAAATAATATAAGTGTATAGGTAGATTTTACCCTAAACCATTCTAAATTCCTATTTTATAGGGTTGACCTAGCACAATTCTAGATAATAATTCACTAGCTCATGAGCTAGGTTGACCAAAGGCCAAACTAGCTCCTAAGTGAAAAAAACCCAAAACTAGAAAATGACTAGAAAAGGTATAATAGATAAGAAAAACCTTAAGTATAATGGTTTTAGGGGATAAGTGTGTATATAAAAAGAGTAAAAATGGATCATAATCTTGTAAATCACCAATCATTTATCCACCCATTTCCCACTGCACCCCTCAAGGCATGCACTTAGAGAGATTGAGACTTGATGGGATCTTTCAAGATACAAAGTTTTAGTAAGTGATAAAAAGTTTGAAAATATTATGTGTATATATATGCCCCATCAAAATCTCATCATGTTTCATGTGAGTACAACACAGGATAGTACTTTGGGAAATAGAACATGATAACACATAATGTTGATGTTAAGTAAAGTGCAGTAAAAAGAAAATAAGATAAATGAAAGGATAAAATTAAAAACACATACCTTAGTGATTTAGATAAATAATTATTCTTTAGGAGAAGTAAATACATAATTTGAATAACATTAGGCAAACCTTTAGAAGTTAGTTAAAAAAATAGCCAAAAATTGACACCATAGTAGGGATACCCATAGTCACAAGACTACCAATATCAGAGACACCCATAGTCACATGAATACCTGATAGAAATGAGGAAAGGAGAGCCTTAGCTATATGGGAGACAAGCTCAAAGAGGATATACCCATGATTTATGGTGACCATGTTTAATGTATATACATCACAAAGTTTAGACATTTAGAAGGCTATGATAGGACTTGTGATAGCATGAGTGTTGTGCCACAAGTCAGATGATAATGTACCACTATTTTTGATAGCCTTGATCTAGATAATATTATAGGAGAGGTTGCTATATGAATTGGGGTCTATCATCTAGGTACAAATCATGCATGACATGTATGGAGTGTTGTCTAGAAGGTATAAGTTAGTGATACCGATCATATTATTGACAACATGGATATATGAGAGGTTCCCTATGTATCGATCAACTAAGTTTCCCCATGCAGTTGATGATAGGTTACCTCAAGTTCAAAGATAGAGATGGGACCAGGTAGTGTAGGTCAAGCCCCATATGCTAGTGCTACAAATGGTGAGATAAAAAATATTTTATGGAAGCCATATGGGCACATTGTGTTGGAAATATTATCACTGATGTCAAAGGTCTAGCATTAGTGATAATGGCCCCATTGCATTTAATGATGTTTTTAATATTAATATCTTATCTAATATGTTTTAATATTTATTTAATATCAATGAATATATTTTTGGTTGCATATAAGTCAAAAGAGGTCCCATGGAGAAGTCAAAGAGTCATGGGGTAAAGATAAAAGAGGAATGGGACTCAGTTTCTCATGAAGAGTCATCATGAGTAATTCCAAGAGTCGCCATGTGAAGACAAAAGAGGGTATGGTGCATTTTTCCATGAAGGGACACTTTGAGTAATATGAAAATTCACCAAGATAAAGACAAAAGAGAAAAGGATGCATTTGATTATGAAGAGTCACCATATAACTTTTCAACTACAAAGATACAAAGGTTCATGCAAGTTTAGCACCATTTTCCATGAGGATTGAAGGGTCACAAAGTATGAATGCCAAAGTTCATTTAGAAATCTATAAATAAAATCTTGAGAAGAAATTTTTAATATGCAAGAGAGTGCATGGTTTATATTTGTTTTTGAAGAGAGAGAAGCAGGATATATTTTAGAGTTATATCATTTGTTAAGGAAGAAACATTGAGATATAGTTGTGTTTTATACACAAGATGGGTTGGTACTCCTGTGGGTTGGTGCTCACAAATCTTTGCAAGGGGTTGGTGCTCTTGTGGGTTGGTGATTACAAATAGTTATTGTGTTGGTGCATGGAAAATGGGTTGGTACTCTTGCAAGTTAGTGCTTGTGAATTTTTTAATTTGAGTTGGTGATCATTCATATACTTGAGATTGTTCTCTGTGGTTTTTCCCACTTTGAGTTTTCACATAAAAATTTGCTCTCTCTCTCTCTCTCTTGTGTGGTGCATATTATTGCTTCAGTTTTATTGCATATCTTGAATGTGTGGTTAAGTGGTTAAAGAAAAGGAATTTGATTAAGTAAAAAGTTATATAATATACTGATTCACCCCCCCTCTCAGTATATTTCATGCTTAACAATTAGAATCAGAGTAGGTTCCTTTGGAAAAAGTTTGACAACTTGAAGGTAGATCAGGAAAGCATGATGGCTGGATCACATGAAAGTTTGTCTATAAATAAGTCACCATTGTTTGATGGGACAAATTATGATTTTTGGAGCATAAGGATGAAGACTTATTTGATGTCCCTTGGATTCAACATTTGGAAAGCAATGGTACAGGAATATGAAGAGCCACAAACACTTGTAACTACTCCGATAGAAAAGAAGGTAAAACTTGAGAATATTTACAAAGGTGATGGAAAGGTTTAGCAAGATAAGATTCAGAATTTCAAAAGATAGTTTGAGAGTTTGAAGATAGAAAAAGAAGAAAATATAACAAGTTATCTTTTATGGGTTGATCAAATAGTTAATCAGATTCAAGGTCTTCGAGAAAAGTTAGAAGAATCAATTATGGTTCAAAAAGTTTTGAGATCTCTACCATTGAGATATGATGTAAAAGTTTTGGCAATTGAAGAGATGAAGAATTTATCCAAGATAAATATGGATGAGCTACATGGTATTCTTACAGCATATGAGATGTAGACCGAACAAGAGAAACCCTCAAAGAGAGAACCTACTTTCAAGACATCAAAGAAAGAGAAGGCTAAGATTCAAGAATCAAGTGACAGTTCTAGTGATGATGAAGATGACAATGGATCTCTATTCATTCACAAGATAAAAAAGGGCACAAGTAAATATCAAGGAAAATTACATTTTAAATATTTTAATTATGGAAAGATTAGACAGTTTGTAGCCAAGTGCCCAGATAAGGGTAATGGTGACAATGAAGAAGGAAAGTCTACATATAAGAAGAATTTCAAAGGAAAATTCAAGAAAGGATTCAAGAAGAAGATTTTGTATTCTAAACGTCCTAGCTCAGTTGAAGATAGTGGAGTTAGTGATTCAAAAGAAGAAGAGATTTTATTCATGGCCATACATGAAGATGCCTCTATAAGCAAAAGTACAGATGATCAAGAAGAAGAACAAGATGAAGCTAAAGTGAATCTAGAAGGATAACTCATTTGTGCCTTAGAAGAGTTAAAATCTCTTGAGAAGAAGAATCGAAGATTAAAGCTCTAGATCATGAAAAATAAAAAGGAGTCAAAGGAAATAATTGAAGATCTACAAGCACACTTTGAAGAAGCTAAGAAGAATGAAGAAGATCTAACGAGATAGTTTTAAAAAGTAAGTAAAGAAAGGTATGTTATTGAAATTACTTCTTTAAAAGTAGATCTTGAGAAAAGAAATAAAGCAATCAATGATAGAGTAGCCAATGATTCAAAATTTGAGAATAACACTAATATGTTGAATAAGATATTAGAAAGTCAAAAATCAATGTCAAATAAGATAGGTATCAGATTTGAAAAAGAGAAAGGGGAGACTACTACTTTCACAAACAAAGAAAAAGGAAAGAGCTATGTTGAAGCTCTTACAAAAGAGGAAATAAAAAGGGAAGAAGTTAAGAATATAAAAGACATCTCAAACAAAGAAGGATGGAAGGAATAGAGCTAAAAAAAGTAATTAGGTCAGAGATACACAAATAGGTCCTATTTTTATGGTTACTATTTTTATTGTAATAGATATGGTCATAAGAAAATAGAATGTCAAAAAAGGGCTAACAATTTTAGAAATAAGGAGAAGGAAAGTCATGCAGAGTCAGGTAGAAGCCACAACTCTTTTGCTCCTCTATTAGGATTTAATGAAGAGGCCATAATATGTTACAAGTGAAACAACTTTGGACACATATCTTGATACTATAGTAGTGTGTTTGAGTCAGTCAAGAAGGACCAGAATTTCAAGGCTCCATTCATCAAGAAGAAAGTTCAGATAGGTTCATGGTAGAAGAAACAACCTAAAAAATATATGTTAATACAGACAACATTGCATGAAATAAATGAAGAAAATATATGGTTCATTAATAGTAGATGTTTGAGGCACATGATAGGAAACAAAAACAATTTCATAACCTTGAAGAAGATCAATGGCATCACAGTGAAATTTAGAGATAACACTACTACCAGAATTGCTAGAAAAGGTACACTAAGTTTGGATAATGGTAGAACTAAAAATAAAAAAAATTATATGTAGAAGGTATTAAGCATAATATTTTGAGTGTAAGTCAAATGTGTGATTAGGGGAACACACTAAATTTTTATGCAAAAGGTTGTGAAATTAGGAGAAAATATTTAGATATGTTGGTTATAGATGCTCAAAGAACATGCAATAATTTATATATATTATCAGACATAAAAGTTTAAAGATGTTTAAGTTAGATTTAAAAAAATTAGCTATGGCATAGGAGAATGGGACACATAAATTTTGAAAATCTTGTTAACATCAGCATGAAGTAAGTAGTCAAAAATATTCAAAAGATTACAAATCCATCTGACATGCTTTGTGAACCTTGTCAGCATGGGAAGCAGGCCAAAAGGTGATTCAAAACAAAAGAGTACTCGACCACTCAGACATTAGAGATTGTTCACACTGATCTGTGTGCACCTATGAGAACTCAAAGTACTCAGGTGAGAAATATTTCATGTTGCTTATTGATTATTTTTCACATATGATTTGGGTAATGTTTTTAAAGAAAAAATCAAAAGCTTTCAGACATTTCAAAGCATTCAAAGTATTAGTTGAGAATGAAACCAATTGGAAGATTAAGTGTCTAAGATCAGATCGAGGAGAAGAATTCATTTTAGATTAGTTTATTGAGTTTTGTGAAGACCATAGAATAAAGAGACATTATTCAGCAGCCAAAACTCCATAACAAAATGGAGCAGTTGAATGAAAAAATAAAACAATTCATGAGATGTTAAAGATAATGCTAAATGAATCCAAGATACCAGATAAATATTGGAGAGAGGGAGTTGTTATAACGGTGCATATTTAGAATAGAGAATTATTGAGATTCAATAGTAACAAGACTCCTTATGAGCTATGGAAAGACAAACCATTAATAGTTGATTATTTCAAAGTTTTTGGTAGCAGATGCTTCATAAAGAGAACTGATAAAAAACTTGGTAAGTTTGAATCTAGAGTAGATGAAGGTATATTTATTGGTTATTCTTGTAAAAGTAAAGCTTATAAATGTCAAATAACAAAAGAACCAAGAAAATTGTTGAAAGTGTAAGTGTCAAGATAGAAGAAGATGGAACACAAATAATCAATGATTCAGTAGACATTCTTGAAATCATTGAAGAGGAAGATTTTGAAGAATAAGATGAACATGAGAAGAAGGAGAAAAAGGTCACCAAAACTCCATCCAAATATGTTTAGAGAAATCATAATGAAAGTGACATCATCGAGGACATAAATGAAGGAATTTGCACTAGAAGAATGATGGTAAGTGAATATAAGAAAGTTAATTTTTCTTTGTTATCCAAAATTTATCCTAGATTTTTTTCAAAAGCTAGACATGATAAGCATTGGGTTAAGGTGATCTAGGTGGATCTCTCCATTTGTTAAAAAATTAAGTCTCCATATTTTGATCAAAATGATTTCACAATGTAGAGCTTGTCAAGAGCTTTCTGGTGCTTTTCACGGTTTGCCAAATAGACACCATATGTAAAATTTATAGGCCGTTGAAGTTTTGATGTGATAGGGAAACAATGTGGTGTCGCAAGTTGACGTGTCACAATGCGAATGCGACAAGTGGACCAATCAAGTGGTGACACATGGTAGTCAATGAGAATCCAAAAATTCGGGTGAATTTTGTCTTTGACAGTGTGTACAGATTGGACAATGTATTGTATTTAAATTGTAGTTTTTAAAACTTTGTAATTATTCCTTGGTAATATTTTATTTACCACGCCCCAGCCACATGGGTGAACCCACAGTTGCCATGTCACCTCCACTCACTGTGTCGAGTCTACATAGCTTGAGATTTTGATATGTTTGGAGACTGTGAGAAATTCCACCTCATAATCTGAGTCATAGGAGCTCAAGATAATGCTAAGTTTAAGTTACTGAAATGTGTGCCACATATACCACATTATGTGTCGAGTCATGACAACTCGAGAATGATGTTGATTACCAAATGCACCAAGTTGAACCAACATACCATGCTAAAATTGGTACTTGAACCAATGAATTAAGTGATATGTTTGGTGTGCCAACCCACTACCACACTAAGTTAAGCACCTTGAGCCCACCAAAAGGGGGCATTGGTAGATTCAAAGGAGGCCGCCAACTTATTTAAAGCAACAAAGCCATTTTAGATTGGAAAATGTGGGATTTAATAGATAAGCTAAGCGCCCAAAAAGAATGGGATGGGTTTGGAACCCCTAACCTATTGAGTAAAATGATAAGAGCCCGACCAACTCACCTGTGGGAGTCAAGATAAGATTAAACCCACGAATTTGTATTTAAACAAGGCCATTCAGCCGACTATGTATGGGACTTATAGACCAGTTGGCTGTATTTGGTCATTTTGGAGCCCTTAGAGGCCGAACCAAAGCTCAGAATAAACTAAAAACTTGTTTATAATTTTGATACACTTTGTGCAGTATATTCATTTGCCCATTTTGGAGAATTGAGGATGCCATTTTGAGCTATATAAGTTTCCAATTTTGATTTGGAGAAGCCTCTACGTGTTGATTCAGGAAGGTGAAGAATGTGTTAAGTCAGCCAAGGTCTTTCAAAGGTTTGAAACACTATTTTGTAGAGAGATATGATCTTTTGTTGTTTGTAAGTATTATTTTATCTTGCAAATTTAGGAACATTAATGGATCAGTTCAATAAGAACCCGAGGACGTAGGAATTTCAAACCCTGTGAACAATTTTTGTGTTTTGATCTTTGGATTCATTTTTGCATTTCAGTTTTAGTTAAATTATAGATTATAATTTAGATTTAAATCAGAATGCAAAATTTAATCATTTGATCATTTACGAGAAATTGGATAAAATTGTTTCAATGGAAAATCTAACGGTTTCTATGGATAATGGAAGTGAACTTTCATTTCACCTTTATTTCAGTTTTGAAACTTGATTTGGATCAGATTTTCATTATTTTATAATCATTCCAACATCATAAAAGTTGAGAAATTTATGCTTCCAATTCAATTTAAATTTTTGAATTGAAAACTTAAAATATTCGTTTAAACATTTATAAAAAGTAGTGAAGTTCCTACTGGCATTTACAGATCAAATTTTGGTATCAGAGTAGTTGATCAATGGGATTTAATAGTTGGTTGTTGTTTTTGCTTTTATTTTAGCATTTATTTTGATTTTTGTTGTTTGTGCAATGGGTAAGTTGTCAAACAGAGCCAAGTTGATGAGCTTGAAGCATATAACCAACAGATCCAGGAAGAGAATGCTTCCCTGAGAGCAAGATTGTACTCCTTGGATGAGGAGATTGTCCATTTGAAAATGGAGTTACGAGCCAAGGATGAGCTTGTGTAAAAACTACATAATGGTGGACAAGTGAAGGATTTGCCTTCCACTATATATGTAGGCACTGTGATGGATGAAAACATTGTAAGTGAATGTAAGTCATTAATTGAATTTCCTTCCCATGAAGAATCTAGTAACAATGATTTTAGTAAATTTGAACAATATACAAAAGGAATAGGTTCAAAATTACTTTTTAAAATGAGATTTAATGGAAAAGGCTTGGGAAAAGATGGTCAAGGTGAAACTAACCCCATTCAAGTAGAAAATAAGCTTAATCATGGAGGGTTAGGATATAAATTTGGTATTCAAAATGACACAAGTGAATGCTAGGAGAAAGCAGAAGCAAGATGTGCTATGGAGAAGTGTAAACCATCTGGGATGGAAGGTAAAACACATTCTTTTCATCACACTTGCAATAATGTTGATTCTAATTCTACTAGATAACATAAATATTTTATCATTCCTTTTGATTATGGTACACAAAATTTGGGGCACGTTTATCCATGAAATTTTTGTGGATTGTCTAATCATTTTAGAGCCAAATGTTGGAAACGTAAATCTTTGTTAGGAAAGATTTTGAAAGACTATTCTCCTAAATAGATTTTTGAGAGTAGCAATAAGAATATGTTTTCCAAAAGAGTGGACAAAAGGTTTTGTACTCATTGTAACAGAAGTGGACATCGGGTTGAAAAGTGTTGGAGACTTCAACCATCACACCATCCTGGTAATGGTAAGATTAAGATGGTTTATAAACCTATCAATAGGGTAATTAATGAAGTTAAATCAACCCATAAAAATGCTACTAAATCCACTAAAGAAATCTCACCAACTAATCAAGAAAATATGATTAAGAGGGTTTGGTAAACAATTTTTGACTTTCATGTTATCTTGATTAGTGGATTGATAATGCATAAGGAAATTTACCATGCTTTGAATGTTGATATGGTTTATTGGAGTGGCCCGTAGAGAAAAACCAAGGGACAAGTTTAACATACTTGGATTATTTTCTCATGATTGAGATTTTGAAACTTCATTTTTAAACCTTGACAACAGTATATGCAATTTATATGGGCATGAGCAGTATGTCTATTATGAGAAATTTGCATTACAGTTTATATAGTCTTTTATATTGTGCATATAGAGGCTTATAAGACCCTTTATGGGCACCATTTGTAATTGTACTAATTATACAAACTATTTGTAGCCATGCATGATATTTGCACATTCTATAAGTCCCTTATTCATTTTGGGAATTTTATTGTAACTGTCAATTGTGGTTACAAATAACATGTAAAATTATTACATTAACAACTTGGTTTGCAGTTGCACTTGGTGAACAATTTGTAGTGATTGGCAGATGTACCATTTTTGAGATGCGACATTTGAGCAAGCAGTTTGTTTCTATCTACAATGTGGTAATGGGTAGATATTTGTTTTTCACTATCATTTCAAGGATTTCATTTGAATTTTGAATCATTACTATGATATGTTGTAGTGATATTCATGTAGAAGCATTTTAATGGAGACCATGCTTTTGGGGTCCAAAAGTACTTAGTGGGGAGGTTTGATCCAGGTGGATCTCTCCATTTAAAAAAAATGAAGTCTCTATATTCTGATCAAAATGATTTCACAATGTAGAGATCATTGAGAGCTTTCTGGTACTATTTGTGGTTTGCAAAATGGACACCGTATGCAAAAGTTATAGGTTGCTAAAGTTTTGATGCAATAGGGAAACAATGTGGTGTTGCAAGATGATGTGTCACAATGTGAATGCGACAAGTGGACCAATCAAGTGGTGACACATGGAAGTCAATGGGAGTCCAAAAAATTGGGTGAAGTTTGTCTTTGATAGTGTGTATAGATTAGATAATGTATTATATTTAAATTGTAGTTTTTAAAACTTTGTAATTATTCCTTGGTAAGATTTTACTTACCATGCCCTAGCCACATGGGCGAACCAACAGTTGCCACGTCACCTCCACTCACTATGTCGAGTCTACATAGCTTGAGATTTTGATATGTTTGGAGACTGTGATAAATTCCACCTCATAATCTGAGTCATAAGAGCTCGAGATAATGCTAAGTTTCAGTTACCAAAATGTGTGCCACATATACCACATTATGTGCTGAGTCATGACAACTCGAGAATGATGCCGATTACCAAATGCACCAAGTTGAACCAACGTACCATGCTAAAGTTGGTACTTGAACCAATGAATTAAGTGCTATGTTTGGCATGCCAACCAACTACCATTCTATGTTAAGCGCCTTGAGCCCACCAAAAATAGGTGTTGGCAGATTCAAAGGAGGCCACCAATTTATTTAAAGCAACAAAGCCATTTTAGATTGGAAAATATGGGATTTAATAGATAAGGTAAGCACCCAAAAAGAATGGGATGGGTTTGGAACCCATGACTTGCTGAGTAAAATAATAAGAGCCTGACCAACTTGCCCGTGGGAGCCAAGATAAGATTAAACTCATGAATTTGTATTTAAAGAATGCCATTCAACTGACTGTGAATGGGAATTATAGACCAGTTTGCTGTATTTGGTCATTTTGGAGCCCTTAGATGCTGAAGCAGAGCTCGAAGTAGACTATAAACTTGTTTAGAATTTTGATACGCTCTATGCAGTATATTCATTTGCCCATTTTGGAGGATTAGGGATGCCATTTGAGCTATAAAAGTTTCCAATTTTGATTTGGATAAGCCTCTGCATGTTGATTTAGGAAGGTGAAGGAAATACTGAGTCAATCAAGGTCTTTCAAAGGTCTGAAATACTTATTTTGTAGAGAGATGTGATATTTTTTTGTTTGTAAGTATTATTTTAGCTTGCAAATTTAGCAACATTAATGGATCAGTTTGATAAGAACCCAGGGACATAGGAATTCTAAACCCCGTGAACAATTTCTATGTTTTGATCTTTGGATTCATTTTTGCATTTCAATTTTAGTTAAATTATAGATTATAATTCAGATTTAAATCAAAATGCAAAATTTAATCATTTGATCATTTATGAGAAATTGGATAAAATTGTTTCAATGGAAAATCTAACGATTTCTATGGATAATGGATGTGAACTTTCATTTCACCTTTATTTCAATTTTGAAACTTGATTTGGATCAGATTTTCATTATTTTATAATCAGTCCAACATCTTAAAAGTTGAGAAATTTCTGCTTCCAATTCAGTTTAAATTTTTGAATTGAGAACTTAAAAGATCTGTTTAAATATTTATAAATAGTAGTGAAGTTCCTACTGGTGTTTACGGATCATAAGGCAGTGGATGAAGAATTAAATCAGATAAAAAAGAATGATACTTGTAAATTAGTGCCTATACCAAACGATCATAATGTGATAGAAAAACAATGGGTTTATAGAAATAAGTTGAATGAAAATGGAGAAGTGACTAGGAATAAAACAAGATTAGTATGTAAAGGATTCTCAGATTGAGGGAATATATTTTGAATAAATTTTTGCACCAGTAACAAGGATAATAGCTATTAGAATGTTTCTTGCATATGTAGTGTTTAAAAATTTCAAAGTATTTCAGATGGATGTCAAATCTACCTTCCTAAATAGGAATCTAGAAGAAGAGGTCTACATTGAGTAGCCTAGAAGATTTATTCTCTCAAATATTAGTATCCGTGTATGTATATTGAAGAAAGCACTTTATGGATCGAAACAAGCTCCCAGAGCTTGGTATACAAGACTTGATAAGTACCTATAAGAACAAGGTTTCAAGAGAGGATTTGATGACAGTAATCTATACATCAAAATAGAAGGTGAGCATCAATTGATTATTGTGGTATATGTTGATGACATCATTTTTGGAGGAAACATTGAAAAGATGATAAAAGAATTTTTTGATGATATGAAAAAATAATTTTGAGATGTCTATGCTTGGAGAATTGTCATTTTTCTTAGGATTGCAAATATTTTAGTCAGATAAAGGAATTTTCATATCTCAAAGTAAATATGCTAAGAAAATGTTGAATAAATTTGGTTTTGAGGATTGTGCACTAGTTGGCACACCAATGTATAGGAAATAAGGTGAGCAAGGTTGAAGATTCACCTATTGTAGATCAATATTTATATAGATCTATGATTGGTAGTATTTTATATTTGATAGCAATTAGGCTAGACATCATGCATGTAATAGGTATGGTTGCAAGATATTAGTCAGATCCAAAAGATAGTCATGTTTATTTGGTGAAGAGAATATTAAAATATATCAAGGTGACATTAGATAGAGATTTCACTTTGGTTGTTTATACATATTCAAATTGGGTAGGTTGCTTGGATGACAAAAAGAGTACAAGTGGAGGAGCTTTCTTTCTTGGTGATAGTTTAATATCATGGCTAAGCAAAAATTAGAATTTAGTATCACTTTTTATAGTAGAAGCAGAATATATTACAATGGTATCATGTTGTAACTCAAGTGATTTAGATGAAGCAAACTTTGGAAGATATCAAGGTAAAGTATGATGAACCTATTTCTATTTTTTGTGACAACACAAGTGCTATTAATATTTTAGAGAATCTAGTGATGCATTCAAGAACAAAACATATTCCCATTAGATATCACTTCTTGAGAGAGCAGGTTGAAGATCAATAGGTTAAGATGAAATATATCAGTACTATAGAGTAAATTGCAGATATTTTCATAAAGGCACTACCAAAAGACATATTTGAGTATCTGCAAAAGTTGGGATTAATTTCTTTTACTTCTTGCCATTGAGGATCATCATTAGTTGAGGGGGAGCTTAGTGTTATCTCTAGGATAGGCTATTTTCCATTTAGTTCAAAAGCGGAGAAGAACAAAAATAGGTAAAGGTACAAAAAATAGGTACATGTTTCTACTATAAGGGGGAGTTACTATATATTTTTTCAAATGGCAGTATGTGTAGGTTTCAAGATGTGATAGTTTCAGTTTGAGGTTGCCATCAATGATAAAGGGGGAGATTATTGGAAATATTGTCATTGATGTCAAAGGTCTAGCATTGGTGATAAAAGCCCCATTACATTTAATGATGTTTTTAATATTCATATCTTGGCTAATGTGTGTTAATATTTATTTAATATTAATGAATATATTTTTGGTTGTATATAAGTCAAAAGAGGGCCCATGGAGAAGTCAAAGAGTCACGGGGTAAAAATAAAAGAGGAATGGGATGCATTTTCTCATGAAGAGTCATCTTGAGGAATTCCAAGAGTCACCATGTGAAGACAAAAGAGTATATGGCACATTTTTCCATGAAGGGAAACTTTGAGGAATATGAAAAGTCACCAAGATAAAGATAAAAGAGGAAATGATGCATTTGCTTATGAAGGGTCACCATATGACTTTTCAAATGCAAAGATACGAAGGGTCATGCAAGTTTGGCACCATTTTCAATGAGGATTTCAGGGTCACAAAGGGTGAATGCCAAAGGTCATTTGGAAAGATATAAATAAAAGCTTGAGAAGCCATTTGGAATATGCAAGAGAGTGCATGGTTTGTATTTGTTTTTGAAGAGAGAAAAGTAAGAGATATTGTAGAGTTATATCATTTATTGATTGAGAAACATTAAGAGATAGTTATGTTTGATACACAAGAGGGGTTGGTGCTCTTGTGGGTTGGTGATCACAAATATTTGCAAGGGGTTGGTGCTCCTATGGGTTGGTGCTCACAAATAGTTATTGTGTTGGTGAATGGAAAAAGGGTTGGTGCTCCTGCAAGTTCATGCTTGAAAACTTTGTAATTTGAGTTGGTGCTCATTCATATACTTGAGATTGTTCTTCATGGTTTTTCCCACTTTGGGTTTCCACGTAAAAATATGCTCTCTCTCTCTCTCTCTCTCTCTCTCTCTCTTATGTGGTGAATATTATTGTTTTAGTTTTATTGCATATCTTAAATGTGTGGTTAAGTGGTTAAATAAAAAGAATTTGATTAATTAAAAATCTATATAATATACTAATTCACCCCCCCTTTCAATATATTTCATGCTTAACACATTGATACACTATGGCCTATATGGGATATATTAGTACCAACATTATCATAAATAGACGTGACAAGGCACTATACCTGGTGGATGAAGCCACATCTAGTATCATGAGTACTAGGATAGATGGGCTTACCTCACCCAGTGGCACCAATAATGGTGCCCACATTTTGGGCTTGGCATGTGAGAGAGCCATAGAGGAGAGGAGGACTAGGGACACCAATTGCTAGGTCAATACTCATGCCATTGTATGAGAGACCATAGACTATTCAAACACAATAGGCAGTAGAGTGGGAGGAGAAATGACCACTATGGTCACAATGTCAATACCAGAGGTACCACCTACAATAGGAGGAGAAATGACCACTATGGTCACAATATCAATGGAGGTCATAGGAGTAGGAAAGAGAAGAGACTATCTCCATCCCAAATGACCTAGTAAGTGAGCTAGAGTAGAGTTGGATGATAGAAAGGCCACTCACATATAGGCTGAGATAGACTTGAGCTATGAATTTAGGGTTTATTTTTAGGAGGTGACCAATAGAGGAGGTTCTTGGAGGCCACACAAATGGGAAGACTATGCTCGATGGTCACATAGATGGTGAGATAGTAGTGGCCAATGCATAGATAGGTAATAAATGATGATTAAATTATTTTTAAGTTTTACTTGAGATATACTATAGATAGATAGATTTTGAGATATATTAGTGATCTATTATCTATCTAATTTTATTTTTTTAGGTGTGGTAGAGGATGAGGAAATTATATGGGGGTCCCTAGTGAGGGAAGAAATCCATGATGTCTTGGATGAGGCACTAATGTCATATGACTCTACTACACTAGAAGATCCTATGGTACCATTTACCCTAGCTCAAGTGAGCTAGTTTAGATTAGCTAGAGAGGCCATGAGGTAGTTGCGAGTGCATAAAGAGGGGATATAATCACCAGTAGAGATAGGTGAAGGAGAGGCATGGGCATGGTAGGCCTTTGCTGAGGAGAGAGTTACACATCTAATAACCATGAAATAGATGGGATAGCTATAGGCCCAAGAGAGAGTGACACATGTAGCAACCCCAACCCATATGACATAGGTACAGGAGTAGGAGAGAGCAACACATCTAGTCACCCTAGACCAATTGGCATAGGTGTAAGCTCAAGTGGCTCATCTATAGGGTCAAGTATTAGGATTGAGAGCTTTGATGGCCTCTTTACAAAATTCTAGTTGGAGAAGTCAGACTGAGACATAGGTAGCGTCGCTAGATCATGAGATAAGCAGGAATGGTCCCAACCATAGATCTTGAGTTTTATATATAGTGTATTGTTGTATCAAAACTCATGATATATAAGTGTGTGTGTGTGTGTGTACACACACACATGTATATATATGTATATGTATATATATGTATATATACACATATATACATATATACATATACATATATATATATATATATATATATATATATATATATATATATATATATACATATATATTCATATGTAAATGTAAATGTAAATGTATATATATGAATATATATACATATACATACATACACACACACACACACACACACATATATATACATATACATATATATTCATATGTAAATGTAAATTTAAATGTATATATATGAATATATATACATACATACATATACATACATACATATATATATATATATATATATATATATAGATACATATACATACATATACATATACATACATATGTGTGTGTGTGTGTGTGTGTGTGGCTCATTTTAGCATTTGGATGTACACACACACACACACATGTATATGTATATGTATATATATGTATATGTATATGTATATGTATGTATGTATGTATGTATGTATGTATGTATGTATGTATATATATATATGGCTCATTTTAGCATTTGGATTTTGATTTTATAGGTTTTCATTATGGTTGTGGTTTTCGATGCTTAGATATATTTATTTCTAGCACATGTACTCAGATATTGTTGTATATTCTGTAGGAAATATATGAGTTGTGGTTTATTTTATAGAATTATGTAGGACACATGCATGGTAAAAAACAAAACAAAAAGGACATGGTAAAATATAGTTAATAAAAAATGTACTACACACTATTTCATGTTGGGAAATGTGTAATAAGAAGAAAATGACCAAGTATAAAGAACAAAGGGTAGGAAAACAAAATGGTATTTTTTTTTGTTTTTAAACCAAGAGAAAAATTTGAAACCAAATTAAAATTTGTAAAATCACACTAAATCACATTGGGAAGTATGAAAATAATTTAATAAAATGGAAAATGAGAGAAAGGAAAAATGGCATAAACATAAATCATTTAAGTCAATCAATCATACTTAATCATGTTGCAAAGTATAAGAGAAAAACAAAAATTTGAAAAAATTTGGTCTTAAATTTATCACACTAATTCAAGATGGGAAGTATGAAAAATTCAATAAATGGTTGGACTCTTACATGCAATCAAAAAAGTAAAAGAAAAATGAAGTAAGCATAAAACATACTAAATCAATCTAGGAGTCATGTTAATGACGTGTAAATTCATGATTGTTCACATCCTATCTCATATTTGACACATGTAATTTTGTTTGTGACTTGGATTATTGGATAATTTTGTGAGGAGAGCCAGGTCCTATCCATGGTCTTACACTAAAAACTCACAAAGGGAACACCATTGAGGTGGAATAAATGTGAAAATATGGTAATAAAGGATGTTATTAATAGGAAAGTGAAATTGTAGTAAATTTTGAGGATGACCAGTTATATCCATGGTCTTACAATTCAACTCACAAATGGAATCTCAAGGGGAGTGATCAATGAACAAAACAATATTTCTCAAGTGGAAAAATAAGGAATGTAGGAAGTGAAAAAGCGAATGTAAAAATCATGACTTAGGTATCTTATGAGAAGACCTTAGGAGCTAGGAGGAATGCTAAGGACATGATAAGACACTAAGTGACTAGTGACCATCGATGTACAAAAGAAACATGATTTTTATAGACATAAATATTTGTAGGAAAATAAGCATGCTAATAAGATCAACTCATAAAGGTAGATTTTTATAATAAAATTAAAATGGACCTACTTTCCCATGACATGTTCCCCATTCCTCAAGACCCCTTACAGATCCATCAATCTACTGTGAAAATGGGTACTTTCATGAGAAAGTGGGTAGCACTAAAATATTTTTTTATCCTCCTTTTCTAATCTATTGGCCTACCACACCCCAAAGGACCTCAGCTCTATTGTGAGGCCAACTATGGAGTTTGAGATTCAACTAGAAGAAGGAGATGTGCTTTGAAACACATATTTTAGTGTGATTGGATTTTTAAGAAATTTGAATGTTTTTGCCTTTTGTATCATTGAACTTTGTTAAATGAATTGGGTTTTGAATGTTTTTAAGTCATTTTTTTTAGATTCCTCCTCCATACAAACTTGGAATGACCAATCATGATAGATAGAGTGATACACATGAATTATCTTTAGGCTTAGGCTAAAGTAAGATAAGTAACTAAAGACAATACTCACTAGGACACTTAGGCTTAATAATGAACCAACGTGTTATCTCAATTCTTAACCATGTATATGCTTATTTTGTGAAAAAGGAATAAAGGGAAAAAGGAGATCCAAAGTGGATCAGTGAAAGGAGATTATAATGAGATGATTTTTTTGGTAACTAATTACATGGTAATAGGAAATCACTAAAAGGAAACTAGGTTTGTATAACCAAGTCACAATGATAATTAGTCATGAAAAATAGATATAAGAAAGAAAAAATCATGAATAAAATTAGGAAGTTTTTAAGAAAGAAATAGAAAGCAATGATAAATAAGACATCCATAATAAAACATAAATGATAGTATAAGGAATATAGAGTGCAAAAGTAAACTCACCATGTAAGATAAAAAATAATTTGACATAATGTCAAATGATATAACAAATAGATAAAGATAAGATTGGAGCACACACCCAATCCAAATGAAATTGTAAATAACACCATACATATGTTCATAAATATTGATAAATTTTCCCACACACATTATCAAAAACATCTGATAAGTCTCTATGAAGCTGGATGGAAAATTATGTTAATGTCTCATTGATCTTTAGTGAAAACTAGGAAAACACTTCCCATCTAATATCCTCAATATAAAAATTAAGAATGTTTGATTGATTATGTTAAGGAGGGAAATCAAGTAAGGGATTATCAAGATAATATATGGGAGTAGACGCTATAGGAGAAGAAGGGATCACCAGTGGGGAAGGATCCATAGGTGAGGGACTCATAGGTGGATAAGGACCCATAGGTGAGTGAAGGTCCATGGGTGAATGATTCACAGGTGGAGGAATAGAAGGTGATGAAGGGACCATATGAGGGGATGGAACCATAGGAGGTGGAACTATGGGAGAAGGAACCTTCTTATAGGAATGACCTATGGGAGGAATGGAAGAAGGGGTGGGAATAACTATAAGGTGATCTTTAAGGTGTTGATAAAGTATGTGGTAATGATTCATATGTTGGTGCCACATTAATGCCAAAGAAAATACCTCTCCATAATTAAGAATATACTCAGGTAATACCTTCAGGGGAGGTATGGCTTTATTTGAAGATATAGGGGTAGAAGGATGTAAAGTATCAATATATTATCATGGCTTCTGAAAATGCATGGAAGAATGATTATCTATTCTATGAAAGCAACAAATACACCTATGATTATGCTTAGTATAAGTACTCATAAGAGGTGTAACAGAAGTGAAAGGAGATTGAGAAGACTTTTTGTCCCATTTGGTGGTCAATAGAGCCATCTGAGGTAAAGGAAGCAAAACATCACCTGAATGAGGTGATGGTGGAGAAGGAACTAGACTAGGCTCAATGGAAGTAGTGATTGTATCAGAATCAAGGATAGATCAGTGACAATAGTAGAAGGAATGGGCTCAACTATAGTAGGAGCAAGAATGGGATCAACTATAGAATGGGTAGGAATAAGCTCCACTATAGTGGGAACAAGAATGGGCTCAACTATAGAGGGACCATGAATGGGCTCCAATGCATGCTCTACTGAGGGAGGGGTGGGGTATACTAATTTTTGAAGAAGGGTCTCATGCATCTCAGGGATAAGCAACCTATAGTGGTCAAGGTACCTTGAAAAGTGGTAATGCCCAGTCATAGCATGATCAATGAGCATACTCCCATGAGGTTCTTTAAAAATAAGATGTGTCAATATCATCTCTATCCTATGATAAAGTGGAAAAATACTAAAATTAGGAACTATGAATGATGGAACATGGGAAAATACATGAAAATATTAAAGTAAATAAGAGTGATAATGGATGATCTCTACATCATAGGTTTGAACAAGACTACTTAGGAATGGATCATCTAAGGAAAAACCATCATCATTTTTCGAGTGTGTGAAGATAAATGATGTAATTAGGAATGGATTTTTCATTTGATGAAGTGTGGTGAATATAATATTGAGTCTTAGTCAAGACAATGGGAATGTCATCACAAGGTTGTTTAAGAGAATGAAGCTGTAAAGAAGTAGGAAAATGAGAGATGGGATGAGGTGAGATATCAAAAGTTTTAATTTTTAGGTTAATCTCATCAGGCTCATCATCATTGAAATGTAAGAGGTTAGGGAGAATGTTCCCAATGAGTTTGGGATGCCCATTGTAACATTGATTTGAATTGATGGGAAAGTTGAATCATTAATACTCATAAAATGTAGCACTAGGAAAAACAAGAGTAGAAATCTTGAAGACACCATAGTCTTGGAATTGTTAAAAATTTCAAGGGTTAGTGTCACCCTAAATACTATAAATGGATCCATTGTGAGGGAATTTAATGCATTGATAGGTAGAAGAAGAAACTGATCTCATACGATGAGTCCATGAACTACCAAGGAAGATTTTATAAGAAAGAGGAAAGATAAATAATTGTTGATGCCTAAAACTCTCATTCTAGGTGAAATAAACTTCTTTGGGAAGCTTTATAAGTGTGGGACTTAATTGTGTTCTATAAATTAACCTCTATGATTTTTGAAGCCAACTCTTTGATTTGATTTTGGAGATGAAAAAGGATAGGAAATAAATGTGAACAACACTAAAATAGACTAAGACTATGCACTGAGATATTTAAAACTTTAACCTACAATTGCATAAAATATCTTGAATCCTATAGCACTATAGATTATTAAAGTATCATAGATCATGAATTAAGGTATATAATTCAAACAATAATAAATACTATATAAGTATAGAAAATAAACAACAAAAAAAATATTTTTCCACTCAGCTTGACATAGAACACCACATCTTCTTCATTTTTAGGTAGAGAATAGAATATAGAAGGACTCAAGGGGCATAATACAAAATGTTCAATCCTACCTATGAGGGTCACTTGTTCAGGTCATAGAGTGAAAAATTGCTAATTGATTCTACTTCTATTCTAGAACTATTACAAATGACTACTCTAAAAAATAGTAGTAATTACTAGTAATCAATAACTATCCCCTTCCAAAAAGGATGAGATATGATTAGATAGGCACAATTATCTCTTATGGGAGTGACATCTTGAAATATTGGTGCTCAGACCTATGATGACACCATTTTAATTCAATGAAAAATTTTGGCTAATGAGTACAGTTGATCTTCAGATCCTAGATATAATGCAACTGTAATGCCTTATGATGGCTACAATGCTTAGAAGAAGCATCGTGGTGCCATATGTTCATCTATAAAATTACCTTTGTTATGCCATTGCAAATGGGGACTGAATCACTTCAACTAATGGTGTGACTCTTAGCTATAACAAAAAAATCCCCCTCTTAGACAAGCACCATAACAGCTGAAATGGTGGGTCCCCCTTCTAACTCCACCAACCAATGGCATTGATTTAAGTTTTGACAAAGGATAAATATCCCCATAGAGCATTTAGTCACCACATAGAGTTTTAGTGATCCTCCTTGGTAAGCTCATGTGGTGATAGTGGAAGGGGGTGATACTTAGGAAAAATATGCAAAAGAGGGGCCCTAAGAAGGAGGCTAAAAACATAACTACTATACTCTACCAATCAAGTCTAAGACTAAAAGTTGACTACTTCAAAATTAAAAAAAAAGAATTTTGGTCCACAGTTCCTAGTGAATCATAGGGACATTTGCCTGTGGATGAGAGAACCCAAAAATCCTAGTTTCGAAGACTAGTCTAGGTAAAATTTTCAAAAAAGGAGGAAGGCCTACAGCTTATAACTTTTTAAGGGATGCTTTCAATGATGCCCACTCTTCTTCCTTGGATTGAGATTTTTTCTTGAGAGCCTAAAAGGCTCTATCTAGATTGATGATATCCTTAATGAAGATACTAAACAAACCCTAAACTATCACCAACATTAGAAACTCCAACTGAGTGAGTGGCTACAATATTTTCTCCACTTCATAGACACTAGGTGATTGATCAAAATCCATGAACATGGCCTGATCATTTTTCTTTTGATCTAGCAGTGATTTGATCTTGTCCTCTAGGAGGATGGTGTTGTTTTTTAAGAATGTAGAGGAGAGTCCAAATTAGACTAGCTATTCAATGTTCTCCCTCCTATCTTGGACCAATTTTTCTAAGGCATTGAGGAATGTCTTACACTTGGTGATTTCCTTATTTTATCTTAAAAAATTATTAACCTTCACTATCACTTACCTTCTTTTGGCCACCTCTAATGCCTGTAGTGTCTCTTCCATAGTGTCATATATATTTTGGATAAGGAGATACAAATTTTGGACCTTGTAAGAGACAAAAGAATGGCCTGATCAATGGACATACTTACTTGGGAGCTCAACTTCTGTGAGTCCATGATGAAACTGAGTGTCAGATTTAAGTTTGTGGCCATGCTTTTGATCCTCTCCCAATAATATATGTATATTTTTTAAACCATTGGGAGGATCTCTATAATTTGGGAGTGGGTGGTAAGGTCATTCTTTAGCTACAATGTTTCCTAGTCCTTGACTAAGGACTCTTGATGTTCTTATTACTTTAATTATAGATATGCTCGATTAGAATCTAAGAGATTCTGATGGGTCTACACAAATTCTTCCTCCTTTTCTTTTAGCTTGGCCTCTATGGCCACTCATAGATTAGATTCCACCTAGAAACTCTCATTAGACACATTCCTTTGAAGGTTAGACCTCAATTTGTTGAGTGCCACATCTAATCTTGGGGATTGACTACCTGAGGTGCCATATGCACAATCATGAGAGATTGTTGTGCTAGGTCAAATAATGATCACATATGAGGTACCACCATGGCCTTGGCCTATTTTCCCTTCCTCTTTTCTACTTGGGCCTCTTGGTATTTACTTGAAGTGTCCATCTACTAATGAAACTTCTCTTATGACTGAATGTTTTCCACTACAAAAAGGAGTCCTTGGGGTAGCTTGAATGGAATGGTCACTTGTTATTGTAAATCAATAGATGTTCTTCCCTTAGGGGTGAGATATTGAAGGGTGAAGGTAGAAGGAGATAAAGGTGAGAGGCCACAGAGTGGGGTGGAAGGTAATTTCACCAAAATGGAATATGGTGTCAATGATGAGGGTGGAGGAGTAAGGAAAGGTGTATGAGAGGAGATAGAGATCATAAAGGAAAGTGAGACAAGCCTAGTGGTAGGTTGGGTGGATAAAGAGAAAAGTGGGGACATGGAAGTGATTGCTTAGGTAGTAGAGAGTATTGTAACAGTAAGTGAAACTATGGAGGAAGATGAGGGAGTGAAGAAAGAGGTAGAGGTGGAAAGAAACAAATAAGAATTACATACCTTCTTATGATGAGGCCCCGATGGAGGGCTAGATATTTATGCCTTAAATCATTTAGGATGAGATGACCTAGTTATTAGGTACCCTGAAGAGACCTATTGTTACAATAGGGTAGTTGGGTATGGGTACAAAGGTGATGTATAGGTCGATGACTTTAGGTATATCATGATTTCTTCCTTGTTCATAGGCACACCCCCCTTTTCCCTACCTAGGGTGTCTTCTTCTTCTTCTTATTCTCTAATAGAGAATTCTCCTTTTATCAGGGCCTCTTTTGGATGATGCCCAAAGGATTTAAAAAGTTTCATCTTTATTTTCATCCTCAAAATTTAATAACTATTTATCAATCTCCTTCCTCTATTTCTAACAAGTGTCTATCTTTTCTTGGCTTTAGTCTCTTTGGCTGAGTTATTCCCTCAGTCATTTTGTTAATTTATTGGAAGGGTCAAACTTAAGAATCACATCATAGAAGGACTCCCAAGGCTTGCAAGTGTTTGATGATATATAAGATAGATCCACATAATATTTGAGGTCATCATATATAGGTAACCTCCACTGCTTGAGGTATAACTAGGGCTCATGATTGGGCAGGCTTGTAGTCTTGAATGAGGCTATGTGATTGACCAAGTCATAGCTCCATTTTTCATTAATCAAGTCAAGGTTAAGTTTCATAAGTTTGGATGTGAATAAGTACTCTTACAAACACTTTACCATTGTGATGCCTCCTTTTATGAAGGAGAAAACATATAGGGCCTTCTTATTATGGCACACACCATACATTATGTCAACAATATCAATATGGTCAGCCAAATCTAGGGCCAATCTCTTATTTTTGATTAGGTGTGGGAGTTAGAAGGGCTCATCTTTGAATCTATGTGCTCAAATGAAGGTAAAAGGGTTCTCAAAGAACTAATCGACCAAAATATTTCTCTTGATGAGCCATGATCATTTTGAGTCCATCATATTTAATGTAATGGCATCTCAGCTGAGGTTGATGAGGATTGGGGATAAAAAGAGTTCTGAGAACTCATAGTAATCTTGTTTGATTGATAGGATTTGTGTCCACACTATGACAGTGGTCACCGTGTTGGGGAGAGTGGTTTTTTAGAAGGAGTTAAGGGCTAGGTATGTAAAGAAGAATTTGGAGTGATAAAACAAGATGAGGTGAAGGAGGAATACCAAAATTTATTCAACGTTAAAAAGTTTTTCACAACATTATGTATGGTGGTGGTGATGGCCTTGGTGAAATCCAACCTATACACCTCCTCCTTTCTCACTATCTTCAAAAGGGAGATCACCCATAATTAAAAATTAGTGACATTAGCATTTGAGTCAATTCCCAAGATGAGAGCAAACATAGATAGGTCATCTTTTAGGTCCTATGTAGGGAAGCTTTCAAAGGGGATGCACAGAGGAGGCACTTCTATATAGCTACTATTGAGGAGAAAATGGAGAAAGTCTATCTTGTAGACATGGGTGTCCTAGACCTTTTGTAGGCTTTCCATGCTAAAAATTTTGTCCTTGGGTTCCATTAGGAGCTAAAACATTTCCCTTATGGCATCCATGCTGATCTCCACTTTAAAATGGGTGTTTCTCATAATGATTTTAGTGTTGACATCATACCTCTCTGCATAGAGGGAAACAATCTCTAGGCATGGGTGCACAAGAGGCACCATGTACTATGCCAATGTCAAGTTCCAAATTTTGTATCCAAATGACTCATATTCATTCCTATAGACATTCTCAATCATTTGAGCATGTGTACCTTATCTCAAACTCTTAGGGTTCTTAGCTAGTTTGGGGTCATAGATATCATATGCATAATCCATGATCAGAGTATGGTCTTTACAACACCCTTTGGTTATGCTCTTAACATTCAACACATTTATCTTTAGCTAGGTAGGGGTGGAAGAATATGACTTACTTATCACATATTATTGGGGAAGGTCCCCATGGCCACTTGACTTATGCTTTCTATGTTTTCTCAGATGTCTTATGCTCCCCGATGAGGATGTAGAAGTCTCCATCCCATGAATTCTTCTCAAAATCACTTTCTATTATAATTAAATAACTAGATATTAACCTCAACTCAAAAAATATCATAATTCTTAGCTTGAATCTCTCTACTCCTTATGTTATTTTTTATTATTCAATGCTTTCAAAATTCTCAATGTGTCTAAGTGTTTGGCTAGATGAGGAGAGGGGTATTTAAAAGATAATGCTTCTAAGTGTGACCATCATGGGGAATTTGAATTCAGTCACACCGTAAATCCCAAGGGTGGCACACACACTTAAGGATAAAATAATAAGAGATTTAAGGTGATCCTTATGGATAATCATGCAATATGGAGCATATGATATTAATGGTATGAGAGGTGGGTAGATAATGGTCTTTCAAAGAATGATTTTAAATTTATGAGAGCCAATGTATGGACATGTGGTAGCGGGATGAGATACTTGTGCCAATGACACTTATTAAAAAGAAAATAGAAAAGGAAAATGAAAATAAATAAACAAAGGGAAACAACAAAAAGGAAAGGAAACACACATACAAAAGGAAACTAACTAACTATGTACAAAGGGAAGGCTAGTAAACTAGTTGAAGTGTTTCAAGTCAAATATGTTAACTAGAATCCCTAATGCATTACCTTCTTGATATTATAAATCAAAAGTATTATCCTATCTATCACTAATGATTTGAAATGGCCCTCTCCATAGAGAATCAAACTTAGCATGTTGGCCTAGTTTTTTTGCCTTTTGATCATACTTGAGAACCAAATCCCCAGGCTTAAATCCTAGATTTGACAATTTTTTTCTAAACATCATTTGACCACTTGTTTTTGGGTGATATTTTCATCACTCGATTTCTCTCTTACTTATTAGAGGTTGAGTAACTCTACCAATCTAGCCTCTATTTCTCCATTTTCCATAATCTTGACAACTTTCAAAAGCTATAGGGCAATATTTTTGATGGCATGGGCATGACCACCTCCTTCCTATATTTAAGTTCATATGGGGATGTCTTTAGGATTTGTTTTGGAGTGATGAGGTACACCCATAGATTCATTTTCATGTGCATATGTCACTCTATTTGCCTATCAACACTTATCTTTTTAATTAGCCTTATGATATTCTTATTCATTAACTTAGACAACCTGTTCCCTTGCATATGTAATTAGATGAATCCTTCAAGAAAATACCATTTCATAGCATAAATTTAGATATCTTGAAACTAATGAAGGCATTTGAATTATCAAAGATGATCATCTTGGGTGGGTTAAACCTTGCTACAAATTCCTCTAAGAAGCCAAAAACCATATTTTCAATTGCCTTCCTTAGCGAGACTACTTCGCTCCATCTGTGAAGTAATTGATGGCTGTCAGTATCCATTTATGACTAGTGGTGGAGATGGGATTGATCATCCCAATGAAATATAATCCCCAATACACTAAGCATTCATCAGTCACAACTAGGCTCAACAACATGGTTGAATTCTTTATTTTCCCCATTAAAAATTAACATTTTTGGCATTTCTTGATTGTTTGATGACAATACTTAAACATGGTTAGCCAGTAATACCCCATGCACATGATCTTGGTCATGGTGATTTTTTTTATAAATGGCCACTTGGAGGAGTGAAATGCATATCTTAGAGGATTTTACTAGCTTGGTTCTTTTCAACACATTAGATCAGATCTCCATTGATGTTTATTTTGAATAAGACCCCTTGGACCAATGTGTAACTAGCCCATTGTAGTTTTTAGAATCATATTTTGTGCATAGGGAGACCATCAGGATACCAATAGATTTGAATGTAGTGGGTCCTATCAATAACCCAAGACTTATCAGTTTCATATTGATTAAGTAAAATCACTCTTGATCCTATTATTCCATAAGGGCATTTGCATAATGAGTTAGGTATACGTAGATTTCTCTTCTTTTAATCAGTTTGGTTGGCTAACTTCAATATCATATTTGAGGATCTTGGTGATCTAATTGACCCACTTTTCCATGATTTATCCTTCCATTATGTATTCATATTTGTTAGAGTGTGCCACATACACCATTATTTTGCTTTCTACCAAAATGTGCCTAAACTTATTAAGGCCCTTAACAATGACAAAACACTATTTTTCTACAAAGGTTTACTTGACTTCATACCTACATAGGGTTATTGATTAGAACATAATCAGTTTTTCACTTCCCCCTTCTTCTTCCTTTTGGGTTAACACAACAACCAAACTATACTCACTCCCATTGACATACATGATAAAATCTATGGAGAAGTTGGGGTTGTTAGGTTGTGGAGCTAAAAGCTTCACTGTATGCAAACATGGATGAGTTGTTGAGTTGCAGAGCAATCAACATCAGCAAGCTAAATAACATCAGTCATATCCATTGAGTAGATCAACCGACATCGGTCAGGGATCGGCTGACGTCGATCATCTCCAGATAGACAGGGACCGATGTCGGTCGCCTGTGCGGTTCCAAAACTGCTAGTTGATGAACAGTTAGTTTAACGAACCAGTTGTTTACATGTTAAAGGCTAATTATAGTCTTGAGTTGCATGTATAATTATTTTAATTAATAAAGTCTAATTATTGTTTGCATGAGGTCTATTTAAGAGACTCATGGGCTGTATTGTAATTAAGGCAAGGACAAGGAAGAGATCCTTCCAATTGTAAGATCTAGGTTTGCAGGGTGTGCAAGACCAGGTTGATCTGTAGGTTTTGCAAGATCAAGGGAGATCTAAATGTTAAGTAAGATCATCTTTATTTGAAGGTTATTGCAAGATTAAGGAGATCTACTTGAAGTAATTTTGAGTGCTTGGTACTGACAGTATTGATATTGACTAGTTAGAGGTGAACAACAGCTCTATGTTTGAGTTGTTTGTTGTGACCATAGTTGAGAGATAGTGAGCTCTTGAGGGAGAATATATGTATGCCCTAGGTGTGTGTGGGAAGACTTTGAGGTGTGGGAAGAAGACTGTGGCACTTCTTTATTGTATTTCCTTTTGAAGAGTATTAATACAAGATTGTGTATTGTCTCTCAAATTCTGTGTTGTTTCTGGTTTCTAGTTACTTCTTACTTCTAGTTTAATTCCACATTCAGTTGCTTGTATATGGTAATCAATTGTGCTTCCTAGGTCCTATCAAGTGGTATTAGAGCTAAGGTTGTAGGGAGTAGGTTTGTGTTTGATTATAGGTCACTCTCAGGGGTTTCTGATTGAGTGGGAGTAAAGCAATGGCAGAAGAAAGTAAGCTAAGAATGGAGAAATTCAATGGCACAAATTATCAATTATGGAGGATGTAGATAGAGGATTATCTATATCAAAAAGATCTATACTTACCATTGGGTGGGGCTGCATGCAAGCCCCTGGATGTGAAAGATGAGGAATGGAATGTTCTTGATCAGAAGTCTCTGGGAACTATAAGGTTGAGTCTTGCATCGTCTATGATTTCCAACTTATCACAAGCTAAGACAATGGTAGAGTTGATGGGATCTTTGGCAAATTTATATGAAAAACCCTCAGCTTTGAATAAGGTATTTCTAATGAAGCAATTATTTAATTTGCAAATGTTGGAAGGTGGATCGGTACATAGTCATCTTAGTGATTTCCATGGTTTGGTAAACCAGTTAGTTTTAGTCAATATTGTTTTTGATGATGAAATTAAGGCTCTCTTAATCTTATGCTCATTACCTAAAAGTTGGGATAGTTTGGTAATGGCAGTTAGTAATACTGTGTCTACTTCAAATATCTTGAAAGTGGATGATGTTGTTAGTGTAATCTTGAATGAAGAAATTCGCAGAAAAAGCACAGGTGAATCATCGGGGAATGCTTTGAGTGTTGAAAGTAGGGGAAGGCAAAGAGAGAAGATCGAGCAAGGGAGATCAAGGTCAAAGATAGGCAGGAGATCTAGATCCAGGCCCAGTAGGAAAATCTACTGGAATTATGGAAAGAAAGGGCATGTAAATAAATATTGTTGGTTGGTTGAAGATCAGCAAGAAGGAAATGAAGAAGCAGTTGTTGCAGGTATTATTACACAGGATGCTCTTGTATGTTCCTTGGATAAAGTGGAATCTTGGGTGTTAGATTTTGGTGCCTCTTTCCATGTAACCCCAAATAGAGAATTTTTCCATGAGTATGTCTAGGGAGACTTTGGAGAGATTTATTTAGGGGATGGTAAGCCTTGTCAAATGGTTGGCAAAGGGGAAGTGCAGCTAAAATTGTAGACAGGAAACACATGGGTGTTGAAGGAGGTCATGCATGTCCCAGTCCTGAAGTGGAATTTGATTTCTATAGGAAATTTGGGTGATGAGGGATGCACAGTAACTCTCATAGTGGACTCTTAGAAGGTTACCAAGGGCGCACTTGTTTTAGCAAGGGGTAAGAAAGTAGGTACTCTTTATCTATCTACTTGTATTACTGATTCTCCTTCTGGTTTATCTACTTCAGCTGTAGATTTGAAGATGTGGCTTTGTAGGCTTGGTCACATGAATAAAAAGGAGATGCATGTTCTTGAGTCAAAGGGTAAGAGTTCAGATCCAAAAAGCATAGATCAAGATTTCTGTAAGCAATAAAAGAAAGTGAGGTTTCTTGAGACTAAAGCTACAAGAAAGGATTGGGTCTATTGCACAAAGAGGAAATTTGATGTTTTTGACAAGAACAAGAAAGCCTTGGTATTCAAGGAGGAGATGACAGATAGAAATCAATCACAGGGGCTGAATAATTCTTAGCAGGGTAGTTTAGACAAGGATGTGATTCAAAGTAAGCTCACAGGTAAAAATTCATCACTCACAGGAAAACACAGGTACCAACATCGGTTAGGGGGAACTGACTTCAAATAAAAAGGCACCGACGTCGATCATGTACAGACTAGAGGAGTCAATGGTGTCAGGCAGGTGAAGACCAATGTTAGTCAGATAGGAACTGACGTCAGCAAGAAGGACACTGGTGTCGGTCAGGGAACTGACGTCGGCAATTAGGTCAGTCGCATGGAACCAACGTCGGTCGGGTGCAGACTGGGAGGTGACTGACATCGATCACTATCAAAATGGATTTTAGGCAGACAACAAGCTGTCAAGGAGTCTTAAATGCCCATGGGGAGGATTGAAAGGGTAAGTAAGCCTCAAATTCATTATTCCCCTTCTTTATATTACTTGTTGCTCACTGATGGTCAAGAACTAAGAAGTTTTAAAGAAGCAGAACATGTAAGATCTAGGAAACAGTGAGAGCATGGCATGAAGGAGGAAGTTGGTTCCTTGGAAGAGAACCAAATGGGAGATTTGGTAGAGTTGCCAGCTAGAGAGAAAGCACTAAAAGATGAACGAATTCCCAGGTCAAAGAAGAGAGTGAATAGACACGTGAGATGGAAGGCCAGGGTATATGGTCTTGAGCAGGCTGTAGGACAATGGAGGTTAGACAGGGGTATGACAAAGTAGGGCTTTAGTCAATGTCATGGTAACCATTGTGTTTCCTTTACCAGATTGGATAATATTAGCTACATTATCTTGTTACTATATGTAGTGTGTATGCTTGTTACAGGGTCACACATGCAGGGAGTTTCAGAGCTAAAGGTAAAGTTAGTTCAGAGATGTGTCATGAAGAATTTGGGAGCAGCAAGATTCTTTGGCATGAGTATTCCTAGAGATAGGAAAGATCACAGAGTGATGTTGTCTCAAGATGATTGTGTGAATAAGGTAGTGGTGAGGTTTAGGATGTAGGATGCAGAACTGGTTAACACACCTATGGATGGATGGTTAACAGAGCAGTGTCCCCAATCACATGATGAGGTTAAGTACATGTGTACTAGACCTGAGTTTTCCCAAGTAGTGGGAGTTGTCAGCGAGTTTGTGGTTAATCTGGGAAAGAAGCACTGGAAATAAATTCAATGGATTCTCAGGTATCTAAGAGGGACTAGCAGTAGGTATACATGTGATGCAGGGTCAAGCACTTCTCTACATGGGTATGTAGAATCGGCTATGGCAGGTTACTTGGTTGACAGGTGTTGCACCATAGGATGTGTGGTGGTTGGTCTTCAAGATTGATCTTGAAGAGGAATACAAGCCTAGAAAAAATTAGGTGGTGTACAGGTACAGATATAGGTACAAGTGCAACTATTTATCTCCAAGTGGGAGATTGTTAGGTTGTGGAGCTAAAAGCTTCATTGTATGCAAACATGGAGGAGTTGCTGAGTTGTAGAGAAACCAATGTCGGTAGGCCAACCGACGTTGATCATATCCATTGAGCAGAGCAACTGACATTGGTCAAGGATCAGCTAACATCAGTCATCTCTAGACAGATAGGGACTGACTTCGATCACCTGTGCGGTTCCAGAAATGCTAGTTGACAAATAGTTAGTTTAACAAACTAGTTGTTTACATGTTAAAGGCTAATTATAGTCATGAGTTATGTGTCTAATTATTGTAATTAAGAGAGTCTAATTATTGTTTGCATGAGGTCTATGTAAGAGACTCATGGGCTGTATTGTAATTAAGGCAAGGATAAGGAAGAGATCCTTCCAATTGTAAGATCTAGGTTTGTAGGGTGTGCAAGACCAAGTTGATCTGCAGGTTGTGCAAGATCAGGGGAGATCTACATGTTAAGTAAGATCAGGTTGATTTGTAGGTTGTTTCAAGATTAAGGAGATCTACTTGAAGTACTTTTGAGTGCTTGGTATTAGCAGTATTGATACTGACTGGTTGGAGGTGAAAAACAACTCTGTGTTTGAGTTGTTTGTTGTGACCGTAGTTGAGAGAGAGAGTGAGCTCTTGAGGGAAAATATCTGTATGCCCTAGGTGCGTGTGGGAAGCCTTTGAGGTGTGGGAAGAATATTGTGACACTTCTTTATTTTATTTCCTTTTGACGAGTATTGAAACAAGATTGTGTATTGTCTCTCAAATTCTGTGTTGTTTCTGGTTTCTAGTTACTTATTACTTCTAGTTTAATTCCGCATTCAATTGCTTGTATATGGTAATCAATTGTGCTTCCTAGGTCCTATCAGGGGTTGACCAAAATATGAGTAGTGGATATCACATGCTTGATTTTATTGAATGCTTCTCTTCCTTTAGGGGTCTATTTGAAGGATTTGTCCCTTTTTAGCATTAGCATGATTGATATCACCAATCTTAAAAAGTTGGATATGAACTTGCTAATGAATTTGTTCTTCCTTAAAAAATATTGAACCCCTTTCTTATTCACTAGCAAAGCTAGGTCTTGGATGGCCTTTACCCTTTTTGGATCAATGGTGATCCCTTCTTTTGATACCATGTATCTAACTAGTTTGGCCTACAAGACATCAAAATAACATTTCTTGGGGTTAAGATACACCTCAAATTATTTGCACTTTTGGAAGACCTTCTCCAAGTGATCAAAGTTGTCTTCCTTTCTTTTGGATAATATGGTGAGGTCATCTAGGTAACTGAGGATGATTTTATTGATCAGGGCCTTAAAATATACATCCATAGCTTGATGGAATTATTTCCAACATTTGAGAGGATGAAGGGAATTTTCACGTATGCGAAGGTTCTCCACTTTATGGTGAAAGTGGTCTTGTGTTGATCTTATTTATTTACCCATACCTAATTATATCTAAAAAATCCATTCGACAGAGGAAAAATTTATACACCCACTACTATCTAGAGGTTTTTATCTATAAAGGTAAGAGTTAATTATCCTTTAAGGATGCTTTGTTCAAATACCATAATTCTACACATAGTTAGATCTCTCCACTCTTCTTTTGTACCAAAACTAGATTGGATACCCAAGTTAAATGCTTGATCGGGTATATGGTTCTTGAATCAATTAGTTTCCTTAGTTCTTGAGCCATGAGAGATTCAATTTTTAGGTTAATTAGCCTTTGCTTTTGCTAGACAAGTTTGTATCCTTCCACTAGGTCTATGGTGTGTTGAATGACCTCACAGTCATATCCTTTCAAATCACCATAGGTTCATGTAGTTACCCCTTAATATTTGTTATAGAGAGAAATCGACTGTTCCTTATCCTCTTGGGGAAATTCATTCCCAACCTTAAATTTTATTCCCCATTTGACATCGAGTTTAGAGTAGTCACCTTTATCTATGACAAAATTCTATCTATCATTCCTTGCATCATTAGAGTCAAACAAATTTTCTAGGGTAATGATCCCTTTTGAAAGTTTGTTGGTCTTTAAATGCATTATCCAATCTCCATAAGCCTCTTCAATTTTTTGTTGCAATTACTCTACAAATTCACATGATTATTGTAGGAACATGGTAATTTTTTCATCACTTTGAATACTTTCTAGTTTTGATCATTATCAGGAATGGTAGGTCTAATGATCACTTATACTACTTGCTTATTGGTGAATAAATTTGTCAATGGATCAAATTAGGAGCTAATTATTGCCATTATATATGTTTATTCATTTTTAGCCCTAGGGATGGTTTGAATGTTGAAATATTTAAAGGTTTTGATCAAATCCCATATCCAATGGTGATAGGATCTCATGAACACATTATTTACAATCACAACCCCTTTCACTAGTCTTACCACTAATTCAAAATCACTAAATACTTTCAGTTGCTTTATGCCCATCTAATCGACAAGGATAAGGCCATGGACTAGTGCTTCATATTCAAATTCATTTCTTAGACAAGTAAACTAAAATAAAAAGGCTCAGAGGGTTTACTTTCTAGATGGAGACACCAATCAGATGCCCACTCTAGATCTGGTCTTGCATTTTTCATCATCAAAATGCAAAGTCCAAAATTTAAAATCACTTTTAAACCCCTTTCTCTAATCCTCTTTGCTTTTTATGACCTTGGGGATGGTCCGGTCTTCATCATGAATTAGATAAGTTTCAAGGTTAGTGGTGTATAAGTTCATGAATAGATCTCTTTTGATGAATTCATTGATAAGGACCTCTTCTTCTGAGCTTTTGGTGTCTATCACATTTTCTTCTTTGAGCATCTCTACATGGTACATCTTTGTTTTAGAGAAAGAAGTGTGTGTTGCTTCAAAATTTATCATAGCCTCATCCTCTATGTGCTCTAGATGTAGCGGATTGAACAATACTTTTAGTTTCAAGCCATATTTGGTCCTTCAGATCAAATGGGACCAATCTAATGATAGGTACCCACTTATCTTCATAGTGAAATGTCTTGATAGAAATAGCTTGAAGCTGGGCAAGATGTCTATCACTACAACCTCCTATGACATAGTAATGCTGGGACAATCATATAAGGTGAGGAGAAGAGCCTTGATGATACTTATGGTCTAAATCTAATTTCCATCCAGCTACATCACTCCTTTATTCAAATGTTTATATTAAAATTATAGTGAATCTACAATCTAATTAGGCATAACCATTATGCTAACACCCAAATTGATCATGGAGTTATGTAGTAGCTTCTTCCTAATGATAAACATCATATAGAATGGGGTAGGATTTGACTTACTCACCCATTATTTGGAGTTTATGAATGTGGATGGTACCTAGTGTTTTACATTCATGCTATCTTCCTTTCCCTTTATCTATGCGAACTCCATAATGGGTTTTCCTCATGTGGTTCTCTCTTGCTCCTCTAAGTCTTCTTTCAGTAGAGACTTTTTCTTAGGGATAAATAGGACATCCCAAAGAGAAATTTTGGTCAAAACTTTATTTAGTTACTCCGCCACATTGTATGACCTTGGAGGTGGGACCTTGGGATCTTTTAAATTATTTTTCACTATTTCACTCCACTTTTGGCATGTTGGAGGTGGAGGTTGGGGTATTAGAATATTTTTAAAAGTCACTTTGGGCCTCATAATAACCTCTAGGCTCTTGGCCACTCTCTTCTTAGAGTGGGTGTAATAGTTAGATTGGACTTACAGATCTCTATATGTGGGAACTTACCTTGCATATACTACATCTTTGCATTCTATCTATGATAAAATTACATGTTTTATGGCTATTTATTCTTATTTTTCTAGGGACATTCCTTGCATTTATGTCATTAAGACAACATTATCAACACTCCAGGATCAATACTCATAAGAGGATGAATTTGGTGCATTCTCTTATCACTATTATTCGATAATTTTCTACTATAGATTTCCTCTTGGGTAATTTCAAGATGCATGTGCATCTTTGCATCAGAAGCACCATGAATCAGAATCATCTACCATGTTATTTTGGCTAGTGACTAGCTCCCTACTTATATTTGGTGATATTGTATGTAAGGGATCAGGAACTATAACCATTTAATTTGTGGGTCAAATCTGATGGTTTGACACTTGATGATTCAGTGTTTGGTGGTTTGGTGCTTGGTGATTTACCTTTTTCCTTTCTTGGTAATTATGGAAAGGAGGTTTTAGGGGAATGACATACTACCTTTTGATATTTATTATCTCATTGGTTAAATTCCTTAATATGCTCTTCATGTCATTCATATTTGTTGCTAAAGAGGATGAAGATGATGTACTTGCCTGAGTAGGTAGATACACATAAATGGAAGGTGGTACTTATAAGGTGATCAAGGCTTCCTCTTGTGGTATCATTGATATTTCTAGGAATATTGGCATCAGAGGTCATGGGGGAAGTTTCCTAATATCTATCAAGTTATTTTTGGCCCTAATTGCAAGCTTATATGTATTTGGGAGTGTTTGTCTTCTAAGGTATTGCATCATAATGGCTATGTCAGAGTTGAATGACTTAAGGTAGAAGACAAAGGTCATTCCTATGGGTGGTCGAGTTTCTATGGGGATCCTTTTCTAGGTCTTGTCAAACTTGGTGTTGAAATCTATAATATCCTCTTATAGGGCTCTTTTGATGGTTATCAACTATTGTAGGAGAGATGACTGGTCTACCTTCTTGTTTAATCAATCAAATAATCTATTTCCTAAGTCATCCCAAATGGATATAAAATTAGATGGGAAAGATTAGTACCAATCAAGATCTCACCCTTTAAAAGAGGTAGCTAGTAGCCTTAGGGCTAGGTTCAGTTATGTGATATACGGTATAGTGCACACATTTGCAACATCTTAAAGATGTTTTTCTATGTTCTTGAAATATTCCCCCAAGAATTTAGGGAGTGCCTTTAAGGCATTTGTAGGAATAACATCCCATGTAGTAAGGGGTGTTGGAGGGATAAGTGAGATGCCACTATCCCATGATATGAAGTTTCTTGGTGGGTCATAGACTACCATTTAATATTTTTATTTAGTAGCACTTGATCCCATAGTCCTTTGGTTAGTTGGGCCCCCCAAACGTGTCATTAATAAACTTAGATTATTCACTATATATGACCTTTTAATAGGCCTATAGCTCATTAACTCTTGTTTCTAGTTAGGTAGACTAGTATTTAGGTCCCACCATGAGTGCCAAAAAATAATAAACTATCGATGGCTAAAACTCTCACCTCCAAGTGAAACAAACTTCTATAGGAAGCTTTACAGACATGGGACTAAATTGGGGTCTATAAAGCAACCTCTGATATTTTAGAAACCAACTATTCAATTTGATTTTGGGGATGAAAAGGGATATGAAAGAAATGTGAAAAACACTAAAATAGACTAAGGAAATGCACCAAGATATTTAAAACATTAACCTACAATTGCATAAAATAGCTTGAATCCTCTAAAAATATAGACTATTAAAGGAGCATAAAGCATAAATTAAGGTTTCTAATACAAACAAGTATCAATAATATAGAAGCATAGAAAATAAATAACAAATAGAAATATCTTTCCACTCATCTTGATATAGAATATCACATCCTCTTCATTGTTAGGTGGAGAACAAAATACATAAGGCCTCAAGGGGCACAATACAAAATGTTCAATCCTACCCAGGAGGGGCACTTGTTAAGGTCATAGAATGAAAAATTAATAACTAATTCTACTTTTATTCTAGAACTATTACAAATGGATAATCTAAAAAATAGTAAAAATTAAAATTAATCGATAACTAATCCCTTCCAAAAGGGATGAGATTTGCTTAAATAAGAACATCGATATCTTATGGGAGTGATACTTGGAAATCCTAACACTCTCACCTATGATAATGCCATTATAACTAAATGATATAATTTAACTCATGAGTGTAATTTATCTTCAAATCCCAAATATGGCACAACTACAACACCTTATGATGTCCATGACGCTTAGGAGAAGTATCATGGTACTATACATTCATCTCTAGAACTACCTTTGTTATACCATTAGAAATCGGGACTGAATCACTTTAATAAATAGTGTGACTCCTAGATCTAATAAAAAATCCTTGCCTTATACAAACATCGTGATGCCATGTGGGGAGCTTTATGTGCTTCCTTGTAACTAAAATGGTGGGTCCCCCTTAAAACTCTACTAGCCAATGATGTCACTTCAATTTCTAACAAAGGAGAAATAACCCTAGAGAGCATCCGATCACCATGTGGAGTGTTGGCACTCCTCCTTATAAATATAAAAACCTTTTCTGATAAAAAAACATTGAGCTACCATGTGGTGATAGTAGAAGGGGGGTGATACTTAGGCAAAATACACAAAAATGTGCCTTAAGAAGGAGACCAAAATCAAATTACCAGATTTCACCAAGCAAGTCTGAGACTAAAAGTTGACTATTTAAAAATTAAAAAAGTGGATTTTGATCCATAATATCATCACCTTCACATGAACAGTGACAAGTGGGATGGTAATGGGAAGCCACACACAACCTAAAGGATGCATTTTCCATCGATCATATCCTTGGAATGTGTTGCATGTGGACTTAAAATTACATTCAAAATATCCAAGGGTTTTGATAAAGTCAAGAGAGGTAACATAAGTGCCAGAACTCTCATCAATCAATGTGTACTTGACTTGGATATTGCCTATTTAGACATTAATGAATAGGGGAGGATCATCTGCATGAAGCAAAATATCTTTGAGAATCATAAAAGTGATAGGAAATAATAAGGAAAGAGAAGTATCTATTATTTCATCTACATGGATGGACATATCTTCACATTATTGTAATATGTTGTCTTTAGATCTAGATAAGGTTAATTCACATTCTGCTAGGGGAGGATGGGGGATGTTAATTTAGAACAAAAGTTGCATAAGACAGTTTTGATGATGTGGAGAGGTCCTCATAAGCTCAATAAATGGAATTTGGGATGGGAGATTAGTGAATTCCATGATGGGATCCCACTCATCATAACCCATAATAAGGTTGTTAAAAATAGTTGCATAATGATTAATGAGGTCTTCAGAAGTAGGATTCAAAGTGCATTGGAATTTGTGTTGATGAAAAGTAAAAGGTTTAGAATAAGGTTGTAAATTATGTTGCAAATATGAAGTAGTTAGTTAAAGTTAATTTTAAGAATCAGTAGAGGAAGTGTTAATAGAAGATTGATTATCATTAGTGTTAGAAGATGGAGGGATGGTAGAAATAGAATGGGAAGTGCTATACAAAGGAGTTGGAATTGGATTATCAAAATTTATAAGGTCATCTTTCCCTAAATCATTCAAATGATTTGGAAAAGAATCCTAGATAACATGAAATATGTGAGATAATGGAGGAGTGTAGATAGGTTTTGGATCAATGAAATCAACTACCCTTTGCATATTAGTCATATTGACCACATTCTCTTTGGGAGTTTGGTCAACAATATTTTTTACATTGTTGGTGCAAGGGGTGGGTGTATTTTGGGTATCTTGATTAGGTTGGTGATTAGGAAGAGGGTATTTATAAATAGCCAAATGAGCATTAGCTTGATTTAAGGCTTGAGATTTAGTATGAGTTTCATTATCCTTAAAAGCAATGTCATAAGTTTGTTTATGCTTTTTTATGATACAATCATGATCAAAATTAGGAACAAGAAGAAAATCCATAGCTAAATTACAAAGCTGCCTACAAGTCTCATGGGAATGAACCCAACTAACATGTAACCAGAAACACTTATTAGGATCATGCCAGGATTTCATAAGATGAGTGGGATCAAGTTATCATGGTAGAGGCCTAGGTAGATGCTTAAGTAACTTAGCTAAGGATAGAGGTTTTTAAGTATTAATGGTATTTGGTAAAGATAAGTGAGGATTGGAATGTTGTTCAAAAGGGAGAGATGGTTTTGAAAATTGGTTAGGAAGAATTGCTTGAATGGTTTAAATGGTGTCATAATAATCCATGATACCATCTTTGGTAGCATTATGATTCTTATTCTTAAGTAATATGTGAGGACCCAAAAAAGGTTGGGGTGGTTCAAATTGATGAATAAGGAAATGTTGATGTTTAGCTTGGTCAATATCCTCATCCAAAGTACGTGGAGAGAGAGAGAGTGTGGACCTGATATTGTAACTTGGGTAAAAGAGCATTGGTAAAGAGATGTAAAATGTTATCATTAGACATCTTATGTTCACACTTGCTAGATAAAATTTTCCACCTTTTAACAAAAGCTTGGGTAGTTTAATTTTCAAGTTGTTTACAATTTATGAAGTGGGCCAAAGTATTTTTGATAAAATCACTAGTTTAGAAATCTTAAACTAAAGAATTCATTAAATCTTCCAAACTAGTAATAGAATGAGTTTTAAGTTGGTTGGAACAATCTAAAGCATCATCCGTGAGGGTTTTGGCTAAGAGATTGGTAGTGGCAAAGGTATTCAATTTGACCCAATACTTGTAGATATTTACAAATGTTTTGAGATGAAGAGTAGGATCAGTTGATCCATTATAGGAAATTGTAGGGATGATACCTCCTATGTTAATATTAGAAATTTGAGTAGTACGAGGCACATTTTGAAAATGTTTAATGGTTTTGTTGACCAAAAGAGGTTAAGGGATGATATTTACTTTCGAATATAAAAGAGGAGGAGGGGGAAATTTTTTATTATGCATTCCCCAAGACATTGGTTGAGGATGAGATTGAATATGGAGAAGGTGATTTTGCATTCTCATCTTTTGATTTGTATTATGAGATTCAAAACTATTCATTTGATTAAGTGTTTGTAACAAGAGTTGATGGGTTTGATTAACATTGTTAGCATTATTGCATTAGAGTTGGTATTAGTGACTTGGGTACCACTATTGGTGTTAGTAGGACCTTGAGAGTAACTATTAAATGTGAGGCACTAGTGACAAAATTTGCTTGTGTGGCAAAATATGGACTAGTGACGGGATGCGAAGAGGAAGCACTAGAAGAATGACTACCTTGGGTAAAAAATGATGCACTAGTGGAGGGATTAAAATTAGTGGATATTATAAGAGGTCCACTAGATGTATAACATGCCATGTTAGTGGAAATACTAGGCATGGAGGTAGAAGAAGTTAAAGAAGAAGGGGTCATGGTATGAGAAGGGATCATAATCAAGGGAAGTGGTTGAGAATCAAAGAAGGTAGTAGCCTCCAAATCCATTTGAGAATATGGGATAAGGTGAATGAGTCACTTTTAATTGACCATTAATCATTAAATGGTAAATTGTAGAAGGATCCTTTCCTCAATGTTGAGGAAATTCAAAAATAAAGAAGAACATTTTAGGGGTATACTCTAATTCGGGTTGATCTTCTAGTGAGAAGAGAGGATTATGATATGAAGACATATGATGAGGGGTCCCATAGTTCATTTTGAAAGTGGATATATGAATATTACTCTCATCCAAGAGAGGATCCCTATTTTGTGTATGAGATACCCTATGAGGGTTGGTAAAACTCATCATGTTTATTGACTGCAACTCAGTGTTGTCCTCAAATAGAAAGTTCATGATGAAGGAAAAGGATTAAACAAGGAAAGAAAGATGCAAAAATAAGTAAATAACAAGTGAAATAAACTATATAGATTCAACTCGGTATAGGAAATAGGGCATGAAAATTGTATAGAGTTGACTCGTTCGACCAAGTATAACAAATAGAGGCTGTAAAAGTGTATAGGGTCAACCTAGAACAATAGATAGGGAAAAACGAAAACCCTGTAAGAGACTACATCAATAGAAATGATTGTGTACTAAAAAAATAAATTTTTTTCAAGTACTTAGGAAGGAAATAAATGAAATGAAACACACAACCAATTGAATCATTGAGTTTGATCCAATTTAGGCACACAACATAAAACCTTGCACCAACGTTAGCTAATGCAAGTTTTTTCAATACAACACATAATGGAGAAAAGATCAATAAATCAAATTGGAAAGTAAAAGATAACTAAGTGGTCAACCTAAGTGTTGTTAGAATATTACAATATAGTTTTAAATGTGATAGGAAGTTGGTTGTAAGGAACTAGAAAGAAATCTATGGATGGTTTCAAGAAATTTGGGCTGAAAGGGATATGTATTGGTAATTATAATAGCTTGGTATTGGGGCCTACCCCCTCATTTCACACACTGTAATGATAAGGGTGTTGAGTGCTTATCCAAAATATACCATTAACCATGTGTTTATACTTGGATATAAAATCAAGTCGGCTTCCCCTTTGGTGATGAAATCCAAGTAGTGAGGCCTTGGGTAGACAAATGTTTAAAATATATTTTAAGATTTTGTGATTTGGAAGTGTGTACATAAAATGGAAAATAGTGAAACTAAATGGTATATTGAAAACCACCTAATTAAACTATGTGATCTATTCCAAGCATGCAAGTAATAATAAATGAAAGTGTGAGATAATTACTAACATATAAGGGTTAGTTAATTCTAACTTTCAAACATAGTACAATGTCATTATAGTCAATAGTGTATGTAGAGAATATAGAATAGGGTCAACAATGTCTCATCTATACTATGGAAGAAAGGATATAAAAATGAACTACATCGATAGGGTCGACCTAGTTGACTCTATAGGGATAGTTTTAAGACTATAAATTATGAAAAATAGAACTATAAAAAATTCTAGAAATGACAAATAAGGATAGAAAGAAACCTTGGTGGGTTGGAGGATGTAGATAAGTGAGATTGTTGTTGAATAACCTTGATTAACACTTGTAAATCCTACTAACTATGTTGACTGGGTCAACCTAGCTTTGTAAAAACCTATTATTGAAAGCTTGAAAGTGTATAGGGTCAACCTAGTATGTTAAACTAGGTGTTTAAAAATGTACATGGTTGATTGGATCAACCTAATAGTCTAGATTGAGTGTCTCAAAGCTTGAAAATGTGTATTACATCGACTGAGTTGACCTAGTAGTCTAAACATGGAAAATAACCTACATAGATAGAATAGAGTCATATAGATGTGACTGTGTGTTAAACCTATGTATAGAAGTTAGAACTGTGTTGATAAAGTTGACCCAGTATTGTGAATATATGATAATAAAAATGATAAAATAATGAAATAAGTGAAATAAACCTTACAAGGGTTAGATTAACATTACATTAAGCAAAATATATGTATTTAAAAATGCATCATGTCTATAAATAAATCTTAGCTTGAAGAAGATAGATCATACCATACACTTTCGATTGGGGACACATTTGTTAAGCGAGAACATGACCAATATGGGGATCCACTAGAACTGATTAGAGGATATCTTATCATAATACACCATGCTAAGGAGGGTTCTAAATCCCCCAATCTAACACAATCCCATAATAACCCTAATGGGGTCTTGAGTTTTGATATTTCACCTAAACTAATAACAAGTAAAGTAAATCTAATCTATTTCTCACCAAATCTTGTGGTGTAAGTTGGGGGCTAGAAAAAATAAAAATAAACATGCATAGAAGACATATACTCACATCAATGTATATAATCCTAATGTATGGAAGATAAGTACAAATGTGTATCTATCTACTCTTACAAAGGAGAAACAAAGCTAGGAATACTAACCTTTGAATATGAACCCATTGAGCCTCAATCTCTCCCTTGTCCAAGGTGCTTCATAAGAGGTTGTTGTGATATGTAAGGATGACAAAGACAAATCAGATCTAGGTTACACAACATATCAATGCATCCAAAATACTTCTCCACAAGACAAGATCCATATCTCCAAAGAAAGTATAGAACCCTAAGCTTTGCTTCTCAAGTAGAATGGTCAATAAGTAGATGTTTATTCTCTCTTACTTATTATTCTTATCATAATAAATGATGGAAATTAACTCATATATAGAGGTAAATTTGACCCTAAACCCTTCCAAAAATCCTAGACAACATGGTCGACCCAGTCAACTTAGCACAATTCCAAACAATAATTCACTAGGTCAGTTAAAGGTCAGATTAATTCCCAAGTAAACAATACCCAACACTATACAAGGTTGACCCAATTGACCTTGTACCACTGACTGATAAAATGGGATTAAGGTGAGGAATAAGAGGATGAAATGTAGAAAATTACTAGAAAAGGTACAATAGAGAAAAACAAGATTAGGAATAATGATTTTAGGAGACAAGTGTGTAGATAACAAGTGGAAAAATGGACAACAATCCTATGAAGCACCAATTTTCTGCCCACCCCTTTCTTGGTGCACCCCTTAGTGTGTACACTCAGAGAGATTGAGAATTGATGGGTTCTTATAAGATATAAAGTGTCATTAAGTGATAAAAAGTTTGAAAATCTTATGTGCATATAGAAAGCACATCAGGGAGAATGGAGGTTGAAAATATTTTAGGGAACAATTTTGAGATGTGGAAGCTAAAAATGGAAGATCTATTAATTGATCAAGATATATGGGATGCCATTGATGAATGTGTTAAAAACTTTATAGATCTAGTTGAAGCATATAAGTATGATTTGATCGACCAGAAAGACAAAGGTCTTGTCATATTATGTCTGGCAGATTTTCTACTGATTAATGTCCACAAAGAGACCAAAATGAAGAAGTTGTGGAAAAAACTAGGTGAGATCTACCAATCTAAATCTTTAGTTAGTAAAATTTTCTTGCAAAACAAGTCAAATTGTTTGATAATGGAAGAAGGTGGATAAATTGTAGACCACCTTGAAGCATTTAATATATTATTGGCTCAATTCGTATCAGTTGGTGTGAAAATGGATGAGGAAGAGAGATGTCAAATTTTGCTTTGTTCTTTATTGACTCATGGGATTCTCTTGTTATGGATATAGGATGTACTTATATAACCTTGAAATTTGAGGATGTTTTAGGGAATAAATGAGAAGGAATGTTTCCCTTAGTTTTAAGGAGGCCTTGAATATTTGATGAAGATCTAAAGAAAGAGGCAAGAATAATGAGAAACATGAGAAGTCAAGATCCAAGTCCAAGGGGAGATCAAAATCTCCTAGAAATTCCAAGATGAGATGATGGAATTATGGCAAACATGGTCACTTGTAAATGATTATAAAGAAGAAAATAAGAATCATGATTATGATTCTGAATCCAAGAAGGGAGATAGTGATGCATTCATTGAAGCCTTGATAACCCATGTAGGTAATGATGTATGGTTAATTTATTCAGGTGCATCTTATCATATGACCTCTAATAAAAATTGGTTTTCTAAGTATGAATTATCTGATGGAAGCAAGGTCTACTTAGGTGATGATTCTTTTATAACCATTGTTGGCTATGGTAGAGTTAAAATCAGACTTCCAAATGGAAGGATTAAATGGTTTGATGGTGTGTTACATATGTTGAACATAGCTTGTAAATTTTTATTTGTGAGCAAACTAATAGATTTGGGTGTACAAGTTATATTTTTTGAAGTAGTTTGTAAGATAGTTAGAGGTGCTATGGTGATAACTAAAGGTGTCAAGATTGGCACTTTATACAAGATTGATGCATGCACAGTTGAGTGCAATAGTACTTATGTGAATACTAAATCTAGGACTAATCCATTTGATAAATAGGTAATTACTATTTTTATAGATGGTCATGGTTTTTGGGTACCTAAGGGTGTTCATTATATGGAGTTAAAATTGACTATAAAGAAGACTATGTTATGACACCAAAGACTTGGCCACATTGGATAAAAAGGTCTTAGGGCCTTGAAGAATAAAAATTGTTTTAAAGAATTAACAAATTGTAATCTTGAATTTGATTTATATGAGTAGTGTGTTTATGGTAAATAAAACCACGTTTAGTTTTACTCAAGTTCTCATAAATCTTGTGGTGTATTGGATCTTATTCATTCTAATGTTTTTGGTTATGTTAATGTTCTTTGAATTTCAACATCCACATATTATGTTTCATTTATTGATGATTGTAGTATAAGGACATGATTTTGTTTTCTAAAGGGTAATTTTGAAGTTTTCAATCATTTTAAAGGGTTTAAAACAATGGTTGAGTTACAAACTAGAAATAAAATTAAGTGTTTGAGGACTGACAATGGTGGTGAATTTTGATATAATGATTTTGATAGATTATATAAATATTGTGGTATATAGAGAAAAAATTCAACTATATATTCACCTAAGTAGAATGGAGTTACAGAAAAAATTAACAATACATTTATGGAGAAAGATAAGAGTATGCTTAGTGGTGCTAGACTAGAACAAAGTTTTTTGGATGAAGTTATAACCACTACTAGTTACCTAATAAATAGGTCTCCTACATTAGCACTTGTTGATAAAATACCTTTGGATGTGTGGTTTGGCCATAATCCTTCATTGACATATGTTGGATTTTTTGGTTGTGAGGCATATGAACATGTGCCAAATGGGAAGCATAAAAAGTTGGATAACAAGGCTGTGAAATGTATCTTCATTGGTTACAATTATGGTGTGAAAGGATACAATCTTTGGGATATAATAGCACAAAAGGTAATATATTCTAGAAATGTTATTTTTAGATAAATTAAGCCTTCTTATGTTATATAACAGCCAAAACAAATAGAAAATAAATAAGTGATTCAAATTCCTCCTACACCTAAGAAAGTTGAGTCAAGGCCACGACATATACAAGAAGTTTAGTATAGGTAATCAAGATATAAATCTTTTGAAGAGGATGTAGATGAAGAAGAACCTCCACCTCAAATTGTTTACAGGTCTATAAGGCATAGACCACCACCAAAAAGGTAATCTCATAATTATTAGAGACGTATGTTTGATTTGAATACTAAAATTGATGAACTGAGATCTGCATAAGAAGCGTTGGGTATGAATGATTTAGAGTCCTAAAAGATTGATATGGAAGAAGAAATGACAAATTTGAAGAAGAATGCTACATGGGACCTTGCACCATTACCTGAAAGATGTAAGCCCATTGGATACAAATGGGTGTTCAATAAAAATATTGGTTTAGATGCCAATGTTGAAAAGTTACAAAGCTCAATTGGTTGAAAAAGGTTACTCTCAAGTTGAGGGTGTTGATTATGGTGCCATATTTTCTCCTATTATTAAAATGACATCCATTAGATTCTTGATTTCCATTATATTAGCTTGTGATTTATATATTGATCAAATGGATGTGAATAATGCTTTCCTTCATGGTGATTTGGAGGAGGAGAATTTTATGACATAGCTAGAGCACTACATGGTGAAAGGTAAAATAAATTTGGTTTGCAAGTTAAAGAAACTCTTGTATGGTCTCAAATACAATCCTACGATGTGGTACAAGAAATTTGATACATATATATTGAGTATGGGGTTTGAGTGATATAAATATGATAATTGTGTTTATTATAAAACTAATGGTGATCATTTCTTAGTTATTACTTTGTATGTTGTTTGTTGGTAATGGGAAAGTTTTGATTTCAGAGTTTAAATCTCCAATCTTAGCAAAATTTGAGATGAAAGATCTTGGTGCTATGAGACACATTATTGGGATGGAGATTATTAGAGATAGATAAAACATAAATCTATGGCTTGGCTAAATTAAGTATGTGAATTCAATACTATAGAGGTTTAACATGTAGGATTGTAGACCATTATGTGTTCATTTTTTAGTTAGAAAAAAGTTACCTAGTGCATAATGTCCTACATCTCCATAGAAGATGGAAGACATGAGTAGAGTACCTTACCAGAGTGTAGTGGGAAGTCTAATGTATGTTATGGTCTGTACTAAACCAGACATTGCCCAAGTAGTTGGAGTTCTTTCTTGTTATATGTCTAATCCTGGTAGAGTTTATTGGGATGAATTTGAAAGAGTCTTTAGATATTTGTAGGGTACCTAAGAGTATTCCTTATGTTATCATAGTAACATTATTAGAGATACTTATCCTCTTGACATTCATATTTATGTGGATTTAGACTGGGCAAGTGATGTTGATAGGAGAAGATCCACTAGTGTTTACTTTATTTTGTGGTATAATAAATTAGATGAGTAAGCAAAAGGATGTGGTCGGTTTGTCCACTATAGAGGTAGAATATATGGTAGATGTTCATGCCTATAAATAATCCATTTGGACTAAGATACTATATTCATATGTTGGATTGAAACAAAGGTGCAATGATAGTTCATTGTGATATTTAAAGTGTTATTTTCCTAGCAAAGAACCTGACATTTTATGCTAGGACCAAACATATTGATGAAAAATATCATTTTTTGAGAGACATGGTCAAGGATGGAAGGGGGAAGATTATAAAGGTAGAGACTTTGATGATTTTTTGTAGATTCATTGACTAACCCCATAATCACAAAGAATTTTAGAGTCTATGGGCCTCTTGGACTCTAGAAGTTAAGTTCATGTTGGTATGGTTCCTCTAGGTCATGCAAGGTATTCGACAAGTGGTAATTTTTTTGGAATTGAAGTGTCTCAACCTTGAAAAGGAAGGACATTATTCATGAGTTACTATTTATAATATATTGTTCATAAGCTACTATTCATAGTCATTATTCATGTGATTAGGTGGTAGTGGTGAGTTGGTAATGACTATGCAACAGAGGTGGAAGGTGATGTAGGTGATTATATGGCTTTTGGATGAGTTAGCATGGTCCACAGAGGAATCTACATGATCTAAGTGCATGTGGATGGAGTGGGGCATACAACTCCACTAAAGAGACAAGGTTGTTATCTTTTGTGATTCAAATGATTTTAATTTAGGTGTAAAATGAAAAATATGGATATAGGGTACACCTCTTGATTTGCCTCATGATATTGAGTGGATGAGAAGTCAAAAGGTGATGGAGAATATTTTGGAATCATGTGTGTACACTTGGGACAATGGGGAATAAGTTACTATTCTAGATTGGAGGCACATGTGTGAGTGGGGCATAATTTTGGAAGCATGTGAAAGTGGAGGATGATTTTTTACAAGTGGAGGATCTACTTTTGACCTTTGCACAAGATAAAAAGCATGCCACTATTCATCAATAGTGATCCCACTAAGGGTAGTGAATTTTTACCTTGATCATGAATTTTCTCCCTCATTCTTTTTTCCTTTGCATTTGCAAATTTTATAAGTAAGACATCTCTCCTTCGTAGAGATTAGAATCTAGTAGGCTAAATTAGGATTTGTAAGATTGAGAGTTTTGAAAAGGCACTGAAGTTTTGAACCAGTTATTATCCTAGTTGGATACTAGTGATACTCCTATGAAGGCTTTCTCTACAAGCATTTGTAACTATTGTTTGATTTTTAGTAATATATTGAGCTACATTAGAGTGTGGGTTTTTTCTACATGTCATCACTTGTTATGGTATGCTATTATTTTTAGTTGTATGTGTTTTCTTACAATTTTGTAACAATTTTAAATTTGTTTGCATATTCTCCTATCAAGATTTAGTATAAGGAATTGTTTCTATGATATCATATTCCTTTCAAGTTCTTCATGCAAAAAAGGTGATATAGGATTAGTGTCCATGGGTTTTGAGTGAAGTACAAATTTTGGCTTTTTATTTTTCATAGAATATCATACATATATTAGATAATCATAAGCCACATATTTTTATATGTGTAGTGCTTATTATAATTGAGTCTTATTAGATTTTACAAAGTGTTATTTTAATTAATCACTTATTTTAATAAATTATTGCCTTAAATTGATATTTTAACAAGTATTTGAAGTTTTATAAATGGTTTAATTATAATGTGGATCATGTTCTATTTTGGTATTTACCATAATTTATTCACTTTTTAATTATTTACTTGGTGGATTTTTATTAAGATATGCAACTACACCATTTATACCCTCATGGTTGTTGGAAGAGGTTTTATCATTTTTTGTAATATAGCTTAGGTTTAGTGTGAATGAGACATCATAATTTGCCAATTCTTACCATGTTTAAAATGTGGTGTTGCAAATCTTCAGTCCTAATCCATTATCTACCATTACATACTTAAGCCCCTTATTTACAATTTGTACCTAAATAAAGAGTAGGAGGTTGTTATCTATAACATGTTGGGTAGGAAATTCTTCTTTTTCAAAATAAATTGTATCTTATCTTTCCTTTAATGTATTTATGATATATGTAAAATAAGTCATCTCTGTATTATTTGGAAAATTTGTAACTTGTAGTGTTGCATAAAGAATGTCCTTATAAATGGTCTATCTTTTGAGAAATTATAGTGTGTGTGTGTGTGTGTGTGTGTGTGTGTGTGTGTACATATCCTAGTGTATTCTTAAGTTTATATATAATATCATAACCTTTAGTTACACTAGATGGTACTCTAAGTAGTGGATGAAGATTAAGATGGATATTTTGATTGCCACCACTTTTTTATATAATATTGTGTATCCTACATCTCCACATTGTGACAACAATGAATTTCATATCAAATAAAGACTAATTTGGATGATAGGTGAGGGGTGTTGGCTATCTACACCATAAATTTTTTAGGAAAGAGGGGTGAAAGGATCCATACATTCCCATTCTCTTTAATTAGTAAGGAGAAACATTTTAGATATAACATTCATGCAATATGTGTTATTGGGGAGTGATAATATTTCCTCATGTATAATAGCATACCTTATATCATTGAATTTTAATTCATCACATTTTATTGCATGGGATATAAATACATGATATATTTATGAAAAAGACATGAAAATATCAATGATATAACTTGGATTGTGAAATATAAACAATTTACATCCATGGGAAAATGCAAAGACATGAGATCTATAAGATAATCTAATAATCATAATATGAAAGTTTAAATTGTAATCCTAAAGTCAAAGAAAATTTTAAAACCTTGATTTAGATGGAAACTTAGGTTTTTTGTGTTAAAATCAATGATCGAGTTGACCAAAATGGTTTGATTATTTTACACCTAAGAGATATAAAATAATGTAAATTATGTACTCATTTAGAATATAAAATTTTTAACAATAAACATGATAATATAAATTGAAAGGGGGTATTTGACATTGCATTTACTTGATCTATAATTGACAAGATATTAGAAGGATGGTGTACTTAGCTAATTTTGACTATCTATTATTTGCAAGGGGTGATACTATATCTATAATTATCTAGATGTGATTCATTAATTTATTAGTTTTAAAATAGAGGATAAATACCTCTTTGGATGTCAATAAATTATGACCCCTACAATAGCCAACACTATCTAGATTCTACTAGCATTGCCCCTATGAATTGTGTGGGTCTATAATTATTGGCACTTCTATGCATGTGTCTTTAATAACTTATTATGCATGCACATGACTTTGGTATTGTGTGATAATAATTTTTTATGTCTTTTTTGCTTGAAACACTAATTATGCCTAATTGACCACAAGATTAGCTAAAAAGGGGATAATATTTTGGGTTGGATAACCCCATCCACTCCTTACTGAATGGATAAGAATTAACTACATTCCAATAATATGTAGAGGGTTAAAATTACATGTAGCTATCCTAATTATGTGTGTCTATGTAACAATGTGAACAATATAGAATGATAATTCTATATTTTAATCTTTGACACTTGTCACCATGCAAATTTGAATTTTTGTATTCAGATGTGGCTCTATGAACTAATTTAGGGTTGTTTCTTGAATATTTGAGATGTTTATATGCCTTTAAATAAATTTTGTAAGAGAGTGCCTAGTGATTCTTCAAGTTTTTAAGTGATAGTCTAGAGGGATAATAAGATTAGGAATGAATTGTATATATAGGCGACTCTTCATTAATTTATCCCTATGACCATCCCATAAAATGTGTCTAGGAAAATATAATGAAGACTTCCCAATTTAAAAATTATTCTTTGAGGGTCTCTAGATACTATCAATAAAGGTAGACACTTGTGGTAACTGACATAGTCTAGGATTAGTGGTAGTGTCCTAGAAGTGTAAAAATTGTGATCTAAGATATGGATAGGGTATGTTTAGTATTTTGAAGCTGTACCTATATAGACTAAGATGATACTAAATAAATATGTCTAGTGAATAGTGGTAACTAATATAGTAGATTGTTATAGGGATAGATGGAAAGTGTGCTTCAGATTTAGATCTATGTGCATTGTTTAATTATGTCAAAGTATGTCAAATTTGATGTTTCTAAAGTGATAAATACAAATTTTTGTTGTCTAAAAGAACCAACATTGTCCTTGGTGTTGACTATCACAGGATACTACTGTAGGAATAATTCAACATCCCATGTTGCATCCCCACTGGATAAACTCTTCCATTTGATCATATACTCTATAATCACTCTTCACAAATAGAGGTAACTTCAATTATATGCCACACTACCAATCTTCTACAAGATTTGATAATGACCATAATAATTAAGGAAAAAAATGTTATCAATTCTTTATTTTTTCAAGGATATTTTATTTTATGGATACAATCACACAAAAACCCAATCTCAAACATCAAAATGTCTTTCATTTCAATGTTGGTTGAATCATTACTAAAAGAAATTTTATGCCATTTCCAAGTTCTCACTGAGAATACTAAAGACCTCCTAATGGTGTTGAATGTGTTATTCATATTGATCAAACATTTGGTTGTACATTTTAGGATGAGGTGATGAATAGTATATGGTACCCATACGATGCCAAAAATGGAGACATTTTGAATAAGGTATAGAAATAAGTGGTATACCACCATTATTTTAGTATAAACCATTAAATCCATCTCTCTTATTTATTATAATAAAAATAATTAAAAACCACTCTCATATTTTTTTACCACCTAAGTTTGCCCATAAGACTAGGGATGAGAAGAAGAGTTATGCACTAGCTAAGTACTCAAACATGAGAATAATTTAGTCCAAAAATTAATGTTCAATAAAGGGTCATGATCACTAACTATTATGTTTGGGGTCTCATGTAGCTTTTGAACAATATCCATAAAATATCTGGTAAGTGTACTTATCACAAACATATGTGACAATACACATAAATGGGCATATTTGGTGAGTTAATCCATGACAACCATGTGTTTAACCATAAATTTAGAAAGTGTAGGGTATATGGTTAAGAAGATAGAAGTAGTTCAAGCAAAAGGGTGATGAATTAATATATAGTAGGCCAATTAATTACAAAACTCAAATAAATGAATATTTTAAAATTTACTACTAAGATATTCTAAATATAGAATGTAGTTGATTTTAAAGATGATCAATTTATTGTAATACCAAATATAAATGATACTTAGTAGGGTTTATTATGTGCAAGCAGATCTAGATTGAAAATAGGTGTAAAGTATGTAGAAGAATTCTTTTAGATCAACTTTTAGATTCTATAAATTATAATTTTATAGGCTCAAACACTGTTGTTGTATATGGACACTACTGTTGCTAGTGTCTAACTGTGACACATGTGTTTATTATAAAATAATGAGTAGATTTGGATGTAAACAGAGTCATTGTTATGGGTTTTATGTCACCTTTATGTTGATGTATTGAGATTTGGGATATACGTTCATACTTGTTACTAATTGATTAAATGTCAACTCTTCACCCTTCTTCATCTTTGGAATGAATTTGATAAAAATGGTTTAGTGGGATCATGGTGTCAAGCTGAGCCTAAAGACCCCTATGTCAATGGGCACTACCTCCATAGCCAATACTCCAAGGATGGCTTCAGACTTATTTATTTCTCCCCTCTATGTGGGAAAGTGTATACATAAGGGTGAAATATTCTATACAATGATGGATGCAGTGATATATCATGTAACTTAAAAATATTGATCACGGAATGCTCTTTGAATAATTCAAACATGTAATATGACTAATCATATGCTTGATATGAAAATAGGGATGAATATGAAAAAATATCTTGGTTTTGTAGTTCATTTATTTAGCTTTACTAGGTGTTTTCTTGGTATTTTCTAGCTAAAGAATGAGAATCCTTAGACTTGTGTTTATACCACACCTTTTGAAAATATATCACAGTAGGGTTCAACAAGACAAATATCCTAACCCATAGGTTTAGAAACATATACAATTAGATGACTTTAGATAGGAAATAAGGATTTGGACACTACCATCAACAAAAGTGTCACTCTATGGCCAGTAGTGTCTAGAAGGATATAAAACATGTATGGATCTAAAACTGACATTGAAGGATGTTTATCAGGTTTTAAGCTTTATGTGTAGTGAATGAGGCTTGGGTCATAAAAATGAAATGGATTAGACTAAAATATAAGCATCTAGGCAAAATGATATGGACTAGACTAAAAGATAAGCATTTAGTCACAATGAAATGGTGAAGGTGAGCCTTTCGGTAAAAGGGAGGTCTAGCCCTGAAGGGTACAGTGTTGATTGATATTTGTCAAATATACTAGACTAAAATTCTATAAATATTTAGTTTTAGTATTTACACCATGATTAAATTTTCCCCAGTAGATTTAGGAAATATAGTAATGAAATCCATGAAAACATCTTCCTACTAATAGCTAGGAATAGATATAGGATAAAAAAAGACTTGTCTTAATTTTATCATCTTTGTTTTGCTAACATGCCATGCATATTTACATAATTTTATCTACTTCTTGTGTGTGCCCTTTCCAAAAATAATCATTCTTAATTCGATGATAAGTATTCAATAATTATTGATGCCCACCATCCGTATCCTTTGTAAACATATTTTTATTTTTATGAGAGCTTACCATATTGGTAGAATTTGTACACAATAATTTTAGTTCAAATGTCCTTCCCTTTAAATGAAAATGCATAAACAATTTTAGAATTTCATCTCAATCATTCCCAAAGTAGTGAGCTATTATATTCCTAAAATAATGTATGCTCAATGTTGAGAATAGAAAACATAAGTAAATGTAGCATGTAGTATCCTAGATTAAATTTAGTATAATAATATTTCTGTAAAAAATTTATTGTTTCTCCATCCATAATCATAACCTAAAATTTTTACACTAGATAAACAAAACAATTCAAACATATCACCAACTTATTGTTGATGATGATGTAATTACTTCTCAAATCATTCAATACTATCACCTTATATATCTATATATATATATATATATATATATATATATAAACCCCACCTTAAAAGTTTTAGGGGTACCAATAACCTAAAAGTACATGGAAAAAGATTTTTTTTAAATCTTTTAATTTTACTAGCTCATAAAAAACCTAAAATCCTTTTCTTCATCGACACCATCAATGTTAAAAAATCTACGAAGTCCCTTGTGCCTTAAATGTTAAGCACAAAATATACTGAGAAGGGGGGTGAATTAGTATATATATCTTATAAAACTTTCCCTTAATCAAACATTCAAGATATGCAATAAAACTCAAATAATAAACATCACACAAGAAAGAGAGAGACACCAGATATAACGTGGAAACCCAATGTGGGAAAAACCACATAGAACAATCTCAAGTATATTAGTGAGAACAAACCCACATGAGCACCATATCCCTTTGCCAAGTACCAACCTCAACTACAATTCATGAGCACCAACTCACAGGAGCTTCAAACCCCTTTGCCGAGCATCAACCCAACTATCATTCGTGAGCACCAACTCACATGAGCATTATCCACTTTGTGTAAACCACACACCTATCTCTCAATGTTGCTAAATCAACAAATGATATTTGAATACAACATCTCTTTCCTCTCTCTCACCTTTGCTCTTTCTAAGCTAGATAATACAATATCAAATTAATCTCTCACACTCATACATATTATAAATGGCTTCCCAAGCCTTTATTTATAGCTTTCCAAATGACCTTTGGCCTTCCCCCTTTGTGACCCTTCAATCCTCATGGAAAATGGCACCAATATTGGATGACCCTTCATATCCAAGCATTTGAAAAGTCATGTGGTGACCCTTCATGACCAAAAACGTCCTTCCCACTTTTATCCTTATCTTTGGTGACTCTTCGTATTCCTCAAAGTGTCCCTTCATAAGAAATTGTGCCTTTACTCTTTTGTCTTCACTTGGTGACTCTTGGTATTCCCCAAGATGACTCTTTATGGGAAAATGTGTCCCATACTTCTTTTGTCTTTACCCCATGGCTCTTCAACTTCTCCATGGGCCCTTATTTTGTCTCATATGCAACCAAAAATATATTCATTAATATTAAATAAATATTAACTCACATTAGCCAAGATAAATAATATTAAATGCAATGGGGCCTTTATCACCAATAATACTAGACCTTTGACATCAATGACAATATTTCCAATAATCTCCCCCTTTGTCATTGATGGCAACCTCAATCTTGAAACTGCCACATCCTGTCACCTGCACATACTATCATCTGAAAGCATACAGTAACTCCCCCTTACTGTAGCAACTTGTACCTATTTTCTACACCTATACCTGTACCTATTATTCTCGCCCTTTGACATCAATGGCAAAGGGCATACCTGGAGCTAATACTTAGCTCCCCCTCACTTGATGCTGAACCTCCATGGTAGGAAGTAAGGGAAGTTACTCCCAACTTCTCTCACAGATACTCAAATGTGTCTTTTGGTAGTGCCTTTGTGAAAATATCTGCAATCTGCTCTGTAGTACCAATATATTCCAACTTAACCTATTGATCTACAACCTACTCTCTCAAAAAGTGATATCTAATGGAAATATGTTTTGTTCTTGAATGCATTACTAGATTTTTTAAAATATTTATAGCACTTGTGTTATCACAAAAAATGGAAATAGGTTCATCATACTTTACCTTGATATCTTCCAAAGTTTGCTTCATCCAGAGCACTTGAGTAGAACACAATACTGCTGGAATATATTCTACTTCAGCTGTAGAAAGTGATACTGAGTTTTGCTTCTTGCTTAGCCATGATACTAAGCTATCATCAAGGAAGAAAGCTCCTCCACTTGTACTCTTTCTATCATCTAAGCACCCTACCCAATCTGAATTTGCATAAGCAACTAACGTGAAATCCTTATCTATGGGATACCATAATCCATAATCCAATGTCCCTTTGAAATATCTAAATATTATTTTTACCAACTGAACATGACTATCTCTTGGAGATGACTGATATCTTGCAACCATACCTATTGCATGCATGATGTTTGGTCTCGATGCTGTCAAATATAAAAGACTACCAATCATAGATCTATACAAAGATTGATCTGTAACAGGTGAATCTTCATCTTTGCTCACCTTATTTCCTGTACACATAGGTGTGCCAACTGGTACAAAATTCTCAAAACCAAATTTCTTCAACATTTCCTTGGCATATTTACTTTGAGATATAAAAATTCATTTATTTGATTGAAATATTTGTAATCCTAAGAAAAATGATAATTCTCCAAGCATAGACATCTCAAATTATTTTTGCATTCTATCAGAAAATTATTTTGTCATCTTTTAAATATTTCCTCCAAAAATGATATCATCAACATAAACCACAACAATAAATTGATGCTCACCTTCTGTTTTGATGTAAAGATTACTATCAACAAATCCTCTCTTGAATCCTTAATCTTGCAGGTACTTATCAAGTCTTGCATACCAAGCTCTGGGATCTTGTTTTAATCCATTTAATGCTTTCTTCAATATGCATACATGATTACTAATATTCAAGAGAATAAACCCCTCAGGCTGCTCAATGTAGACCTCTTCTTCAAGATTCCCATTTAGGAAGGCAGATTTGACATCCATCTGAAATACTTTGAAATTTTTAAATACAGCATATGCAAGAAACATTATAATAGCCTCTAACCTTGCTATTGGTGCAAAAGTTTCTTCAAAATCCATTCCCTCAATCTGAGCATATCCTTTACATACTAATCTTGCTTTATTTCTGGTTACCTCTCCATTTTCATTCAACTTATTTCTATAAACCCATTTTGTTCCTATCACATTGTGATCTTTTGGTCTAGGCACTAATTCCCAAGTATCATTATTTTCTATCTGATCTAATTCTTCATCCATAGCCTTAACCCAATGTTCATCATGTCTGGCTTCTGAAAAATTTCTAGGCTGAATTTTAGATAACAAAGAGTAATTAACTTGTTCAGATTCACTTACCATCATTATTCTGGTGTGAATTCCTTCTTTTATATCCCCAATAATGTTAATTTCATTATGATTTTTCTTAACATATTTGGATGGAGTCTTGGTGCCCTTTTTCTCCTTTTCCTCATCTTCATCTGATTCTTCAAAGCCTTCCTCTTCAATGATTTCAGGAATGTCTACTGGATCACTGATCTTTTGTGTTCCATCTTCTTCTATCCTGACACTTGCACTTTCAATAATTTTCTTGGTTCTTTTGTTATAACATTTATAAGCTTTAATTTTTCAAGAATAACCAAGAAATATACCTTCATCTGCTCTGGATTCAAACTTACCAAGTTTTTTATCGGTTCTCTTTATGAAGCATTTGCTACTGAAAACTCTAAAATAATCAACTGTTGCTGGTTTGTCTTTCCATAGCTCATAAGGAGTCTTGTCACTGTTGAATCTTAATAAAGCTCTATTCTAAATATGCACTACTGTACCAACTATCTCTATCCAATATTTATTTACTATCTTGGATTCATTTAGCATTGTCCTCGCCATCTATTGAACTGTTCTATTTTTCCGTTCAACTACTCCATTTTGTTGTGGAGTTCTGGCTGCTGAATACTGTCTCTTTATTCCATGATCTTCACAAAATTCAATAAATTGATCTGACATGAATTCTCCTCCTTGATCTGATCTTAGACACTTAATCTTCATATTAGTTTCATTCTCAACTAATGCTTTGAATTGTCTAAAAGCTTCTGATTTTTTCTTTAAAAACATTATCCAAGTCATACATGAAAAATCATCAATAAGCAACATTAAATATTTATCACCTTGAGTACTTTGAGTCCTCATAGGTCCACATAGATCAGTGTGAACAAGCTCTAGCATATGAGTGGTCGAGTACTCTTTTGTTTTGAACCACCTTCTAGCTTGCTTCCCATGCTGACAAGGTCCACAAAGTGTGTTAGATGGCTTTGTGATCATTGGAAGATTTCTGATTGCTTTCTTTTTGCAAATTTTGACAAGATTATCAAAATTTATGTACCCCATTCTCCTGTGCCATAGCCAACTTTCTTCAATCTGACTCAAACAACATTTTTTACCTTTGATGTCTGATAGCATATATAAGTTATTACCCATTCTCTAAGCATCTAAAATTAATACATTTGAATCTTTTATTCTAATTTCACAACCTTTTGCATAAAACTTTAGTGTGTGCCCTTGATCACACATTTGACTTACACTCAAAAGATTATGCTTAAGACCTTCTACATATAAAACATTTTCAGTTTTAGTTCTACCATTATCTAAACTTAGTGTACCTTTTTTGGCAATTTTGGCAGTAGTATTGTCCCCAAATTTCACTGTGCCACCATTGATCTTCCTCAGGGTTATGAACTTGCTCTTGTCTCCTATCATGTGCCTCAAACATCCGCTATCAATAGACCATGGCTTTTATTCATTTCTTGCATGCAGAACTGTCTGGACCAACATAGAACCTTTAGATTGTTTCTTCTGCCATGTCTAAACCTTTTTCTTGATGAATGGATCCCTGAAACTCTGGTCCTACTAACTCGAACATTCTTCTACAATACCGAGCTATGTGTCTGAAGTTGTTACACTTGTAGCAAATTATGATCTCTTCATCAAAGCTTGATAGAGGAGCAAAAGAGTTATAGCTTCTGCTTGACTCCACATGACCTTCCTTTTCCCTATTTTTGAGATTGTTAGCTCTTTTTCTACATTATAATTTCTTATGACCATATTCATTACAATAAAAATAGTAACCATAAAAATAGAACCTGTTTGTGAATCTCTGACCTGATTGCCTTTTATAGCTTTGTTCCTTCCAACCTTCTTTGTCCTCTGTATTATCCATTCCTTCCCTTCTTGTTTCTTTATTTGTAAGAGCTTCAACATAGCTCTTCTTCTTTTCAAACCTGATACTTGTCTTATCTGATATTTCCTTTTGGCTTTCTAATATCTTATTCAGCATATTAGTGCTATTCTCAAATTTTGAATCATTGACTATTTTATTATTGACTGCTTTCTCAATCTCTTCTTTTAAAGAGGCAATTTCAGTAACATACCTTTCACATTCTTTTCTTGATATTTCCAACTGTGCCATCAGATCTTCAATTATCTCCTTTGACTCCTTGTCATTTTTCTCAATTTGATGCTTTAATCTTCAATTTTTCTTTTCAACAATTTTCAACTCTTCTAAGGCACACATGAGTTCTCCTTCCATATTCACTTTGGCTTCATCCTCTTCTTCTTCTTGATCAACTATTATTTTGCTTGCAGAGGCACCTTTATGTATGGCAATCTTGTGCTTTCATGATCTACCTTCAAGCTATAAAAATTTTCAAAAAGGAACCTGCTCTGATACCAATTGTTAAGCAAAAAATATACTGAGAGGGGGGGTGAATCAGTAAATATATCTTATAAAACTTTCCCTTAATCAAACATTCAAGATATGCAATAAAACTCAAATAATAAACATCACACAAGAAAGAGAGAGACACCAGATATAACATGGAAACCAAATGTGGGAAAAACCACGGAGAACAATCTCAAGTATATTAGTGAGAACAAACCCACAGGAACACCATACCCCTTTGCCAAGTACCAACCTCAGCTACAATTCATGAACACCAACCCATAGGAGCTTCAAACCCCTTTGCCGAGCACCAACCCAGCTATCATTCGTGAGCACCAACCCACATGAGCATCATCCACTTTATGTAAACCACACACCTATCTCTCAATCTTACTAAATCAATAAATGATAGTTCAATACGACATCTCTTTCCTCTCTCTCACCTCTGCTCTTTCTAAGCTAGATAATGCAATATCAAATTAACCTCTCACACTCATACATATTACAAATGGCTTCTCAAGCCTTTATTTATAGCTTTCCAAATGACCTTTGGCCTTCCCCCTTTGTGACCCTTCAATCCTCATGGAAAATGGTGCCAATCTTGGATTACCCTTCATATCCAAGCATTTGAAAAGTCATGTGGTGACCCTTCATGACCAAAAACGTCCTTCCCACTTTTATCCTTATCTTTGGTGACTCTTCGTATTCCTCAAAGTGTCCCTTCATGAGAAATTGTGCCTTTACTCTTTTGTCTTCACTTGGTGACTCTTGGTATTCCCTAAGATGAGTCTTCATGGGAAAATGCATCCCATCCTTCTTTTGTCTTTACCCCATGGCTCTTCGACTTCTCCATGGGCCCTTCTTTTGTCCCGTATGCAACCAAAAATATATTCATTAATATTAAATAAATATTAACTCACATTAGACAAGATAAACAATATTAAATGCAATGGGGCCTTTATCACCAATAATACTAGACCTTTGACATCAATGACAATATTTCCAACATTAAAAACTATCTCAAAGTATGGGACCCTCAATGTTAAAAAACTATGAAGTTCCTTTGCCTTTGAAAACTAACTCAAAATATATGCTTGCCCTGTGAACCCATGTTGTTGAGATAACACCACATGGGAGGTCTTGATCACATCATGATGAAATTAGCCCCACGGAGATGCTTACTAACTAATCATAAAAATGATATATAATAGGGTCATAGCTTTGACAATTGAAATTATTAGGGCCACATGACAAATGATCTAAGTACACAGAGTGCTCATGTGTCTCAAAATCCATGTAGACCTATAATAATTCCTAGTGTACTAAGGACCATATGCATATATTTAAAATGACATAACCTATTCTCCTTGATTCCATAGAATTAGTATTAGGAGGCTAATAATTCCCATATGTAGAAATATTATGATTTTTGTAGTCACGTTCAAGATTCATTTCACACGAGACAAAATAAAAAAGATGTCATTTGCTCCCATTTTAATGTTGACAAGATGAATTGAAATTGTTGGTTTGGGTGTGGAAGGATCTGCTATAGTTTTAGGTTTGGGCACTTTAATTTTGAAGACCAATTTATATGGTCAACTGGCACAACAAGGGACAAATAAGGTTGCTGACCACCTTTGCAGTTGTCCATCAACTATAACAAAAATGATTTCTAAATATAGATATTGAATTATTCATGTTCATGTCAATTGTAATTGACCCAATTAGTGAGGCATGGATAGACATACCTCATTTATTGAGTGGTTAGTAGAGGCCATTCCCAATGATAATCTATAAATTTAAGCAGAAAAAACTAGGAGTTTATATGTAGTTCAAAGTTGATGCAGCAAGGAGTGAAATTGATGCAACAAGCATTGCAGTAGAATCAATAAGCACTCTACAAAGCTTTAAATTGAATAATAAAAATGATTTGGAGTGTATGCTTCTCAGGATGGGTTCACTCTCTATCGTGTAAATCCAAATGCTTGTATATTTGCTCCTAGCCTAGCTCATTGATGCCCCTGATATTTGACTACAATGAATACAAATTTTAAAAGAAACACTATGTCTTTTGTAAGAATCAAATTTTATTTTATTTTATGTTTTGGTTTTCCCATATATTATTGAATTAAATACCTTTAAAAATGCTAAAAAATTCTTTGAGGGTTAAATGACACAATGGTTGGTCTTATTACAAATCACTATTAGACTAAACAGTTATTTACAAATAGTTAGTTGAACACCTTACTAGTAATTCAAAGCAAAATGAATTAGCAAGTGCAAAGGTTTGAAGGCCATTGTGTTTTACACCCTTGTAATGTCTTCTTCTATGTAGAAGGTGCCCAGGTAGACCCAATGGTGTTTTTCCAAAATTCCCTTTTCTTGCCCTCTAGTTTTTTGGTTTACATTCCATTTCCATCCATGAACACACAAACCCCCTGCACCTCAATCCCATGTGAAGAAAATACAAAAGCATTATTTTAATGCTTAAAAAGGCATTTAATGTAGAACCTAGAAAAAAAACTCAAATTAGCTCACTATTACATTTCCATATGCATTTGGCATTAGAGAATCTATAAAATTATTATTTGTATATTCATAGATCATGTTTCCCAAAATTAATCATCTCTTTCATAATTATTGAAAAACAAATCAATATTTACATCTCAAATTAAAAAAAACTAAACATAGGTCTTCATTGTTTGCCACATTTGGGGGAATTCATGCATTATTTTTTTTATTATGTATTAAATCAAAAGGGGGTGGTACAATCCTATGTTGGGAAATAATAGGCCTACCAACAATGAGATGAAGTATAGATCGACATGGCAGGAGCCAAGGTTTTTAAAAACCAAGCTACAAAGTAATTGATGTAGGTGTCTTAGGAGAAGGTTTGTACAAAACATGATAGATATTTGGCCATGAGATGCATTAAATTAGACAAGGTTGAGTTCTTCATGGAAAAATGCTTATAAAAATAGGGTCGAGTAAAACCGGGCCACACTCAAAAGTTATAAGAATAAGCTTCCAGGTGCATTGAAAAAAATAGGCTGGAGATAACTTGCCAGGCGTACCACTAATAAACCATATATCTATATAGTCAATTTTTGTCTAAATAAATTAAAAAATTGTCAATGTTTAGTGTAACTAGCAACATCGATGTTCACAAAGCTTAAACTTATAAAACTCTACATGAAAATTATCACATAACCTCACCCTAAATTTATTGAGCATATCAAGAAAAATAAAAGCAAGAACAAAGGTGTAAAAAAACACAAAAAATATGGAAGCGATCATTAAAAAAACAAGAGCATAACCTCACCCTAAATTTATTGAGCATATCAAGAAAAATAAAATCAAGAACAAAGGTATAAAAAAACACAAAAAATATGGAAGCAATCAGTAAAAAAATAAGAGCACATCAAGAAAACAAAAAGGATAGCTGGTAAAAAGATAGCTTAAAACCCTAAAGGGAAAAAATGAATAGAAGCAAAAAAAAAGATGAAAGAAAAAGAATAAGGGTTTGGGAATACTTATGACATGCTTTAAATGAATTACACCCATTTCTACTTAATAGGTTTTATGGACACATTTCAATGATTGGTGAATATGTGGCATTGTAAAAAACTTCAGCTAAACCAAAAAAATATATAACTTGGAAAGAAGTTGGGTTCCATGGTGGTGAATTTTTTTGAATATATAATTAATATTTAATATTAAAAACATTATAATATGTCTTATATAATATTGATATAATAACAAGTATTTAATATATAAAAATATTATACTATTATATACACATTTATTACATGAAATGTATATATGATTTACATCCATCAAAAAAGGGTACACAACTTGTAAGGTAGCAAGGTCTTTGATTAGACATTCACTATTGTAAAGGATTGACGATGACAACATGATGCTCATTTGATTGGTAGAAAGCTCCATCTACAATGTGTAAATCAAATAAGCATTGAAATGCCACTAATATTAATACAAGACATTGAGGTTCATGAGGAGCAATGACAGAGCATTTTATGAAATAACATACATCGTATGGCCCATATCATACACATGCCTTGACTTAGGTTAGTTATTTGATTTATATACCCTGCACCCATTATGAAGGGGTTTTTATCTTGCATGGTAGTGACATATTTTATTAGCTATTTTCTATTTGATCATTGAAAGACTTAATTTTCAATATGAAAATTGAATTAACAATGCCATGAAACTTTTGCAAAAGGTATGCCATATGGATACATTACGGGGCATCACTCATGATAAAAGGTCAATGTCATGGCAAAAAACTCACCGATTGAGATAATAGATGATCGACTATCAATTATTTCCAAGTGGTACACTTAAAAGGGAAATATATTCCATAAAAAATACACACAAAATAAAATAACAAAAATTAAATAAACATTTCTTTTGACAAAACTTGGGGTCACCGTCAACCGACAGTTATAATGGTAGCACACATAGAATGGATTGAAGTGGTACACATGAATATGATAAAAAAAAAATTCATTACTTAATCAAATATATATGTATTTTTTTAATGGTATTATTATTTTTTTGTTAATTATTCATTAATTAAGATTGAATAATTTTATTATTATTAATATAATATTTTATAAAATAGTGATGATTTATTTTATATTTTTAAATAATTATTTATCTTATTTCAATTAATTTTTTTTAATATTTTAATATTTCAATTAAAAATACATTAATATGTTTATATAATTAAATCTAAATTTTAAATTTTAAATAAATTAAGAGTTTGTTGACACTGAAAATCTGCACACAACAATTTTGAATGTTGTAATTCACATGGACCACCTTAGGAATCCCTTGGGACCAACCTTGACCTTCTTGACCCTTAACTCAACCTAATCCATCTAACCTAAAGAAATTGACCTACTAGCTAAAACCCTACCTTTTGACCAGCCCTAGGTTTGACCCCTAACTGTTGATGGTCAGGGTGATTGTCGATGGTTACCTTAACCGCTGACGGTTAGGTCCACCATTATAAGCACTAACATGAAAAAATATACCTTAATTTTCTAAAATTAACTTGTCTAAATCCCCATGTAAGCCATTTCATGCATGAGTTAAAATTATAAGTCTAGCTCCCACCTTCACTTCCACCTCTTGTTTGTGCCTATAAGAAGAGAGGAACAAGAAGGTGAAAAGGATATGTAATTATCATTAGGAATTTTAAGAGCTCATGCATCTAGAGTTCCTTGGTAGGTCACTTCATCCAGTAATGCAATGATCAAGCCATCATGTTAGAGAGTTGACTTGTCACTGCTACTTTACCAAGCAATCAAGCACTATTACTCTATCAAAATCATATCAGATTTCACCAACAGGCCAACCACCTTAACCATCCACTAGATCAACCACCGGTAAGGTAAGTACTTATTTTCTAAGATTCATTTAATTTATTTCCATTTATCAATTTACCTAACACCAAGCCATCTCTCAGAATCCAACTTTGTTATCCTGTCAATTAGCTATTTACCAACCTAGACCTACACATAGTAACTGCTGATGGTTGTCTCAACCACCAATGGTCTATCCAACCATCAAATTTCACCTTGATTGTTGATGGTCACCTTAACCACTGATGGTCACTATGATAGAAAATAATAGAAAGTTATTTTTACCCTTTTACCCCCAACCAAATTAAAAATTTTAGTGTCCCTGCTTGTCCACAAACCCCTGCTTAATTTTCTCAAATAGATCTGAGCCATTTAACATAGGTATTGACCCACCTATTACTACAATTAGTTGTTTTGGCTTATTTTTTTAGCAAACATTTCTTTTGTTCAATTTTAGTACCTTTTGATTATTGATGCAAGTCCTTTATCATTCTATATATAAACTTAATTGTTTAAAACATGTGGATGGACATCCCCTGAGGAAGCTCTTGCTTCTAGGATCTAGCTAGTGCTAGGCAATCCACCCAACTATCTATCTAACCAATCAAATATTTTTAGTGTTGTCTTATTTTCAAGTCATCCTCCCAAGCCAAAGAGGATCTCTTCAAAAAACTTTGATCAATGTGCACAAAAATAAATAGGTTTTTTAACCACATCCACATTTAAGTTTCTTTCTCTTCCCTTTATGAAATATAAGGTGAAACTAACTGAAACATTTTGGAATTCTCGGTGGGACCTGAGTCTCCACTTGGGTTTTATTTTATTTTCATCTATATGCTTTTATCTTTCTTTTGTACTCATAAATGAAATTGAACTTTATTTTGGGCTTAAAATCAAGTGCATCCATTGCTTGCTTATATGTTTAGCTCATCTAGTTAAATTAAAGCATAGTTATCTTATCATAGCATCAATTTTGTTACACACACTAAACCAAATCACTTTCATCAATCAAATATGAAAAAAAATTGAGACAAGACCTAACTAGGATTTCATCATCCAATAGATCACCTTGCTCCTTACCTGATAATCCTACTTGGGGGTCATTACCAAGGGGATAACTAACTCAGCTCTCTAGTTGAGTATAAACTCTAAAATTTGGTACATATTGACAAAGCACTTGACACCCTTATCACTATGTTTTGTGAAGTGAGGGGTAGGCCCAAATACCAAACCACATATTGAATTCCAATACAAATTGTTTTGAGCACCTAAACAACCCAAAACCAACCAAAAATTACCTCTATAGTACCTGATCTACAAGCCAATTTTTATCACACATTCTCATAACTTAAGGCATAAGCCAAAAGTGAGATTAAAATTAACCATAAGATTTACTTTAGCATGTGTTGGATTTTTTTGATCATTTCTTGCTTTCTCTCTGTCTAAGTTGTAAAGATTCTTTGTGTTTTCCTCTCTTCCCATTTTCATGGTTCTTACTCATCAACAACAAAGGGACTAAGCAAGTCAGGACCCATCTATAGATTAGATAGTCTCCTCTGCCTCCTCATCTATGGGGTATATCTCAGATGCTACGAGTTTTCTTCATCATTTCAGTGCTTCTAATATTCCTCAAAGAGTTTCCCAAGGTGACCCAAAATTTATTACCTCTTAAATAATAAGTTGATAGCCTTCCAACATTATCCTAGTACAATAGCTCACCATACACCCATTTCGGTACCACCTACCGATCCACCCTATGTAAAACTTTTAGGATTTTTAGGTGACTCTTTTATTTCCACTATCACCACCCATCTTTTAGCTACTCAAGCATCTGCCTCAAATAACAACCCGTCTGACATAACCATGCAGAATCAACTAGCTCAACCCATTAACACCCAAATGCCTTCTAGCCTGACTAACAATTCCCCTAACCTAGAAACCATCAAACCTCTACCTACCCATACTCCAATTACCATTAGAGTACCTACTACCACTATCACTACCATTCCTCTAACTACCCCCACTCTGCTTCAAAATGTAGTGAGACCAATACCTTCTACCTTACTACCTCTCACTACAATGGTTACCCCTTATCCATTACCTTCAACTCAACCACCCACACCTACTCACCAACACTTATACTCTACCTAACCACCAATGAACACATATTAATATGTAACTTCAACCCAACCACCTATGGCCACTCACCCATACGTGATAATCTCCCAACCTCCAAAAAATTATCAATATGTCCTCAAACCTCAACCACAGTATGCACCTTACAATATTTTAGGTGAACCACCCCAAATAGACCTAATGAAAATTCTCATGGAAAAGATGATAAATATGGATTAATCCATCTCTGAGGCTCACAACCTCTTATCCTATGACTAGATTTTTAATGAACTTATTCACCCATCTATCCCAATCACCCTATCCTGCTTAGTGGGAGATTAAAAAATTCACAAAATTTTGCAACAAGGAATACCCCCAACAACACCTATGATAATTTAGGCATGCATGTAACATGATTACCTATGATAATGCTCTTCTTCTCCACACTTTCCCTATGTCTTTATCTGGCCCAACATTGGATTGGTATAGTTCCATTACCAAACATTTGATCTTTTGCTTCACCCAACTAGCCCATAATTTCTTAGATCACTTCTAAATCAACATTTCCAAGAAAGTCTCAATCACTGACCTCTATTCCATTCAATAATTTGAGGATGAATTTAATGCAAATTTTGTGGCTCGTTGGAGAAGCCTAATCAATCAACTATCATTCTCCTTGCCTCAACCTGAACTGATAAAAATCTTTGATTGAGCCTATACCAAGCATATCTCTTCCATGATATGTGTTTAAAGATTTATAAATTTTTATGAATATTTCACCATGGCACTTAAGCTTGAAAATAAATCCATAGATGAGGGTAAGATAAAGTTGAAAAATAAAAACTCTACCTTCAAAACCAATGACACCTCTTCCTCTAAACTAGGTAACCAAACCAATATCGAGACCAAGAGAAAGAGGATGGAAAATGCAGTTGTTTTTAGGACAATTTCTCCACCCTCTATAGACCAACCAAACCCTTCTAAAGCCTCAAACCAAAAAATGAGAAACCAAAATTGAAATAATTAGAAATAATTCACTCCACTTGGATAATCCTATGCTTTAGTCTTAGATAAGCTATTGAAAGATAATATCATATTACTCCCTCCCATCAAACCTCCTCAATAATTTGACTCTTCTAATCCTGTGCTTAATTGGTATAATGAGAATCACATGTGTGCCTTCTATCGAGTAATTGGGCATGACATCAGTAGGTGTAATACATTCAAAAATTTTCTTCAATTTCTTTTTGACAAGAGGGAACTCATGTTGGATAACCCTAATGCACCTCTAAACTAGGCCCTTGACATTATTAGACAATATTTTCCCAATCATGCCCTTTTCAAAAATGAGAGAAACAAATTTGAGTGCTCTCATGACACCCATACAATCATAATGGTTCTTAACACACTCATTGTTGAAGAAACTACCACCCAATCTATCGGTCCTTCACCTACTCCACTTATGGATGTAATATAATTGACTTCTCTTCCTTTGGAGACCCAAACTAAGGAAAAACATTTCTCCCTAGCTTCACTTATTGAGGTATTAGATTCCTCTAGCTCCCCTTCAATGGACATACCTGAGCAACCAACCATGAGATGATCCTTCCTAAATAAATTAGAAGATAATTACAAATACACAAAATAAACTATGAAAACCAATAATATATTAATTAAAATAAATAGAAATGAATTATAATAACTAAATTATAGAATTGTTAGCCTCTTCAAGGGGAAACCTCCTTTGAGCAAGCTTAATTCAATACAATTCATGGATGCCTTCATACTAGACTAAGATCCTATTTAATGTAATCTATCACTAAATAATTACTACTCCTCATGAATGTGGGATTAATAACTACTATTACATTCTAATATTATAATGAGATTAATGGATGACTTATAAACCATATGCATCCATAGCCTTTTGTTAAATAAAAAAACTACAAACAGATGGTTAGGATGAAGGGTCTTAACATGACCTCCCCCTTAAAAGCTTTGACCTCAAATCTTAAAGTGAGGAAACTATTATTGAATGGAAATAAGAGGTTCCCAAGTCGCATATTTTGGTTTCATCCCTTTCCATTGGATGATAACTTTAGTGATGACCCAATTTCATAGGGAGTGAGAGCACTTGATGATGATAGACTCACTTGTAAAATGAGAGATCCTTATACTTCAAGTTTAGGAAGCATTGTCTGAGTGTGGACATTACATACAATTCCCTTCTTTAAGAAAGAGACATGAAAAATAGGGTGAACACATGATGAAGGTGGTAATTCTAACTTATAGGCAATAGATTCAATTTATTGGAGACTTTTATAAGGCCCATAAATTTTTTGAGATAATTTTTGATGACCTTTGAGGTTCAAAGATGATTGCTTGTAAGGTTGTAGATGGAGAAAAACCTTATCTCTAGTTTGAAAGGATCACTTAGAGTGGTGTTGGTCTACCTATTGCTTCATGTGATTTTGTGCCATGAGAAGATTATCCTTGAGGAGGTGAAGGATATTATCATTTGTATGGAGAGTAGAATCAACAGCTTGGATGGTGGAGCTTCTTAGTAAATATAAAATAAGAGAAGGCAATTTTTAACTATAAAAAACCTCATACATGGTGAGTTTGGTAGCTATGTGGTAGGAGGTGTTGTATCACCATTTTATCTACTGATGTTTCTTCTTGGTGACAAAATAATGAAGATAGGTTTCTAAACAATTATTGACAATCTCAGTTTGGCCATCAGTCTATAGATGATATCCTGAGCTCATTTTTAATTGTGTACCCAAGCATTTGAAGAGTTCTTGCCAAAAATGGCTTGTGAAGGTAGGATCTAAATATGAGACAATAGAAGCAAGAAATCATGAAGTCAAAATATTTGATCAATAAATAGCTGAGCAATAGTGGAAGTAGTGCAGGGATGGGCCAAAGCATAAAAATGAGCATATTTGGAAAGGTGATCAACTACAAAAAGAATCATTGATTTACCTCCAGATTTTGGGAGACCATTAATAAAATCTAAGGAAATGTCTTTCCAAATATATGTTAGAATTGAAAGTGGTTAGATTAGACCAAGTGGAGTGACTATCTTTCCTTTATTGCGTTGGTAAATATCACATTATGCAATAAATGTTTTGATATCTCACTTAATTCCAGCCCAAAAGAAATTACAATGAACCTGATCATATGTTTTTAGAAACCTAGAGTGTCTATCCAAAGGGGAATCATGCAACTCTTGTAAAATGGTGTGTTTGAAATTGGATCTAGATATCAACAAAAGGTGACCTTTATATTGTAATGTCTGACCATTCCAAGTATAGTGAGGTTTTGTAGATGAATCAACAAATAGTTAAAGAATGAGTTGGTGGGTTGGGATGTCATTATGCTATTATTTTTTAATATCATGGATCCATGTGGAAATGGGAATAGAGATAACACATAGGCACACTAGGTCTTCAAACTAGTGAGAGAGAGCATCATCCACCAAATTGTCCTTACCTTTTATATAACTGATCTCATAGTCATATCCCATGAGTTTAGATAACCATTTTTGCTGATCTGGGGAAGATACCCATTGTTCTAAAAAGTATTTGAGACTCTGATGGTCTATTTTTATACAAATATGTTAGCCAATCAAGTTGGATGCCATTTTTGAACTACATGGAGAATAGCCATCATCTCATTATCATATAGGAGCATGCCAAATTATGCCTAGTGAGTTCCTTTCTAGTGAAGGTAATGGGATGATCTTTCTACATGAGTATTGCACCAAGACCCATACCACATACATCACACTCAATAATAAATGGCTATGAGAAATTATGCATGGCTAAGATAGGGGTGGTACACATTACTTATTTGAGGCTATTGAATGTTGTAGCAGATGTAGGTGACCATACAAAGGAGTATTTATTGTGCATAGTTGTTAGTGGTGTGACAATTTTTCCATAATCCTTGATAAATTTCCTATAGTACCCTATGAGACCAAGAAATCCCTATAGACTTTTGAGTGTGGAAGGTTCCAACTAGGTTACCATAGCTTCAGTTTTGGTGGGGTCAACATGAAAACCATCATAAGAAACAATATGTCCCAAGTACTCAATTTTTGATTTCCCAAAAGAACATTTAGAATGTTTAGAACATAAGTGGTTCACTCCTAGAATGCCCAAAGCTGTATCTAAGTGGTGGAGATGATCCTCACATGTGCATTTGTAGATGAGTATGCCATCAAAGAAGACCAAGATAAAATTGCACAAGAATGGTCAAAATACTTGGTTCATTAAGCTTTAGAATGTGAAGGGGGCATTGGTAATCCCAAATGGCATGACCAAGAACTCAAAATGACCATCATGTGTGTGAAATGCTATTTTGGGAATGTCTACATCATGAACATGAATTTGATGATAACCAAAGTAGAGGTCTAATTTGGAGAAAAATTGTGCACCATATAGTTCATCGAGAAGCTCATTAATGAATGGAATTGGGAATATTTCATTGATTATTAGCTTTTCAAGTCTTGATATTCAATGTAGAGTCACCAAGAACCATATTTCTTATGAATGAACAAGACCAATGAAGAATAGGGATTGGTGATGGGTCAAATGACACCTAATTGGAGAAGTTTATGAATAATCTTATCAATCTCAGACTTGTGATGAAATGGGTAGTATTAGGGCCGAATTTTGGGAGGTGTACTGCTAGGGAGAAGTTGAATACGATAGTCTTCAGGGAAGTGAGGTGGTAATATTGTTGATTTCGTAAAGATAATTACATGCTTGACCAAAATGTCTTTCAAATCTGAAGGTTAGCTAGAATCTAATGGATCAGTGTGCAAGAGAACAAGTGGGTAATGATGCCATGAGACCTACATTTAAGACGTTTCTCCATGTGGTGAGATTTGATAACACTATTAGAGCCAAGAAAAAGGCCTTGCAGGGTATATTGATGACCATTCTCAATGAACTACATCCATAGTTCATAAAAATCCTAAATAATGGGACCAAGAGTGCATAACCATTGGGGACCTAATACAACATCACATATACCTAAGGATAAAGCAAACATATCATCCCTGAGGTTATAGTCACCCATAGAAATGTGAACATTACAACACTTGCCTTTACAAGATAAGGTTCCACCATTGGCAATCATTACTTCAAATCTAGAACAAGGGTGGATAAAATCGTCTATTTGTTTAGCCAACTAAGGGTCAATAAAGTTGTGAGTACTACCAGAATCAATGAGAATGGTGAGTGATTATTTTTTGAAAACCCTTTGACATGCATTGTTTAGGGAGTGGTGACTCTTGCCAAAGCATGCATAGAGATCTCAAGAGTGGAATTTGAGTGCTTGGAATCATCATCTACCAGTGTGATCTCCTTAGTGGCATCCTCATAATCTTATGTATCTGGTGGAGAATTAACATATAGGAGATACAATTTTTGCTATATGCATTTGTGCTTGATAACCCATTTATCATCACAATTATAATAGAGACCTTTTTCATGATGTGCACACATTTAAGCTCCTGTGAGATGTTTGATGGGGGTTGTAATTATGTTGGGCTATTAGAAAGATGGTTTTGAGGGTGTCTAATTAGAAGTGCAATGTTGGGAGGTGATTTTTTCTTCAATGAGCTTGGCAAGACCTAAGGTTACCATCATGATCTGAGGTTGGAACATCTTGATCTCAGAGTAGATGGGATCTTTGAGGCCAATAATAAAATAACTCTTGAAGAAGTCATCTGATAACCCTTTAGTGTGATTATCTAGATTCTCAAATTTAATTTGATAATCATGAATGGTGAGTATTTGATGAAGTTTGGTGAGGGTTCTCGTAAAATCATCGAATGTTGAGGGACCAAACCTATCTAGAAGTAGGGATGTAAAAATTGTCTAATTAGGTTCAATATTGGATTTGAGATACCAATGGTATGATTTAAATTCCTCTAGTTCCAAGTGGAAGGAATCAATGGGGACTTTGTTAATGTGATAAGTATTATGAAGGTTGAAGTATTGCTTAGCACAAGATATAACTTGTCAGGTCTATACCATTAAAATTAGGAAAGTCTAATTTGGTCCCACATGGTGGGGGGTGGATAAAAAAGTATTCTTAGAAGAAGACTCCTATAATTTGCTGAGGAAAAAGGCATGGGTGTCATTCACTCCATGCACCATATCAGCTAAGTCAGTGACTCAGGCCATCAAAGCTACAATTTCTTCCATGATCTTGGTGCCTATACATGTGACTACCATAACCTATGTTTTTTTTTTGAAATAGGTGGGAAATAAAAATTAAGGCATGCTTAGTAAGGGAATTTTGTTATTTGGATGAAATTAGGAGGGGTAAAGGTACTTTTACTAATTTTTTTGCATAGTAGGAGTATGATTGACAAAGATGAGGTCAATTTTGGAAGGGAAAATGGAAAAATTGAAAAATTTATCAAAGAGGGATGAAGAATTATAAAAGGGAGATGAACATTGCGTAAATTTTTTGAGGGAAATGGACAAAAACTAAAGAAGTTATGCGAAAACCTAAAAAATGGGAAAATGACATTTATGAGAATTCAGGGTCGAATCAGGATATGGGACCTCAAGTATAAAAATGTGGAGAATTGAATTTTAGGTGTCTTGGTAAATTTTTAAAATCAATGGGGATACAGATGGGGAGATATTTCAAAAAAATGAAAAGTTCCAACACTAGTTTCTAGTGTTTTGTTGCTTTGCTAAGGTTTCTAGTTTTATGTTGCTCTGCTAAGGTTTCTAGTTTTAGATCTACTAAGGTTTCTAGTTTTATGTTGCTCTAACAGGGTTTTTGGTTTTTTATCTACTGAGGTTTCTAGTTTTCTTCTACTCTACTGAGGTTTCTAGTTTTTTTTTTGTTGATAGTTTTTAGAAACATATGGTTTTATAAATCACTCTGCTCTCTGATCTGTCTGGCAGAAATGGACCCCAAGTTTGAATGATTGCCTAAAAGTTTTTTGAAATATCTCTATCCAACAATGTTGTCTAAGTGAGTACCACTCTCCAAAAAAATTATAGCCATAGATTTTCCTCTTAATTATAACTCTTGGTTTTCCTCACAGGTGGAAACTAGTCAATCAGGAAGGGGTCATTGCTTGTTTTGTTGGCATGTCCTCTCAATGAGTCAACTACTTTGGGGTTTCAGTGGTACTCATCAAAATAAGTTTTAGGGATTTCAACCAAGCACTTGTGGATAGGTTTTACCCTAATCTAAAATAGAAGATAAAATCTAGAGCAAAACACAATCACAATATGGTAGAGCTGAAAATCATGATCTTTGATGATGACATGTTTCCAAAATGAAACTACAAAACTAGATTATCACACAAAAGGGATGGGAATGGATTTTTTACCACTTTCTGATCACTAGGGTTCAATAACAACAAGGTGAGAGCATATGGTGGGTAGTAGAAAAAAATCTCTCTGAAATGTGCTCTAATACCAGTTGAGATGATCCTTCCTAAACAAATTAGAAGATAATTACAAATACACAAAATAAACTATGAAAACCATCAATATATTAATTAAAATAAATAGAAATGAATTACAATAGATGAATTGCATAATTTTTGGCCTCTTTGATGTGGCAACCTCCTTTTAGCAAGCTCAATTTAATACAATTCATGGATGCCTTCATACTAGACTAAGCTCTTATTTAATGTAATCTATCACTAAATAACTAATACTCCTCATGAATGTGGGATGAGTAACTACTACTAAACTATTACATTATACTATTATAATTAGCTTGAGGGATTACTTACAAAGCATATGAAGCCATAGCTTTTTATTAAATAAATAAACTACAAACAAATGGTTAGGATGAAGGGTCCTAACAAACCATCACCTTACCTTCTTCAACTATAAAAAAAACCACCCCTCTTATAAATATCATTCCCAAATATGGAATTTCAATATCAGCACCTCTCACACAAGAACCACCTATCCCAAACTTGCATTCTTTCATTGAAGAAAAGGATGATGTCATCACTCCCCCTTCTCAGCCTATGGGTCTCTGTTTTAAATCCACTCCCTAGGGAATGAGACCAAAATATAAGCCTTTTTCTAGATTAATTAAAAGATTTGAATTTGTCTCCAAACCTAACATGAATTGAGCCACCTTTTAGTAATAATTGAGGATCCCCTATATTGCCAAACAAGAACCTCTAAACACATCTTCAATGAACCAACCCATCACCTCTCTTATCCCACCCACTCTCAAAGCAATCAAAACCTCTACCAAACCAACCACTTCCCAACCATCCAAAACAATCATACCTCAAGCAACCAAATCGTCATTTACTAATGTGAACAAACCAACTAAAAACTTTTACGTATTGCCTACATAGAATTTGGACCATTCATCTTTAAAAATAGAGCTAACTTGTCAAAAGTACGAACCAAGAACCAAACCAAATTAACCAAGGAGGTCAAACCACCAAGAGGAAAAAATCCCAAACTTCTACTTCCCTCAACCTTGACCTATATTTTGGGGCCTCATCCCTCTACTCTAATTGGGAAGCCAACTATCTCAACCAAAACCAAGCTACCACTTTTAGTTACCCCATCACTCCTAATTTATGACATGATCATCTTTTTCAAGCCATAATTATCCAGACAAGATACCTTAATAACCTTTAACTCCACCTTATTAGCTCCCCTACCTAAAGAAAAACCACTAAGGGAACCACCTTACCCAAACCATCTATTACAAAACCCAAAACAACTCCCAACATAACTACCAGAACCAAAACATCTAAACCCTCTCCATCATTGGTTGAATCTTACTCATCCATTTCCCAAAGTTTATTACAAGCCTCTTTCTTGACCTTACCTCATATCATACCATTTGATCTTCTTGGTTTAGAGCTTGCTTGGTATAATGACCACTAAGTGTGATCCTATAACAGGACACTTGGACATGACATGAAGAACTACAAAACTCTACAAGCCATTATCCATCAGCTTTATGATGAATATGATCTCTTATCACATGAACTCCCCTTGAACCCTTTTCCAATTCAGAAAACAACCAAAAACCAACACCTACCTACTCTTCCATTCTCACCTCAGAGTGATGGGAAGTCAACTCCATCTCCTACATCAACTTTTCCTTCTATCCATACTATCAATGTGGTCATGCGATCATAATAAAAGGATAAGGGGAAAGCCAAAGTGTCCATTCCATGGACATATCCTTCTTCTACCTCTCAACCCAATCAAGTCCAAACATCTTCACCTCTACCCAAACCCAAGGTGTCCATCTTGGGTACTTCCCAATCAAAACCCTCTAAATTAATTATAAGAGTGGTTTTTAAGTAACTTCATCAAAATGTAGGCAAAATGAGTGTATATGAACTCATTTCTACCTCACCTCCTCACTGAAAAGCAATGATAAATGACTTTCAATCAATAGAATTCTAACATAAAGATCCTCAACCTCTTTCCACATTTTTTGATACTCTTCAATTCTCCATCCTTGTCACTTTCAAGGATTTTGGGATACCCTCTATCCACCCCAAAGATCTATATCCACCACTTTTCATCACTACCTATATCAATCAAACATGCATTAAACAGGTCATGATTGATGGGAGAGCCAACATTAACATCATTTTATCCCATGCCTATAATCAACTTAGGATAACAGTCAATGTCATGTCTAATACCTCATCCATATTTAGCTCCTTTAATGACACCATGGCCACTACCTTAGGAATTGTTGTCCTTTATATCCATTTAGGACCTCGTACTCTCTTATAATTATTCTATATAGTGGAAGGTAAATTTTAGTATAATGCCTTATTGGGATGACTTTGGATTCAATCCATGGCTTGTGTTCCCTCCACCCTTTATCACTGAATTAAATTTGATTACAAAGCTTAGGTTGTCACTATACAAGTTGACCCAAGTCCCTTTATATCATGCAACATGACCTACCAACCCAATGATGTCCTCTTACCTCCATCTAAAAAATATTCATCAACAAAAAACAAGCCCTCAACCACAAAAGAGGAAATAATTCCTCTTCCAATGAGGCATCCACTATCACATCAATCCCCTTAGATCAAATCGCCACCATTGACCCCTTGGAATCAACCTTCCAACATCTTTCACTAGGGGAATATCACCTCTTAGCTCTTGATGCTTTATCTACTCCCTAGGAGTATGGGTAGTTTAAAAACCAACACAAGTATGACCCTAACATTAGAGCAATTATTCCCCTTGGACTTCATCCTATCAAACCCATTTCATCTATGGGGGACTTGACACACTTATTAACACTACTGCCACATCCTCTTCACCTTGCCTATATACCTTAAGTTTATTCTACTTAGACAAACCAACTTTTGCTAAGACATACCTCCATAAGTGTGCATGGAAGGGATTTGGTCTTAGATGATATGAGTATGGCCCACATGAGCTAATTTCAATTGAGATTATAAATCCTTATGAGAGACATGACCTTGGTTTCATCCTACCCAGCAAGAGGAAAGCCAAACCACCTACCATCACCATTGCCCAAGAATACATCCCTTTCTCAACAACTTCTTCCCCACCAGAATATGAGGATGATGATATCATCCCACGTATATTATTTACCATCCACGTGGTTAGCCTCAGAACCCTAACATACCAAAAGGATGAGGCAACTATGACCATTCTTCTAACTCATCTTGAATTGATATAATATGACTCTCTTACCATTAAAACCATTCAATGGTAGGATGATGATGCCATTCTCACCTACCTCGATGCAGAAGATCATTCTATCCATAAATATCTCCTTCCTAAGACTTTAACCCTATTGAATGAATCACCAATTGATATCAATTTAGGCACTCAAGAAAGACCATGTATTGTCAAAATTGAGCAATATTTAAATTTTTTAGAGAACCAAAACTTCTCCACCTTCCTCCAAGAATGCAACATAGCATTCACTTGATCATATGCTAACATCCCTAGAATTGGCCCTGCCATTTCCACCCATAACATCATAACCAATCATGATTCTAAACCCATTCAACAAAATCTTCTTCAGATGTACTCTCATATAGCTCTCCTTGTCAAAGAAGATATTTAACATCTCCTTTCTATCAACTTTATCCAATGTATCGATTATCCCTAGTGGGGTTTCAATGTCATTCCTATCACCAAAGCCATAGGGGGACTTCACATTTACATAAACTTTTGGGACCTTAACCTCACTTACCCAAAGGATGACTTTCCTTTACCAAGCATTGACCAAATTACTAATATCACATCTGGCCATGATATTCTCTCTCTTATAGATGGGTTCTTAGGCTACAATCAAATCTTGATCACTCCTAAAGACCAACATAAAAACACTTTTACCACTCCTTATGGAAATTTATTTTACATGCTCATGCCCTTTGGTCTGAAGAACGTTGGTGTAACCTACCAAAGAGTTATGACCTATATCTTTCATGACCTCATTCATAAAATAGTAGAGGACTATGTGGATGACCTTATAAAAAAATTCAAACTTCAAAAGGATCATTTAGCCATTCTTAAAATCATATTTGAGTGACTTATCCATTACCATGTCTACCTAAACCCTAAAAAATGTATCTTTAGGGTCCTATCAGGTAAGCATATTGGCTTCATTATCTCTCTTTGTGGTATTGAATTTGATCCTACCAAAGTCAAGGAAATTCTAGAGATGCCTCCTCCTATCAACCTTAAGAAACTTTTTAGCCTACAGGGGAAACTTCAATCTATCTACTACTTTATCTCTCAGCTATCAAACCGGTGCCAACCTCTTCATCATCTTCTCAAGAAGAATATATCTTTCAAGTGGGGCCAAGACTACCAAAAGGCCTTTGATTCTCTCAAAGACTACCTTCTCTCCCTACCAATTCTCATTCCTCCAAAAGAGGATGAGCCTTTTTTCCTATACATCTCTTCCACTGACCATTCTCTCAAGGCAATACTTACACATCATGATGAAAAACACAAAGAGCAAGACACATATTATATAATCCAAACAATTATAGAGTAAAAAAATTGATACACTCATATTGAGAAGCTTTGACTCACCCTGGTCTTTGTTTCTACCAAGTTTCATCATTACTCCTTAGCCACACAACTTTTATCATCACCAACACTGACCCACTCAATTACATGTACTCTAAGCAATATTAAAACTAATGACTGGATAAGTGGCTCATGCTTTTAGCTAAGTTTGACCTTGAGTTCTCTAGTATAATTAAATCAAAGGGAAATTAATTATTGACAAATTGGATGAAACACCTTTGTCATATAACCAGCTTCCTCCCCTTGAGTTTTTTGATGAGTCTATGATAACCATCTCTCAAGTGGACTTCACCTACCAAGTAACCAAGTTATTTGTTAGATCTAAGTGTCAACATGGTGGGGAATCTAGTATAATCCTTATTCCCCTTTATGGTGAATCCCTCCCTTTATATTTCAAACTTAATTTTGAATGCACTAACAACATGGCCAAGTATGAAGCCCTAGCAATAGGTCTCAAAACTACCTTAAGCCTTGGGAGTCAAAACAATCAATATCTTTGGTAACTCCCAACTTGTGGTCAACCAAATCAAGGGTATATATCAATGTAATAATGAACTTATCTAACACTACAAATAATTAGTTGATGTAATATTGATGTCATTTGAACACTACCTTATCCAAACCACCCCACGGTCGATAAATAAGTTTGTCGACATAATGACTTCTCTTGCTTCCCAGATCCCATCTACACCCTTAGATTCTAAGATATTAGTCATCATCTACCACCTTACCAAACCTTATTTTTCCAAATCTTACTCTCCTACTATCTTCAATGTGAAGGAAAACCAACATGACCTTTGGTATCAGTAGACCTTTGACTATCTCAACCTTACCATTGTTCCCTTTGGTATTTCCAAGAATGATCAACAAGAATTTATTTAGATCACCTCCTGTTATACCATACTCAAAGGAAATATTTATAAACATGGATTTTTGGAGGATATTTTAGTGGCCTATCTTTCGTTAAATGTATTTGTCACCTTGGCTACTATTAGCCTACCCTCAACCAAGACTAATGTGAGTATGTGAAAAAGTGTGTCAAATGCCGACAACATGTCAATCTTCATCATGAATCCAACCATAGTATTTAGGTATCCAAATATTTTTTAACATTTTCATAATGGGGCCTATATCTTATTGGTGAAATCAATCCCCATTCTTCGCATCGGTACTAATCTATCATCATTGCCATATAATATTTCACCAAGTGGGTAGATGCTGCCCCTCTCATTTCGACCAAGGCTGATAAAATCATTGACTTCACCAACCATAATATCATTTTTTACTTTGGTTTCCCTCATAAGATCATCAATGATAATGAAAAATCATTCAAAAATAACAAGTCCAAGGTCTTTGTGACTCATTTGGCATCAAGCTCAGTTTTTCATCACCCTATCATCCACAAGAAAATGGGCAAGTAGAGGCCTCTACCAAAACCCTCAATGACATGCTCACTAAAATGTTCATGCCTTTGGTTGAGATTAGCTTTTGCATATTCCCTTCGCTTTATGGGCATATCATACTAGCATTCAAACCCCTACAAATGCTATACCTTTTTCTCTTGTATTTGGAGCAGAGGCTATCTTACCTCTTGAAATCCAAATCCCTTCTCTTCACATATATTTTCAAGATCTTATCTCTAAAAATGATTATCATTAAGAACATTTATCTTAGCTTGAGCTACTTGATGAATGTCATTTAGCTGCCCTCACCCATCTTCATGTCTACCAAGAGTGTGTTAAACGTGCCTATGATAAACACCTTAAAGTCAGAGAATTCAATATCAGAGACCTTGTATTAAAATAAAATTAACATGTTACCAATATAGAGAAGAGCAAGTGGGAAAAGTTTTCTTGAAATTGGCTTGGAGCCTATATTGTAACCCATAAATATGGATCGGGAGATTACTAGTTATCTTATTTTGAAGATAACCTAGAACTTAAGCCCCTCAATGCTTCACATCTACAATTTTTTTAAAAAAAGTATCAAGCACACCTTTTGTCTAAACTTAAGCTCATCCCTTACTTATAAACCATATTCATATCCCTACTTTAAGGGAAATTGATTAAAACTAAATCATGTGATTATCTATCAAAATCATGACCTAATCTTGAATAATGTGTAACATAGCTCTACCCATGGCATAATTCTCATGGTACTTTTCACCTCTTTTATAAGATGGATTCCCATGATTGTTGTCACCTAAACCTCTTTTCACCTAATTAACCTTCTTGTTATTTTATTTTTGCCTTCATAAAGGTGAATCCTCAAGCCTATATAAACAAGTTTATACCAAGCAAAAAATCAAAACAAGCAAAAAGAAAAAGCAATATCAAAACCATAAACAATCACTAGTCATTCCTAGCATTTGCAGGCTGCTCCCTTGAAGGATAGTTGTCGAAAATATATTAAAAAATTCTCAAATTAAGCTGGACTAATCCCTTGAAGGATAACTATAAAAATTATTGAACAAAGCATATGAACTTAGACCACTCCCTTGAAATATGGTTGAGTAAAGAATTTATCAAAATTAAGCAATTTATTGGAAGCTTCCCATATTGATCAGCTTCCCCAACCCTCCAAGTAAACATAAAATAATTTTGAAAGCTGAAATTGGATTTCATAAGTGATCATCTTGGAAGCCATAATCGAATCTCATGAGTAGACTTCCTACATCGATTATTATACAATTTATATGGCATAGACTTGTTTATATTGACTCCTTAGTAAACCTCCAAAATATGCATGCTAGTCTCACAAGAAGTTTCCAATTTCATCCATTTCCACTTTATGCATTATAATCAAGGGATTTTGAGCTTACTTGACATTGTGTGATCAAAACACCTTTTAAACCAACTAACAAATGAAAATACAAAGAATTCAAAGGGTTTGTGTTCCTTAAGGTAATCCAACTTTGGTTTGGTTTTAGTCCTTGTTTTATAATAAGAATCGTACCCTCTTCCTATATTTTTGTGACTTATTGATATTTTCTCTAAGACATTTGTCTCTTGATTATATTCTTTTTTCTCATATATAGTGTTGTTAAAATTCACTCTATGTGTTTTACCTTAATAAAGAATAACCATGATCATAACCACAACATATCAACATGTATCATGAAATAAAGCAACAATGTACTTAGCATATCCATCATTATGTCAACATCAAACATCCATCAACAATAAAGTAATCAATCATTTTCACCACATGTTTAAATCCAAATAAGTAAAGCATATACTTATTCAAATTTAACATAAGCATCATCATAACCATGAAACATAAAAAAATATCATCACATGCTTATAAATGTGAGTCTACCATAGTATCAAATATCCATATCATAAGCATAATCAATATCAACATCACATCATCCTATAAACATCAAATCAAAACATAGACCATGAGCAATGAGCAATAAATAGGGATCATATATGTAAATTGTGAGTCTAAAATTATAATGTTTACAACAAATATACATGTTTCTCTCACTCAAAATGTACATCTTACCATATCAGCTCATAAGTTGGAATCAAAATGATATATAACAACATATAATATATATGAACTATATCAGAGCTATGCCCCTAGGGCACCACTGTCTCCTGGAGCACCATTAGGTCCTAGTGCCTATCCCCCTAAAGTACCCATCTATCCACCTACAGACATAACCCACTAACTTAGTATCATCATGATGGAACCACATACCAAAATAGCCCTATACTCACCCCATCAGGGCTCATTAAGACACCACCTCAAAACTATGGCCTCATATTACCATAAATCCTCCACTGTGGCTAGATATCATACCATGGGGATGGTACTTGGTGGTCTTGAAGGTGTTGTTGATCCTCTTTTTTGTCTCAAAAAGTCTCTCTCCTATGTAAACAAGGCTAATAAATATCTATCCTAGTCTCTATCACTGTGTAGCCACCTGACCTTGTCAGGTAGCCACTTGACCCTATAATGTTGTGACCTATGCCTGTGTAGTGGTTAGTGTCACTCTTACTTGTGCATCTAAGGCACCTCCTTGAGCCTATGCCCTCTAGCCTCCTCTCCCAACTAGGTCCACATCTATAGGTTTCCAACCACCATTATTATCACAAAAGTCTATTGCCATATATAAAGTCTGATACCATCCAGGATACTCATCAATAAAACCTACATCATCAATCGCTATCCTAGCTAGTAGCTCCTCATGGTCAAGCAAAGTCAGTAATAGATGTGGCTCAAGTAATAGAATCTCTACATATTTACACCTATACTTAGGGAATGGGCTTAGGGTATACTAAACTAGGCCAAACTATCTCTACACCCTATCAAATGGGATGAGATCTACCTCCACATCCTACCTACCAAATATCCATATGTAAATCTATAAAGATAGGGTCTACCTCTTGTAGATGGCCCATATTAGAAATTGAACATATGGTCTCTAAATAATATCACTAATCACCAATACACCAAGTGCACCCCTAAACCAATCTACATCATGAGATCTTCCTCTTGCACCTAAAGTGGAAAAGTTACCTCTCCATTTCATGAATCCAACTAAGAACTCTATCTAGGCATATCCCACCCATGCTAGCCCCTTTAGGCTCAAAATTTAGATGTGTTCATAAGCCTATCAATGTAGAACCAGATCGACACTAATTCCATATATCTTATGGACCCTAAAACCCCACAACTCCTTGTATATCTACATAAGTAATATAGGCTCCCATCCAAACATTGTCTTCCCTAGCAACATCTTAACCAATACCCCTAGTAGCAAGTATGGGAATCTCCCATTGCTTGAGTCAAGAAGGGTGAAACATGAAACTACCATAACCATCATCATCATCATTAGTCTCATCACCCTATAAGGGTAGCCATGTAAAATTATACACATCCTCTCACATGATAGTCATCTCACCAGTTGATAATACGAAGGTGCACGTGATTAGATCCCATCTCTCGATGAGGTCCATAATCATGGATGCATCATGAGACATGTGTTGGTAGTATCACATCATTCCTAGGCCCACCTCCTCCATGTGATCCCAATCAACTATGGTCATCCCCTAGTGAACCTCTATAAAGATGCATGGTACCTGATCTTGCATCTGTATCTACTTTCATTCCTACAAATATTTTGTTAGCACATAACTTAGTTGTCTACACTATGAACTATATCTTTCCACCAAACCTACCTAAAATGACTTATTTTACCTCTACAAACTATATAACCCTTTTTAAAATCCACTTGACCTTACCCATTTTACAATTACCTATTATGCTATAAATGATATCCTCTTCCCTATATCAAGCTTAAAACTAAAAATTTGACCTATCTTGACCTTGACACCCCATTAGTAAGAAATTTACAAACACCTGCCATGTTTAGTATACCTTAAACACTAAAAAAATCAAAATCCTTTTTTCACACTAGGTGATCACCAATGGTCATAGTGACCACTAATGATTAGACATCCATTTCCTTATGTATGTCAACCGTCGATGGCTAGACTTGATTGCTGAGAGTCATTATGGGTGTTCCATAAATGAAACACCCAAACCCTAGCCCTGACCTAAGACATATCAAAACCCCTCCCATCCCTCCCAATTTATTATCTACATACCTTCACCTACCCTAGTTCACCTACCCCACCCTATAAATTTTAAAATAAACCAGTGAAATTCACCCTAAATCTACAAAACCTACCTAGGGGAAAAACCTAAAACCCAACCCAACAAAATAACCTCAATACTAAATGTAATTACAAAATTGACATACTAATCTACCAATTTGAATAACATCCCATACCTTTTTCCTCTACCATAATCATAGAGGAATTTATGGGTCTCTTGCTTGGCCACATCCATGTCTATACTACATCCTAGTTTGGTCGCTCTTCAACACTCGATCCACTCAGCCTAACTCAACAATATCTCACCTCTCAACAATCACCATTAGCACTATTCTTGGTCATAAGATGCCAAAAGTTAGAGCTAAGTCAAAAAGTTATAATGAATAAAATAAAATTCACTTTTCACTTTTGACCTCCATAGATTTAGGGTTTACACCCTAACCATCGATGGTCATTGGTCACTTTTTAGCACCCTTATCATTGACAATCAGGGTGACCGTTGATGGTCACTTTTTAACACCCTCACCATTGATAGTTATGTTGCTCACATTTCAAATTTTGAACTAAGAAACCCACCTTTTTTCATGTACCTCACTCAATACCCACCCATGAGAGAGATTTCTCCTACCACCCAGCCACCTCATCACTTTGCCATTGGTCCATTTTAACCCAACTACTGCACATATTACAATGACTTTTTCTTGGTCCTTTGATTGTAATGAGAACCTTGCCATGTTGACCACTTTTTTAAACTAGTGCCACCTCACATATAACTGACCCATTTGTGTCTTTTCAAAATCACTTCCTACCTCAGATACCCATGAAACTTGACCTATTTGTGTTTTCACTGAGAGCACTTCCTACCTTGGATACCCACCAAAACATAGACATCATTTAAGAGACTTGAATTTATGAGTGTACCCAACCACCATGCCTAAATGTAGTCATGTAGTCTACTTATCACTTTTAATTCTAACATCAACCTTTATTTTTACCAACTATGGCAACCTAGTTAATGCACGATCTTGGATATCACACCTTTGGTTTCACTTCATGCATGTGTTTGCACTTCAGTGCCCAAACTATCATTTACCCATTTTATCATCAAATCAACCACTCATCAAATCTATACTTGATTATGCTTCACCTTATCAACTCCTAGTTTGAGGGGGAACACCTCCTCCCATACTTAGGGTAACCAAACCTTTGACCCACAATCCATTTTTATTTTACAACTTATTGATATAAACTGCATAATAAAAAAGGGAAAAATATTGACACCAAAAATACACAGATAATAATTATAAATGTCATAATTCCTTTGGAATACCTCAAGACCCCTTGGGCCCAACCTTGACCTTCTTGACCCTTAAATCAACTTAACCCATCTAACCTAGGCCAATTGACCTACTAGCTAAAACCCTAACTTTTGACCAACCATATCTTTGACCCCTAACCATTGATGATTAGGGTGACTATCAATAGTCACCTTAATCATTAAAAATTAGGGCCCACTATCCTAAGCACTAACATGCAAACATCTACCTTGTTTTTCTAAATTTAGCTTTTTAAACTCCATGTGCAAGCCATTACATGTGCCAGTTAGAATTAGAAGTTTGGTTAACACCTTCACTTATACCTCTTTCCTATGCCTATAAGAGGAAAGGAACATGAAGGTGAAAAGGATATATAATTATCATCAAAAATTTCATGAGCTTACACACATATATTTCCTTTACAAGTCACTTCATCTAGCAATCTAGTAATCCAACCATCACATTAAAGAGCTGACTTTCCACCATCGCTTCACCAATTAGTCAAACACTATTACTCTATTGGAATCATGATATATTTCACCAATAATCCAATGACCTCAACCATGCACTAGATCAACCCTTGTAAGATAAGTACTTATTTTCTAATATTCATTTACTTTATTTTCATTTCACAATTTACCCAACACCAACCCATCTATCGACATCCAACTTTGTGATCCTATCAATTAGAGATTTACCAACCTAGACCTACACATAGTAATTTCTAATGGTTATCTCAACTGTTGAGGGTCTTTCCAACTTTTGATGGTCACCTTGACCATCGAAGGTCACCTTAACCACCAATGATCATCCCAACCATCGATGGTCACTATGGTAGAAAATAACAAGTTATTTTCACCCTTTTACCCCCAACCAAATCTAATTATATATGTCATTGCCTACTCATAGACCCTTTCCTAATTTTATGAACTAGACCCAAGCCATTTAGCATAGGTATTGATCCACCTATTGCTATAATTAATCATTTTGACTTAATTATTTAGAAAGCATTTCTCTTGTTCAATTTCAATACTTTTGATTATTGATGCAAGTAATTTATCATTCTATTTTTAAACTTAATTATTTAAAACATGTCAATTGATAGTTTTAATGATATAAAGTGTGAAATTGGATGACTTTAGATTGGTAAATAACACCCAACCTATTAGTCCTCTTTCTTTCTCATTCAACCCTTCTCAACTAGACTTTCACTAAGTCATCTATAGATTCCCATACTTATATTTTTGAGACCCAAGCAACTCTCTCATACCCAGATCCTCCCCCTAAGTCTCATCCTCTTAGGAAACTTTTTAAGACATAATCAACTCTCTCAGACCTAGATCCACCCCCCTAAGTCTCATCCTCTTAACACAATAGTGACCAACTTAGATAGGAGTGCTAAAACCTATAGTGTCCTATTTCTAGTGTTGTTGTCCAAGCTCACTTTAGCCTCAAACAGTTAGATTTCCTTGAATCCTTATCTTTTCCTCTATTGGCCTGATACAAGCTCATCTAACCCATGATCATTAGATTCCATATAAAGGCCATTCAAAGTCCATTTAAAGGTGGTGGCCACTCATTCACAGGAAAGAAGCAAGAATACAATCAAGTACACTCAATCACTATTCCCTATTCTCTACATACATCCTTCTAAGACTAATTCAAGCCTACTCAAGCACTCATACCAGTCCTTAGTCATCCAAAGTACATTCTAGTTTTGCATCTAGTTGCATACATCACACAAATTACACCAAGTACTTCAAATGGGAGAACTACATTATCTTGATCCCTCTTCAAATTATTAGTATGTAGGCAGCATGCCCACACAAGGGGTGTAAAGTGTGTCCAAGACATCCTTCACACACTAACCCCTTCTCTCTTTCCCAAGTTTTGTATTCAATTTCAAGTACCAAGAGATCCTGAGGGTTTCAAAGATTGAATCAGACACATAGTGAGCTCTGCACAGACATAGGCTTTAATATTTCACTAATAGGGTGTCAGAGGCTTGCCAAGCAGAAGCCAGGAAAGCTAGACCACCAAGACAACAACAATGGAAGTGGACTATAGTTCCAAGTATCAAGGTGTCCTGAGTTTGGCACTCCTATCCAATCCAAAAATAAATTTTTGGGTCCTATTTCTGACAGTCTTCCATCCTTGTACAATAATTTCTCGCCTAAAATAAGTTAAGTTTGATTTTCTCTCACTTTTTAGTATTTTTAGAAAAGACAAAATACATATCTATTTACACAAATAAATAGGCTAATTGAGACATATTATTTACTTATTTACATTTACTCATACCTTTATTTACTTAATAATTAAACACCTAATTCCCAAAAAGAATAAAACATTTGGTGAACCAGACTTACTTCAAACTTTTGTATAAAAACCCTAGAATCCCTAGGGCTAATTATTTATGATTTTTTTATATAATTTCCTAATTTTTATTGAATTTAAAAATAAAAAATATATTAATTCAATTCAAAAATATCACATAGTTTTTTCAAACCCTAGTTTACACATACTAGGTCTTTCTTGCATCAAAACACATTCAAAACACTAGGAAAAATATACTGCTAGTTTTATAAATATTTTTAGTTTTTTCCTAAATTTTAAAAAATCAAATCTATAAATTTTCTCTAATTTTTTTAAATTAATGCACTAATTTTGAAAATAATCATTCAAATCCCTAGTTACATCAAATATATTCTCAGTTATTTTCTAGTACTTTTCACACCATTTTTTGAAAATTTTCTTGCATATCAAACTCAAAAAATCAATTCAAAAATAGAACATTCATAGTATTTTGTACAAGTATTTCCAAAAATCCTTCATTGCATATACTAACACCTCTTTTTTTCTTGTCATATTACCTTACATGATTGGTAGCTCAATATCCTTTTTGTGCAAATTTCAATTCACTATTCTTTGGACTTTGCATTTCTTATATTCAATAATTTACCTTTTTAGCACATTACCTCTTAAAAAATACTACAAAACATTTAAAAACATTTTAAATTCTTTTCCTACCTTAATAATGGCCTAATATACTAGTTTTGATGAAACTAATAAAAGAGAACTTCAAGAAATATTAACCAAACATTCAGACATGCAAGATGACATGATTAAAATTATACAAGAAGAATAATAAAAAATAGACAATGGGCAATCTTCTCAAACCACAGAGCATCTAGTCATACGTGACACTATGGGGACAACTATGTCTCAAAAACCCCCTATAGTAACCCAACTTTATTCTATGCCACTAGCTTAGCTAGTACATCCCTCTCTCCTGATGTGGTAGCCCTTATGCAAGAGATAAGATCTCTTCAATCTAAGGTGCAACATCTTGAGCAAGGTGTTTCTAGACCTACACAAACATTAGATTCTTTTGCTCTTCTACATACACCATTGGCACATCACATTAATTCTACACCCTTACCACCAAGTTTTGTTCAACCCAAGATTACTCTATATGATGGTAAGGGTGATCTAGAGACATATTTGAGAGCTTTTCATGCAACATATTTGGATTATGTACCACTGGCTACTTACCAAACTTTTTATATGGAGCCTAAAGTTTTATGACCTACAATGGTTTTATAGTCTACCAAATTAGTTGGTTATAAATTTCAATCCTTTATCAGACATGTTACTAGCACATTTTAGTATCAACATTGGTGACAAGGTTTTATATGCACATATTACATAACATAAACAAAGGTCAAAAGATCCCCTCACTGATTATGTCCTTAGATACAAGACTATTATGACTAAACTAACTAGTCCCATGGTTGATCAAGAGCTATGAGACATCTTCAAATATATTCTTCTACTAGCATTACATGAATCCATTATGTTCAAAATATTCTCTTCCTTCACTAAATTATGTCATACAATTAAGGGAAGAGAAGTCAAGTTAATCTCAATGGGAAAACTCAAGTATTCAAGTACTCAAAACATAATAAACAAGAGTAATATCAGAGTCCCATATAAGGTTAAAATCAATGAAAACAAGAATTAGAGTCAACCAATAGTCAATGTGGTTTTAGAGCCCCCTCAGTGTGTGGTTTTATCAACACCTCCTTGGCATGTATTTACCAATCTACCAGTTTTTCCAGCTAGATTTATACAATAGTTATTGGAATGTAATATCATCACTCTCCCACCTATTCAATAAGTAGATATAGCAAAGCCTCTTCCATGAGGATATGATCAACATTCATTTTATGAATTTCACAGGTTACCAAGCCACACTACAAATATATTCATCAATTTATGACATAAGATACAATATTTGATAGATGATAATCTACTTGATTTGGGTACTTTAGTTGAACCTCCAAAGACAAAGCCAACACAATATAAGGCTTTGAAAATATTTTTAGATCCATTTTTTCAACATTCAAAACAAGAAAAAGAGGACACTCATGTGTTCATCATACATACCATACACATCCTCCACTAGCTACATACTAGGCATCTACAGTTGAGACACATACTTTGAGAGGTATGATAGATGAGTATGAGTCTAGAGTTATAGCTAGGCCTTCCATATATTTTTCATATTAGGATATTTTGGAGGATGATACAAGTTATAATTCACTTTTTATCAGAGCACATATCCATAATCAACCTATCCACAATGTACTTATTGATAATGGTTCCAGTCTTAATATGTGCACCTTCATTCTACTACAACATTTGGGTTATTCAAAGTAGGATATCACTCTGACAGATATAGTTATCAATGGTTTCAATGGGCATGTTTAGAGTTCATTAGAAGAGATAGTAATTCAATTATAGGTTGGTCCTACACATGTGGCTACACTATTCACTATAGTTCCCAATGTAGGAGTTTTGAACATACTACTTGGCTGATCATGGATTCAATAACTCAAGGTAGTAATTTATGTAGTTCATAAATTCATGAAGTTCATTCATGCTAATTAGGTTATTATAGTTGGTGGAGTTCCTTATGAGTCACCACTCCCCACTTTAGAGCCATCTACCAGCTTCCAATCACTAGCTCTAGTTCTTCCACTAGTTTTAGCTTCTCCTCCACCTTCAGTTCCAATTCCACTTTAGGTCTAGACACATTTACATCATCCATGATTAGTATAGAGGGTTAATAAACCCCCATAGATTTAGGATTCTAGATGGCCTCTAGTGACATTATTCACACCTAGAGTAGTTACACTAAGATCTCATATATCTACACAAAGAGCACCTATTCAGAGAACACCTATTTAGAGAGTGCCTTCTCTTACTTCTAAATGGGTCCCTAAGAGAAATATAGTTGTGTCTACTTCTTTGAGTTATAGGGGGGGCCCCCATTCAACTTCCACTTTAGATATTTTAGAACAATTATAATGTACACACATTTTAGCTTCACAATTTGAGATATACACTCATGATCATGCATGATTTAGTTATTCAATACATGATGGCATAAAAAGGAGTCTCATATAAGACTCATTGGTTAGTATTATTGCTTCCTAGTTTTTCCTGTACATATCAAATATATCAAAAATATAAAAACAATACAAAACTTCAAAACATAAAAACATTCAAATATATCAAAAACATCAAAAATATTTCAATTGTATGAATCATCTGTGATTTACATCACTACTATTAATCTAGGACTTACATTTTTTGTTTAATGCTATTATATGTTGATTTTATACATTACCATGCTTTACTTGATCTTGTTTGAGTGTGTGCAGTGACATCTAGCTACTTGATTGCTTCATTTTACCGATAGAGGGGGCATTCCTACTTCTACAATCAAGACATGCATTGATATATACACCCACTCCGGGCATCTTCTACATGATACACCATCTAGATTATGTCATCCACACACCACACACTCTAATTTATCTAGTTGATGTACATTAATTTATAGCTTACACAAAATACTATATTGACATTACACTAGTATCTAACACTTCTGTATTTTTTAGCATATACCCAGTCTTGTACTACACATATTTTTCATACTCTCACATTTGCTTTGATTAGTTAGATTATGCTTGTCTCTTTCTATTTATTACATGCTTTATCTACTTGATTAGTGTATCTTGTGTGATTGCATTTTTAATTCCAGCTTGTCTCATGCTTATGCCTTATGACATTTTCCATTGTCCTTTACTTCTATTCATGTGTGTGCCTTAGGACATTTGCCAATGTCCTTTTTTTGTATTCCTCTATATGCCTGTGGCCTGTGTGTCAACTTTTCTTATTTCACTTGTATGTATGTGGCATTTGTACATGCTTTCCATGTTTTTTTCTAGTTTGAGTGACATGTGCCCATGTCCCTTGTTTTTGTGGCCCCTTGGCCAATCTAGTATGCTTCTTGCTTATTTCTTGTTTCTTGTCCAATGTGTGCAATGCCATGATCCATATCATGCATTCCCCTTTCTTTCTTGGATGTCATGACAGACATCATGCTCCATCCATCTAACTAACAACTAATATCTAACATTTCCAATTCTAGTTCAGTACATTGCACATGCTTTCACATTATTATATCTATCTAGGCATACCCCTATTGATCTAACAATCTATCAATACAAACATTATTATATCTCAAAACATATTGTCAAAACACCAAATAATATATCATATATCTATTTAGATTAACATAATTGTAGGACTCTTTTCTTTTAAGGATAGTCATTTTAGGTTCATCATTCCTACCCTTAGAAGAGGGGGCATCAAATAGGGGCATTTGTTATAGAGATCAAACCTCCTAGTAGTTGAAACAACAATATTCAAAACACTCAGTAGAGAATCCATACGTAAAATTGGTCAAATCAAAATTAACAAAATAGGGACAGTCTTAGATTAGTAGTTATTTTTCACACCAGACAATAATGCCAAAAATGGATAGTAATGATAAAAATATGGGTGTCCATAGTTTGGCACTCTTATCTAGGTAGAAAAATAATTAGGATTTCTAGAAATAGGAAAAAAATTCAAGTTAAGGATAATTTTTGCACTTCCAAATCATTCAAATTTAATAGTTTTATCATAGTATTCATAGATACAAGGGGTAATCATGCATGACATGATGGTTTTCACTTTCAGTTCAGATTGGGCACTTGATATAACTTCCAAATAAAAATCCATGTTCTAGACATTAGTAATTAAGGGAAATGTGCATGACACATTGATCTTCTTTTATTTCTGAGTTTCAATTTATTCTAGGCATTCTTAGCAATTACGTGCCTTACTCCATCTACAGATGGTTGACATCACATTAAATTTAAACTTTCATGCAATTTTATCTTTCTAAGTACCCGAGTTCTTAGTTGGCTTTCATATAAGCCTATTACATCAATTTTTGAGTGGCTTTCATATAAGCCTAATCTCTATTTTTTGAAATGGCCAAGAGTGGCCTAGTTTCTAGCACATAATCAGACAATCCACACCACATTATCAAATTTACATCAAATTCATGGGCTCCATGATCCATCTCATATGAATTATATTCTATACTAGTATCACTACATAGCTTCACTTCATGGGGAAATGATGGAGCCAAAGGGCTAGCCTTTGTATTCTTGAGCCACCTATTCAGAGGGATTGGACACATAGTCTAGACATCAATTATCACATACATGATTTGTTAACTTCACTTAGTTGGTGATGATGGAGCTAAAGGGTTAGCCTTTGTATTTTTGAGCCACATTTCAAGGAATTGAGTACTCAACTCTGTTCATGATATTATTCTTTATTCATCATATACTCAACACAACCTAGCACTATCCAAAATCATAGCAAGTTTTGTATTGGTTCATGTATATGGTGAGGTGTATTCATTCCTCTCTCTTCATGTACTCAAATTACATACGTTCTTATTTTAGATACAATGTATCTAGTAAGAAGTTATTTACTTTATGTTTTCATTGTATACTCACACTTCATAGCTTGTTCTCTCTACGTACATCCAACATCACACATCTTCATGAGCTTTTCCCTTACATGTAAGTTTAGGTATGCTTTCTATTTTTCCTTTATCCTAGTATTTAACTTTGTTATATCACTAAAATAAAGGGGGGGAAATGTAATTATATAAAATGTGAAATTGGATGACTTAATCAAGGCTAATAACACCCAACCTATAGGTCCTCTTTCTTGCTCATTCAACTCTTTTTAGCTAGACTTTCACTGATTCCTAGTCATCCATAGCTTCATGGAAGTAGCTTTTTAAGATCCAATCAACTCTCTTAGACCCAAATCCATCCCCCTAGGTCTCATCCTCTTATCATAATAGCACTCAACTTGGATAGGAGTGCCAGAACTTAGGGTGTCCTATTTCTAACATTATTGTCCAAGCCCAATTTAGCCTCAAATGATCAAATTTTCCCAAATCCTTATCTTTTCCTCTATCAGCTTAATATAAGATCATCTAAGCCATGATCATTAGTTTCCCTATATAAGGACATTCAAAGTATATTTAGAGGTAGTGGGTAATCATTCATAAAAAAAAGAAATAATACAAGTAGGTACACTCAAGAAATCTTCCCTATTCTTTTCATACAGCCTTCCAAAACCAATTCAAGCCTACTCAAACAATCATACTAGTCCCTAGTCATCCAAAGTACATTCTAGTTTTACATCTAGTTACATAAATTGCACAAATTTCACCAAACACTTCAAATGGGAAAACTACATTATCTTGATCCATCTTCAGAGTATTGGTATGTAGGTAGCGTGTTGACATATGGGGTGTGAAGTACGTCCAACGTATCTTATACACATTAACCCCTTCTCTCTTTCCCAAATTTTTTATTCAAGTTCAATTACCAAGAGCTCCTAAGGGTTTCAAAGATTTAATAAGACACAAACCAAGCTCCACATAGACCCAAGATTCAATATTTCACTAATAGGGTGTCATAGGCCTACCAATCAAAACCCAAAAATTCCATACCACTAAGAAAAAACACCAGAAGTAGACTACAACACCAAGTAGTAGGGTGTCTTGAGTTTGGTGCTCTTGTACAATCTATAAACAAAGTTCTAGGTCCTATTTATGATAGTCTTCCATCCCTAAATAGCAATTTCTAGACCCTACATCATTTGTTTCAGCCCATAATAAACTAAGTTTGATTTTCTCTCACTTTTTACTATTTTTAGAAAAGTCAAAATACATATATATTTACAAAAATTAGTAGGCTAATTGATACATATTATTTACTTATTTACATTTACTCAAACCTTTATTTACTTAGGAATTAAACACCTAATTCCCAAAAAAAATAAAACAACAGCCCCTGAGGAAGCTCTTGCTTCCGGGATCTAGCTAGCGTTAGGCAATCCACCCAACTATCTATCTAAACAATCAAATATTTTTCATGCTATCTTATTTGAGGGTCATATTCACAAGCCAAAGAGGATATCTTCATAATCTTCTGATCAACATGCACACAAACAAATAGATTTTTCAATCACATCCACATCTAAGTTTCTTTCTCTTCCCTTTACAAAATATAAGTTGAAACTCACTAAAACAAAGTTAATTTTTAAAATGAGATTTTAATTATTATAAATTTTATATTTTTATTTACTATAATTTCAATTATTATTATTTAACATAAATTAATTGTTATAAAATACCATCGGGAAGTTTTTTTGAGTCTCCAAACCTTTCATGTACTTACATTACTATGCATTTTCTATACAATTTAATACACATGCACCTCATTTAATACGTATGTGTAAAGTTTGTAAAATTTAATTTAATTTAGATATTAAAGTACAAAGGAGGATTGAAGAACATATTACATATACAATAATGTAGTGCCAAAAAAAAAAGGCCTCAATCCTATCTTCATCACTGATATTTGGACAACTTCATTTGGTTAAGATGAATGCATGCATTTGGACCAATTTAAAATTTTAGGGTCAAATTTTCACATTAATGATTTATATGGGTGAATTAGACATATTAAATTGAAATTAAATGGTTTTAATTATGTTTATAAGATCCAACAATAATGTGGCATGCTTAAAAATTGGTAAAAAATAACAATGTGATATTTATAATAACAATCAATGATGAGATTTAAACATGACAAATAGTTTAATATTCAATAATGGACTCTTGGATACCTTGATATCTTAGATTATTTTCTTTTATTATCCTTTATATTGACATAATATTTCATGTGAAATCATACACTACAAAGTGGTTTATAGTTTACATGATGGTGTCATATTCTATTGACAAAGACTTTATGTTTGACATACACCGTATAAAATGAGCTTAAAGATTGAATCTCTCTATTCATTCATCTCACTAGTTAAGAGAAAAGATCCTAACTAGACAACAATTATTAGGTGGGAGGGAATATAACTCACAAAAGAAAATAAAACACTTGGCAAACATAATATGATGTGAGAATTTCTGTATTAGTTCCTACATGACTGAGTTTCAAATTGATTAATATTATTTGAAATTTTGTAATGTGGGTGATTTATTGTATATTATTAATAGAGTGTTGTTGGCTTAGTAAAATATAAAGATACCCTAACACAATATAATACATAAAAGGGTAATATATTCTAAAAATGAAAAGAAAACACTTACTAGATATAATTACAAAAATAAAAGTACAATTCCTTTGGCTTTTCTTACACCTTCAAGGCAACTGCTAGTTAGATAACCCTATTGATCTCATATCTATTAAACTAATCATGTGAATCCTTGAGACTATTAAACCTTTCACTAGGTCCATGTGGAGTGATCAAATTTGAACGATTGGGCTTAATTTCAAGTTGAAGGGTAATTATTCATCCAACATTTCAGTGATTAAAAGTTGTAAGAAATGGTTGCACTTTAATTGACAAGAATAAATTAAGTAAATGTGTCACTAAAATTATAAATTATGGTGTTTTTTTAATGTATAATGAATATGGACCACGAGATCTAGCCAAAAATTAGGTAGCAACATACATGATGTGGGCTCCACTGATGGTCAAAGGAGATATAAAAAAGTTAAAGGATTCAAGTCATGGTGAATGAGGAGTTGAAGATGCCATATCAGGGGGTGGAATAGGCTCCCTTACACTGAGCTAGGTGAAAAAATGAGGTATAAGTCATGTAAAAATATAATACTAAATGTTAGTATTTATTCTCACTCACAAATTTGACATATTCTTACACCTAGTGTGCAAAAATAACAAACTTTTAGAAGTTTAATATGTCTAGATTTATTTATATTCACTTAAATATTTTTCCTATTTTTTACTATTAAATTGGGCATTCTCATTATTGTGGAATCATGTGCCCTTAGTCATTATAACTGCCATTTTTCATTTATAAAATAAAAAATTAACTGAAGCTTATAAATTCACAAAAAAATGACCACCATAATGACTTTGATCAGGTATTATTACAAAAAAAAAGACAACATTTTCATACTCCATTATTAACTCAAAATTTAACTCGTAATTGTTTTTTGTTTCTTAAATTCCTTGAAATAAATTAATTTATCATCTATCTCTATTCTTGAGAGCTCTCTATTTATTGAAATCTTACAATTATGATTACATGCATACATTAATTTTAGATCTTGCTAGAAAGATAGTGAAGGAAGAAATTACATGCCCATTTTAATGATACATTCTAAAAATCAATGTTTAAACTACAAACAACATGTTGGGGCCACTTGGTATAAACCAGGATGACTTGCAAGGCACCTACAAGTTACACTGGGTAAACTAACATTAAACTCACTCCCCACTCCTCAATGTGCTTTAGTCCATACCCAAACTCTAAAGACCAAAAACTAAAAATAGTAGTTTTTCAACAATCTTCCCTTGAACTCATAAGCTCCAAATCTAATGTAACAATTAAAAATTTCAAAGCCCTACTGACCCAAAAGTAAAATATCTTTTACATAAACAAGGCTAGAAGGTAGCATGATTCTAATCAAAATATGAAAAATAATGGATTCTCATTCAAAGACTAAGGAGTATGACATGGCTCCAATGGGGGTATGGTGGCTAGTATGTTAGGTCCAAAGGGTGGGAAATAATTATAAATTCCAATAAAAACTAGCATCATTGATGATATTCTTGAGGATTGACACGATGGTTTTGTTAGATTCCTCATCTTGGTCATTACCTTATCAGTTATAAGGTGTGGAACATTTTTGTGTAATTTGGAATTGGGTAAAGAGGGATTTGAAATCCTTATTCTTGAATGAACCACCATTATTAGATATAAGCATGGAGGTAATACCATAGTGGTAAATGATGTGGAAATAAATGACTTTATTTATATGCTTGTCGGTTACATAAGTGAAGGGTATGCACTCTATCCACTTAGTAAAGTATTCCATGGTAGTGAGGATGTGCTTGTGTACATCAAAGGAAGTGGGGTTTATATTCACCATGATATCTATCCCCTAAGTTGAAAAAAACCATGGCATGGTGATTGATTGAAGTGACAACAAAGGTGAATTTATTAGATTACCATGTTTCAACAACTAACACACTTTTTGATGTAATTGTAAGCATATGTCTCCATCCTGGGCCAGTAATATCATGTTTGAAGGATTTTATTAGAAATGACCATCCAATGCCATTTATTAGGGTGAATTCATTGATTCAAAAGCAACTTTACTATTTTCTTGAAACATAGAAAGATAATCTTAGTGACTTCACTAATTAATAGGTCAAATTCATTATTAAGAAGGATGAGTTCGTCAATCTAAAAAATAACCAAAACTGAAAAAAAATTACCTTCCTCAAGTTCACTGGTTACTAGGTCAACTTCACCATTATATATGGTGAATTTGATGTTTACCAAGTTAATTTTGCTGAATACAAGATGACCTCATTGTTTACTAGGTTGAGTTTGCCAAATGCAGTGAGTATGAAGAATATCTAGCTAATGATCTCACCATTTATTATTTAAATTCACTAATCTATAGGTCAAATTCTCCATTTATCAAGTTGACTTCATCATTATTTCAAAACATAGGGAGAATAAAAAATTTTAAAATACAATATTATCATTTATGTGTGTGACTTCACCAACAAGCAAGGCAACTTCACTGATAACTAGGGAAAGTTTGTTGATGTACAAGATGACTTTACCATTGAGCAAGGTGACATCACCACTTTTTCAAAACACAAATAATATAAAATTGTAAAATATAATATTTCTATTTACGTGTGTGATTTCACCAAAAATTAGGGTGATTTCATTGATAACCAGGGTGAGTTCATCAATGTGTAGGATGACTTCTCCATTGATTAGGGTGACTTCATCATTTTGACTAGAATGAAAAACACAAAAAAATTAGAATAATAAGAAGCAAATCAACACAAAAATATGGTTTGGTTGTGTATTTAGAAGTCAAAAGATTTCTATAAATTAATTTATGAGATGTGTGCTCCCACCAGGCTTGCCAAATGTATAATAAGATTGAAAAAATTTAGTTCGTGCATTAGTATATAAAATAAATAACAAGCATAAAGAATAAATGTGTTGATCCTAATCCATTGTTTGGGATAGATCTATGAACTCAAGAAAAAAATAAGAAATCATAAACTATACCTTCCTTATGTGACTGTCCTCCAAGATCGATCAACAAGCATGTTTATGCCTAGATATGGAGCTCAAGGTCTTTATCAAAGTAGTTGGGAAAGTGCCTCTAACATCTCCTCATGCACCATTTGACTTGGTTCTTTCTTTGATCAAATTGGAAGAATGGTTGAAGCTTATAAACTAATTTATACATTAATTCTTTGAAAAAAAATATTAATGTTTAAGGGTCATGGCCTTGTTATTTATAGATTGGATGAATTGATAATGACCATCCATCTTAAGATCAAGAGGTTTGACCATAAAAAATTTCAATTTTGGAGGCTAAAAGACATTAATTATGGAAATTAATTATGCATGATTTGCACAAATATGATATTTGTTTGCAATGATTTATTAATTCTTGATAACTTTTGATGATGTCATGGGTAATGTCATGGCCTTGATATTTGAGTTTTGAATTTACAATATTAGATATCCATTAATTTTTTATGGATTTTTTACTTAATAATTTTATTTGATTTGTTTATTTTAATGATTTTGATTATTCTTTTTGAAATTGGTCATTTGGTTTATTCAAATGGTCAAAAACATTAATTTTTTTGGTAATAATTTGACTGGAGTTGAATTAGAGTAAGGTAATGATTGTGTGCGATGTATTTACCTAATTAGGGATACATAGGCTTGAATCAACAGTTGCATATGACATGTGTAAATGAATCAGAGTGTTCAAATGGTCTAGAATATTAATTTTCTAGGTCACAATTTGACTCGAGGAAAATTAGGAGAAGATAATGATTATGTACAATGCATTTCCCAAATTAGTGATACATGAATGTGAATATAAAATTGTAGATGATGTGTGTGGATGAATTAGGGAATTTTATATGATTTTGGTCAAGGTTATACATTATTATAGGAATTCATTTATACTTGCAATTTTGGCATGATAGTGGTGAGAATTAAATGTATATAACATCCTCCATGCCTCTAAGGCATAGTGATAAATTAAGTAGAACTCCTATTGAGTATATTCAAATTCATTTAATCTCTTATAAACTAGATAACATAGATATTATTGATCAATATAAATATGCAACCCTTAAAAACTATATGCACATTGAAGATTATATTAGTGATAATAATGATAATAAATATAATTAAACTATGCATGATAATCAAGATCATCCTAAAATCTCCTATATAATTGATTCAAATGAACTTAATGTATTCGATCTTGAGCAAGTGTAAGAATTAATTAATTTTCACCAAGGAATTCAAAAATTCCTCCAAAAGGTGGATAAATTTATCCAATTACTACTATCATATAGGACTACATGGAAATAAACTATAACATCATCTCAAGATGTTCTTTTTCAGAGTTTTTACTCCTAAAATTTTTAGTATTCCAACTTCTAGTATTATTTCACTACATATCTTAACCCCTACTGTCACATATTTTATAACACCCCTACATATGGGTACATCAATTATTTTACCATAAATTAACATGCCTATTTATACAAGACCATCATATAGACTTCCCTCAATTACTGTGTAAGGTCAACTTCCAACTTTTCCTAATGTATCCTATCTTGATAAAATTTTTCCATCCTTACATGCTAAGATATTGAAATTATATCAAGGTGTTTACAAAGTTACTCATTGAATGGACTCTCATACCAAGCTTCATAATCATTTAGAATCTGAAATAGCATCTCACCCACTACCAACATGATTTTTATCACCCAAGTAACCACTTTATGAGAGTGAAGATGATCTTGAATAACATCTTTGTTCATTACATGAGGCATGATTTGACTATGATTATAATGATAAATTACTCACCAATATATTCTAGATAAATATTAAATAATATGCACTTTGATGGTTCTATGATCTCCCACTTCAATTAGTTAGAACATTCAACCCATTGGTAGATACATTCTTAGAACAATTTTTTTATCAACATTAGTCAAAAGTTTTCCTATGCAAAACTTGTTAGGCTCAAGCAAGGGTCAAATGAACCTGTTAGTGAATATTTTATTCAAAATAATATTATTCTTGTAAAGATGATAAACTCTACGGAAGTTAATGAATTAAAATATGTTTTTACACAAAGCTTGTTATCTCCACTCCATAATTCAATAATATTTAGCAAATTTAGATCTTTCAATGAGCTACATAGTCAAAGAAAGGGAAGTCAATATTATAACATTGAACAAGTTAAAATATGCACCAAGTTTTTCATTGACATCAGATGTCATGTTTCAAATCAAATCAAACTAAAACTTCGAATCTAATGAAATAAAAGATAAAACAAAAGTAACAATTAATGTAATATACTAGCCATCAAACAATCTTCAACTGGTAGTTCCACCTAGAAGGAAATTTACAAGTTACCAAAAACACTCATATATTGTTACAAAAACTCATTGATTTAAATATCATATCTCTAATTACTCTATTTGAGTTTGATTTCACTAAGCCTTAACATATGGGCTTTGACAATAATCCATATTGTGATTACCATACATGCATTGGGCACTCAACAATTTTTTTATAAGAAAAGAATAAAATATAATATATTATTGATAATTATACCATTAACGTAATTGTACCCATAAATGAATAAATGCCATCATATAATTATACTGCAAAGTATAATTTTTTCAATAATTCTTTCCCAAATCATTGTTTAACATAAAATAAAGATAATTTATAAGTACATCATGTTGGTGTAGGTAATTACTACACATATGTACTTCACCTTGATTAGGTTGATAATTATGTCGATTAGGTGAGTGAGGACATCATTATGATGTCATTATGTACTTGTGAGTACATGGGGTCACACAGTGAGTGGATGGGGTCATCTATCCCACTTGATCCCCTAAGTACCTAGTCCATTCAGGTAATTTTTTCACTATGTTCCCTCAGTGCTCTCTCAACCCATAATGGAGGAGCTCACCCACTCACCTTGTTTGGCTGAGTCATCATGGCCTCAACTATCCTCTTTATAGGTATTCCCTTAAAATAATTCATGGTGGATAGAGGGAGCTAGCTAGTCATGTCTTATTATGTCAAGATACTAGTGTGCTAATTGTTGTGTAAGTTGTGAGTGATAGACTTGTGAGCTTAGTGAGTTGTACATTATAAACATAGTGTGGCACCATTGTGATGTAAGCTATGTATTATTACTCATTATGAATACATATAACTCAATTTATACTCTCATCTTGGTTTCTTTCTTGAATGGAATTGTGTGTGTTGACACAGTAGATTGTACCCTGTGAAGGAAGGCTCAGCTCTCTTCATTCACATGACACAATGGAGACATCCATCTTGCTATGGGTGGAAAACATGAGGGATGAATCTATAGATTAGGGTCTAGCTCCCCTTGATGCACCTTGAGGCCTTGGATTTCCTACTAATAATAATGGGGGGGATGAAAAGGGAGAGAAATAATGAAATTATAACCTAAACTAAAGTGGTGATGCACTAAAATGGTTAGTCTACTCAACTTTGACATACACTTTACACCAAGAACAAGCTGATATACACTTCATTTTACATGAAAATCTCTTATGCATCAGTGTTTCAATAGGGGTTCCTATGGAGATGTAGGGAGGAAGAATTACTAGATGTGTTCTAAGACATACTATGGCAGCTTGTTCACATGTGACTATACTCTACTGTGGACACTTCTTATTGACCTAAAAAATAAGAAATCACAATAAACTAGACATGATAGAATAATTCTATGAAATCATGAAATAAAATGACTTAACACAAGATAAAACCATAAACATATGCAAAAGTACAAACTCAAATGGAGGTAAAAATGCTGTGCTTGATTCAAGGTAAATTCCTATAGGGCTTCGCCATACAAGCTGGGAGATATTTTTTCAAATAATAATTTAAAAATATATAGATAACTAGAAACAAGATAGCTCACAAATCAAAGATTGGAAACCCATGATGAGTTAAACACTTTTGTAGAGACCAAAAGACCATGCTACTGTCATATTCTTCAAACTACGTATGGAAGAGCCATACTGTAGATGTCTAAGTCACCACCCTTGATGTCATAGGCCTAAAAAATCATGGTATACTCCTATCAACTGAAAAATCCATGCCCAAGTTATTTTGGCTAGACCATGCTCTCTTTAATGTTGGGCACAACTAGTTATGCATTAATGGTGAAGTGTGAAAACATGGGTTGCTCTCCTCTATAGTTCAAAAACCAATCTATTTTATTAGTTTTTAGTAGATATATTATACCTAAATGTATTAAATCATTCTATTGAGTTGTCTATGCCACTTGTCTTAGTCTGAATGGTCATTGATTTTATCCTTTGTCTTTGTCAGTAGCTAGAATTGTTCCTTGTTTTGTCTCTTTCCTTCAACTTCTCCTTTGCATTGGCCTTTTCTTTGCATGATCTTTATGGGTATTTTATATGGGTGGGATTTTTTTCAACATGTCCTTCAGATAAAATGTTTGAAGGAATTACTTCAGACATTTTGTTTGAAGGAATTCTCCTTGGCTTTATTCCTTTGCATTGTCAGTCTTTAGGCTTCTGTGACTGTCAAATTTCTTCAGATAAAATGTTCAAACCTTCAGATATTTTGTCTAAAGAAATTTTATGTTCACATAAAGCCTGAAGGCCATCAATGAAAAGGAACAAAGCCAAGGATAATTCCTTCAGACAAATTCAGACATTTTGTCCAAAGAAATTTAACCTTAGCTCACCTTCTGTTAGTATTCCTTCAGATAAAATGTATGAAGGAATTCCTTTGGACATTTTATCTAATGGAAAAATCCTTTTGCTTGTCACTTTTATTGAAGGGAAAGTGCCCTTTGGGATTCTTTTCTTTGCACCTTTGCTTCAATCATCTTCCCTCTATAAGGGCATTTTGAGCCTCTAGTTTCCCTTTAAAACTTTTGTATTTGATCTGTAAACTGAAAAATACAAGTGTATTACATTCAAAAATCACTTGTTCATGTTTATGAGATCCTTCAAATTTTCACTTTATTGTGTTTAATTTGCATAAAGAAAGTAAAATCAGAATTAAAATGAAGATTATAATGCAATAATAATCAGAGAAAATCAAAGATAACACCAACAAGTTGATTATATTAAAATGCTACAACAAATGGCTTCAAAAACCTTTACAAATCTTCAATTTCACCTTCTCTGATCTTTGTATGCTTGCAAATATTCCTCCTTGACCTGAAAACAAAAGCCCAAGGCCGTACAAGGCAAAAACAAGGCTCTAATCATCTTAATTATCTTTACATAGTCATAAATCCATGTCAATACAAGTAAAAATAACTCCCTTTTATAACATTTCAGCCACTGTGGTTGAAGCAGTCAAGGCTATTCAATTTTGGGTGGCAAGTCAGGGGTTCAAACCACCTCCCACCTTTTTAGGCACCTGGCTCTCCTCCCTAGGTGCCAAGCATGCAATTTGAATGCTTTGACTTCTTCTTCCCTCCTTTTTGGTGCCTTGGACTTTGAAATTTCCTTGGGTGGCATGATAGGCATGGCAAGGTGGTGTGGCATGCTTGAAAATTTTAAATAACATGTGATAAATAACACCTAACTAAATTTTTTCCCCCAAATTATTTTCCACATGTCAAATGGAGATTGGTCCACTTGGCATTCTGCAACTATGCCACGTTATTTTTGACACCAAATTTTTACCTATTGAACCAAAATTTTAGTGGCCTATAACTTTTGCATACGGTGTCTATTTTTCAAACCATGAAAAACATCGAAAAGATCTCGATGAGTAATACAATGTGAAAATGATTTAAACTAAATTCGAAGACTTTTGCAAAATAGAACAATACATGGATCCATTTGGATCACTCCTCCCCACTGGGAACTTTCGGACCTCTGAAAGTTGAAATTAATTGGTAATGAGGTGAGGGTATTTTTCCCTCACCTTTCCGACTTCCATCCATCTGGCCTTGCTTGGGTGCATCCCTTTGAGACCAACACAAAGATATTCAACATTACCTCTTCATGAAGTCTGCATATTCCTGTCAAGTATAGTATCTTCTTGCAATTCTGTTAGATATTCAGGAGAAAAATCATCAATGAAAGGAATGGATACACTTTCATCATGATCAATGATCATTGGAGGCTCATACAATTTCTAATTTTCCACATTTACAACTGAATAAATTTGCACGTAAGATGGTAAATCTAATCAGAAAGCATTTGTGCCATTTTTTTCCATTATCTGAAAAGGACCATACCGGATTGGTTTCAACTTTTTACCTTCACCTGTCAGTCTTTCCTTACTAATGTGAAGCCATACCATATCACCTACAACAAATTGGTGATCAATATGATGTTTGTCATGCCTAGCTTTGTACTTGGCTTGAATTTTCTCCAATTGAGTATGAATAGTTTGATGAATGAGATGTGATTATTCAATGAACTTCTTGGCTTGAATGGCTTCTTTTGGTTCACCAATAGTTTTATCCTGTCCATAGCAAACATCTAGAGGAGATTTAGGCAAGTATCCATAACAAAATTCAAATGGAGATTTCATAGTAGAAGAATGAAGTGCCCAGTTATATGCATGATGTATGTAACACAATTGTTCATCCCATAACTTTGGGTTTTTATTACTATAACCCCTAAGCAAATGTACCATAGTGCAGTTCAAAACCTCTGTTTGTCCATCAGTTTGTGGATGAAATGCAATGTTTTTTTAGTGTCCATTAGTCCCCACAAAGTTGACCAAAACTCCCCAATAATTCAAGAATCTCGATCAAAAATAATTGAAGTAGGAAAACCAAAATGAACCCATACATGTTTAAAGAACAAATATGCAGTGCCTTCGCTAGTAATCTGCTTAGTGCAAGGAATCAAAACACACATTTTGCTAAATATATCCATAACCACATATAAATAGTCATGTTTTCTTTGTGTCATAGGCAATCCCCCCACAAAATCCATAGAAATACTTTCCCAGGGGCGAGTAGGAATAGGTAGAGGAGTGTAAAGTCCCAATTTCCTATTACTAGGTTTACTTGTGGCACAAAGAGTACATCCCCTTATATATTTAGCAACATTTTACTGCATACGAGGCCAATAACAAAACATTTTCAAATGTGCAACCATTTTAGCAACTCCAAAATGACCAAAAATAAGAGAAGTATGTGCTTCTCTAATCATGTGCACCCTCTCATTTTGAGGAATACATAGTTTACCCAAATGATACAAAAGATCATTGTGTATATGATAGTCCAATTCTTCTACTTGTCTACTACTCATCAAGTCTTTATAAACATCCTGAAAATCAAGATCATTCACATATTGTTATTTATAACTTTCATGAGACAAAGAACCATGTTGTAAAAGAATAGATGCAACAACCATAGGAGGCCTAGATAGCATATCTGCAACCTTATTTTGAATTCCCTTTTTATACTTGATCACAAGATGAAATTGTTGTAAGAAACCCATCCAATGAAAATGTCTAGACTATTGTAGCTTAGTTTGTGATTGGAGATACTGTAAGGGCTTATGATCTGTATGTATTATTGTTTCTTTGCCCATTAAGTAATGTTTTCATTTTTTAACACTTTGAGTCAACACATATAATTCCTTATCATAAGTTTGATATTTTCTTACTGCACTTGTAAAGGTTTCAGAATGATAACAAACTGGTTTCTTACCTTGCATTAAAATATCTCCCATAGCATACTCACTTGCATCCGTCTTGATCTCAAATGGTTGTTGTATATCAGGAAGTGCCAAGAAAAGAGTAGTACTTATCTTTTCTTTCAAAGTATCGAAGGCTTTTTGATTTTTGCCTCCCTACTGAAAGACCTGTTTCACACTTGTCAAAGAATGCAAAGGTGATGCAATATATGAAAATTAAGCAATAAACTTGCTCCAAAATTGTACTGCACCAAGAAAACTCCTAACCTCAGTTGTGTTAGTGGGTGTAGGCTAATTAACAATGACTGCCACTTTTTTAGGATCAATTTTCAATTTACCATGTCCTACAATGTAACCCAAGTATATCAAAGAGGTCTTGCCAAATTCACATTTAGACATTTTCAAATAAAGTTTTTCCCTTCGTAATGCATTCATGACTTTTTTAATGTGGATCACATGCTCTTCCCATGACTTGCTGAAAATCAATATATCATCTAAGTAAACTATAACAAAATCATCAAGGAACTATCTAAAAACATCATTCATCAATCTCATGAATGTAGCCAGGGCATTACACAATCCAAAAGGCATAACAAGCCATTAAAACAATCCCTGTTTTGTCTTAAAGGCAGTTTTCCAATCATCACCTTCATTAATTATTACTTGATGATATCCACTTCTCAAATCCAACTTAGTGAAATAAACATCATGTTTCAATTGATCCAAAAAATCATCTATACGAGGAAGAGGGTAATGATTCTTAATAGTAATTTGTTTAAAGCATGAAAATCAACACACATTCGCCAAGTGCCATCTTTCTTTGGCACCAAAATAATTGGTAAACCAATAGGAGATGAACTTGGATGAATAACACCTCTATCCAATAGATCCATTACCTATTTCTTGATTTCCTCATTTTCCAGAACTGATAAGCTGTACATGCCAATGTTAGGGAGAGGAGAATCCTGCAATAGCTGAATTTCATGTTGAACTCCCCTTTTGGGAGGTAAGCCCTTAGGATCTTGAAATACATCATCATAAGTAAAAATGATTTCAACCAATTCATTCTTGTGTCTAGGATCACACTTTTCCAAAGCTTGAGAATATTCTTTTTCCTTAGACTTAATCAACATGAGACAAAAAGTCTTGCTTGAATTAACTAGTCTTTTCATTTGCCCTGCTGTAACCAAGGAAAGACTTATTCTAATGTGATGTGCTCTAACTATATATTAAATGCCATCCTTAACAAGCAAGTACTTATTCTCCTCTCTATAAAAGATTGCTTTTCTATCATAAAGATATGGGCTTCCTAAAACAATCCCACATATGTCCAATGGAACAACATCCAACTCAACCTCATCTATGAACTTGGATGTGATGGCAAACCATAGCCTACAAGTTTGTGAGACTTGTAGCTATGCATTGTCACACACCCAACCTAGTGGATAAGGCTTCGGATGGGAATTGGTTTGTAAGCCTAGCTTCTTAACAACCTCTTAAAAAATTAAATTTGCTTGTGAACCACTATCAAATAGAGTGTCAATCTTAGTATGCTTTGAAACAACTCGAATGTGGAACAATTCATTTCTTTTCTTATCAACATGCATAGAATTTTGTCTAGAAGAAGATGCATCATTTGATGACTTAGTGCTAGAAACTAAAAGAGAAAAATCATTATGTAACCCCATAGCTATGATCTTAGTTTCATCACCTGAATCTGATCCTAAGTCCTAAACCATAGTATTAGCCTTCTTTTCTTTACTTTGAAACTTTTTAGGCCTTAGCTCAGGATGTAGTTTCCAACACTTAGACTCATCATGATTTTTCTTGCAATGATTACAAAATGGTTTTCCTTCTTCTTTTTTAACAGTATAAGTGGATTTCTGTTTACCCTTTCTTGATGAACTTTCCCCTTTGGAATGCTTAACATTAGATTGCTTACTTTTTACTTTAGGAAAAGATTCTTTTGATTGTTTTCCTCTAGCCTCTAAATGAGTGGCTTGAACACATACTGCATCTAGATTATTGGGATTGAACATAAGAATCATATGTCTTAAGTAACTATGCAACCCACCTATATATTTTAGTAGTGTTTCTTGTGTGTATAGAGGAACATTCAAAAGTAAATCTTTTTTACTAAAATCTTGTGTATAATCTTGAACACTTTGGCCTTTTCCTTGTCTGAAACTTTGCCAATCCATCATGGCTTGTTGCATATAGCCTAAAAGATAGAATTGCAATATGAGTTATTCAATAAATTCATTCCAAGTAGAAATTGAGTTACCTTTTTGAACCTCAGCTTCCTTCAACTTACTCTCCCACCAAATGAGAGATGTACCTCCCATACGAAGAGTAGAGAAATGAATTTTTGACTCATCCCCTGCAATCTTTTGGACCCTGCAATAAACTTCAATCTGCTTGACCCAATTATCCAACTTTACGGCATTAACTTTGCCATTAACCATTGGTAATTCAAACTTAATATCCAATTTTAGTGAAGGGAGAGAATCCACAATTTTTTTACCATCATCCGATGGAGAAGGTTTTTTAGTTTCTTTACCTTTTGATTCTCATGAATCACCTTCTTTTTCATTCTAAAATTTCCTTTGTTTGTCATGGTATAGTTCCTCAACCATGCTTCTCATGTCCATGAAAGCTCAGCGGAAAGCTTGTTTGGATTCCACCTCTTCTTCGGCCATCCTTGAAGCATGCCTTGAACCAATCTCTGGATTATACTCAACGTGTTTTCCTTCACCCTTTTGGGATTTAGACCTTGTCAACATACACTAGCAATCACTGTTAAATAATAATTGCTCTAATACCAAAAATCTGGTCTATAAATTGAAAAATACAAGTGTATTACATTTGAAAATCACTTGTTCATGTTTATGAGATCCTTCAAATTTTCACTTTCTTGTGTTTAATTTGCATAAAGAAAGTAAAATCAGATTTAAAATGAATATTAGAATGCAATAATAATCATAGAAAATCAAAGATAACACCAGAAAGTTGATAATGGAGTTTAGCTTCAATAGCCTACATCTCTGGGTCCACCCAATGGTGAGGACTGTTCTATTAAAATGTTACAACAAATGGCTTCAAAAACCTTTACAAATCTTCAATTTCACCTTCTCTAATCTTTACATGCCTGAAAATATTCCTCTTTGACCTGAAAACAAAAGCCCAAGGCCGTACAAGGCAAAAACAAGGCTCTAATCCTCTTAATTCTCTTTACACAGTTAGAAATCCATGTCAATACAAGTAAAAATAACTCCCTTTTATAACATTTCAGCCACTATGGCTGAAGCGGTCAAGGCTATTCAATTTTGGGTGGTAGGTCAGGGGTTTGAACCACCTCCCACCTTTCTAGGCACCTGGCTCTCCTCCCTAGGTGACAAGCATGCAGTTTGAACACTTTGACTTTTTCTTCCCTCCTTTTTGGCACCTTGGACTTTGAAATTTCCTTGGGTGGCATGATAGGCATGGCAAGGTGGCGTGGCATGCTTGAAAATTTAAAATAACATGTGATAAATAACACCTAACAAAATTTTTGCCCCCTAATTATTTTCCACGTGTCAAATGGAGATTGGTCCACTTGGCATTCCGCAACTGTGCCATGTCATTTTTGACACCAAATTTTTACTTATTGAACCAAAACTTTAGTGGCCTATAACTTTTGCATACGGTGTCTGTTTTTCAAACCGCAAAAGGCGTAAAAAATATCTCAATGAGTAATACAATGTGCAAATGATTTGAACTGAATTTGAAGAATTTTTCAAAATAGAATAGTACATGGATCCATTTGGATCAGTATTGGTCCTCACATCGATGAAAATCCCTCTGTAAGGTCCATTTTGCCTTCAAACATACCGTTAAAAAGTTTTGTAAAGGTCTATTTCATCTTTTAATTACCCCCCACAAGGGTACATACCCTTCAAAGAAATTTTAAATGACCCTATAAAATGCCTAGGTGCCCTCCATGGAAAAACACTTACCTTAATAAGTGTCTAAGACCAATTCGGGCTCTTATAAGGGACTTACTCAAAAATCTTGAAGTAAAGATGTCTCAAAAACTTGATTGCTTCTTCCTTACCCTTTTGGCTTTGTGAATGACTCCAAATCATGAAATATTATAAGTCAAGTAATCCCACAAACCCAAATTGAATTGATCTGACCCTTATTGGGTTTCTAAACTGCTTTTACTCATGAAAATTGGTAAGTACTTTACAAAACCTAACTTGCACTAAAACTAGCCATAGACCCTTTCGGGTTTGTTAAGTGCTCCTTCTTATTACTTGTAAAGTTTACAAGTAATGTTGTTATGAGAACCCTATTTACTTTGTGAGTGCTACAAAAGACCAATGCTTTATGAGATAACACTTGTACTTGCATAAAAGTAAATTTTCCTTGATTTTAAAGGGTTAAGACCTGGTTTCAAGGTAAAAGGTCATGAAGAACAAGGTTTAAAATTAAAAAAAGAGGGGGGGTACCCATTTTGGTAGGCAATATTCACAAAATGATCAATGAATTGGTGACTCATAGGGGAAGAATGCATGCTATACTTGAGAAGACCGGTGACATAAAAGTCCATTGGGCATGGAGTTAGGATGTAGCTTGAAAAGTTGGCAATAACCTTGTAAGGACTTATGATCCATCAAATATTTAACTCAAACAACAAAGAAAAACACACACAATAGGATAAAAATGAACAAACTTGTGCAAAAACACTTAGGGAAAATTAAAAAAAATAAGGAAAACTATGTACATGACAAAAGAAATTTAGTAACAGTGCTTAAGGTATATCTCATTGACTAGGATATGTAGCTCTTCACCATCCAACTTGGACAGTAGGAAAGCATTGTGTTGCTTACATTAGGTGATGACATATGGGCCACTCCATAAAGTATCAAACTTCATGTGCCTTCTAGGCTTGGCTCAATCCTCATCCCACTTCAAGACAATGTCACCTTCTAAGAAGCTCCTTGGCATAGACCTTTTGTCAAAATGCTTCTTTGTTTGTTGTTGGTAGTAGGTCATGGCATCCATGGCTTGGTCTCTCACTTCTTAAAGCTCCATTAGGTCACAATACCTGACTTCTAGGATATCACTCTCCATCAATTATAATTGATGGTCAAGATCCAAGGTTGATAACCCAAGTGAGATAAGAAGTCTAGCTTCCCTTCTATACATAAGTGTCTATGGTGAATTATCTATTGCCCTCTTTGGAGTGATCGTATCTACCCAAAGAGCTATCTTCAACTTGGCATGCCAAGTCCTTTGATTTTCCTCCATTGTCATATTTATGATCCTAATCAAATTCTTGTTTATGGACTTGGCCAACCCATTTTATTTTGGATAGTAGTTAGAAGAAGTTTTGAGATGGATGCCACACTTCAACTCCCACTCACTTGTATTTGTTCCCAAGAAAGCTAATGCATTTTGTGAAATGATTGTGGCTGGGACCCCAAATCTTGTCACTATGCCTTCATAGAAGTTTAAGACTACACTCTCATTAGCCTCTTTCAAATCTATGGCCTCTACCCACCTTGTGAAATAATCCATGGTATTCAAAACCCACTTGTGGCTAGGACTAGGAGGATTAATCAACCCTATGAAGTCCAACCCCTATGGTATGAATGGCTATTCCACCTAAATAGGATGAAGAGGCATGGTAGCCAACCATTGTTTGCCATCAAAGAAGGCACATTTTTGACATTTCCTCACCCAAGCATTAGTTTCTAAAAAAAATTGGGCCAAAAGTAACTATCCCTCATAATCCTTGTAGGTATGGCCTTGGGAGAAAAGTGGCTACTAGTTGGTCCATTGTGGAACTTAGATAGTACCTTGTCAACTTGGTCTGAATCAATGCATCTCAAGAGAACCCCTAAAAAGTCTTTTCTAAATATAACTCCATCAACTAGGACATAAGTAAGAAATTAAAGTCTAAATACCTCCTCTTGGTCCTATCGAGACCTTGTGGACACTCACCAATTCAAAGGAAATGAACCATGTCTTATGCCTAGCTCTTTCGACTATAGGTACAACTACTGTAGGTTCATCATGGAGTACAAAAATGTCCTCATTTGGCTCTTTCAAGTCTATAAAAAGGTGTTCACATAGCCCTCTTCCTCTTGCCAACTTTATGGTCTTGATCTTTATGTCATACTCCATTACTTTGGTGATCTGACCCACCCTTTTCTCATTCAAGTATCAATTCAAAAATAAGTATTTTACACTAAGATGTGGCACCATGATGTGAACTTTGCTACTATACAACATATGTATGAACTTATTCAGACTTCATATGACTACAAGCACTTATTTCTTAACATACATGTATCTAACCTCATAGCCTTCTAAACCTTGGCTAAAAAAAGAAAGAGCATGTTCTAAATTCTCACCATTTGCTTGAGTGAGCATAGAAAAGATAATCTCTTCATTCCCAAAGGTGTATAGATTGAAATACTTGGATAAGTTTGGACTAGCCAGGGTAAGAGCTTGGGTGATAGCTTTCTTGATGCCTTCAAAGCTTTCTCTTCTTCTTGTTGTCCACATGAATGTCTCATCCTTCCTTAGCATGGAAGTTAGTGGCTTGATAAGCTCAAAAAATTTAGGAATGAATATCCTAATGAAATTTAACTTACCAAGAACTCTTTGTAGGCCCTTCTTGTGCTTAGGCAAGGATAATGCTAAGATGGTGTTCACCCTCTCTGGATCAATGGATAGGCCTTCCTTCAAAATGACATGGCCCAAGAGCTTGCCTTTGTGGATGGAAAACACAAATTTCTTTGGGTTGAAAGAGATACCAAACTCTATACACCTTTCAAAGATTTTCCTTAGGTGTTTTAAGTGTTCACTTGCTTCCTTGGAGAACACTATCACATCATCAAGATAAACCATCACAATCTCATTGATCAAACCTTTGAAAGCCATGCCCATAGCACATTAGAAGGTAGCTCCAACATTTGACAATCCAAATGGAATATTCTTATAGGTGTATGTTTCCCACTTGGTGGTGAAGGCTATATTGTATTGGTCACATTCTTGTACTAGGATTTGATTGTACCTAGAGTAGCCATCTAGGAGAGAGAACCTTTCACTACCTATTACCATCTAAAGAATTTTCTCCATACTTGGAAGGGGATAGTGATCTCTTAGTGAGACTCTATTTAGGTCTCTAAAATCCAAACACAATCTAACATCTCCATTCTTCTTCCTAATAGGGACCAAATTGGCCAGCCAAGAAGAGTGTTTGATAGGGAAAATGATACTAGACTTGATCAGTTTGGTGAGCTCCTTCCTCATGAGAGGTTCGATCTTTGGATTGATTGGCCTTTGATTTTTATTGATGGTTTTGGCACCTTCTTCCATCTCAATGGTGTGTTGGGCCAAGCTTAGATCAAATCCCTTCAAATCACCATAATCCCAAGTGAAGACATTAGCAAAATCTTGACATAACATAATGAAAGCATGTTTTTCCTCATTGGTACACACCTTCCCAAGTGAAAGCAACTTATCCTTTTAGATCTCTACCCTTTCATAATTTTCCTTCTTGGTTGACATGCTTTCTTTATCTCTCTTGAGTTGGTCATCTTCACTAAAATTACTCTGAAGAGTTACCAAACCTTTGGGAAACCTGTTGGTCTTTACTTGAATAATCTACCCATCATACTGCTAATATAACTTGGACCGATTTTGGAATGAAACTCAACTTCTTTCTGTAAGAAAAGTGCTATTTGATAGTCACTTTCAAACACCCACCAATTATTGACATTTTTTGGTATGGAGGGCCTCACAATCACCTTTAACTGATGTTAATTATTGCTTTGTCTCATTCCCTTTGGGATGTCAAACTAAGCACAAAATGATGCTAGTCTATCAACATGCTTGTTCTCCTCTCTTGGAATAGAAGTGATGTTGAAAGTAATGAAGTTATCTACAAGGTCCCACACTTTGTGCTTGTAAGACTTGAGTAAGGAGTTCTTAGTCAAGGTTTGACCTCTCATTTGGTTCACAATCAACTCACTGTCTCCAAACACCTATAATTCTTTTATTCCTCTCTTTTTTGCCCATTCTAGGCCATGAACAAGGGCCTCATACTCTGCTACATTGTAGGTGTAGGATAATCAAAACTTTAAAGTTGAGAAGTATTTATCCTTTGAAATTGAAACCAACATTGCCCCACCACCAGCTCCTAACTTACTTCTAGATCCATCAAAGAACAACTTCCATAAACCATAGTCCTCTTAGTATGTCTTCATCAATTTTGGCATGAAAGCATCTTTCTCATGCATGAAATAGACTCCAAGGCTAGCTTATTCAATGAAATTGTAAGGATCATGCTCAAATTTGTCATTTCCCCATTCATCTAGGAGCAAGTTAGCAACTCCTACAAGGGAAGATGATGGAGATTGATCCACCTAGAGCTCTTCTTCATCAATGATTACATAGTTCACATTTGCCACTTTGGGTGAGTATGGCTCCAGGTGATCCTTGTAGATGGGATCTGACTCAATCCTCACTTTAGTTCCATACTTTGTCCTAAAAACCATGTAAGACCAGTTGGCTGCCAAGTATCCACCTATCTTGGATGTGACATCCCTTGACAAACAAAGAGTGAAGTAAAGAGGAACATATACCACTACCACATCATGTGGAATTGAGAAGGTTGGATGGGCATGGAAATTCAAATTAAATCCTCTTACCACTCCCAAGGTCTTAGTTGGTGATCCATCCAACTATAGAACTCCTTTGGTCATTTGCTCATACTTGAGGCCTAGCTAATTAGCTATGCATTTTGGGCATAACTGAGGTGCTTGCTCCATTATCAATGATGTAACTATGGACTAAAAAATCACCAATAATTAGGGAAAAATATAAGGGAGGGGCCTTCTCATCTTTCTTTACTTGAACATCCATGGGAAGAGCCCCATTTACTACTAACACATTATCATTTCTTACTAGGACAACTTGCTCACCCAGCCCATACAATTCCTTTTGGAGTATATATTTTTGTCTTGGTAGTGCTAAAGAATCCCATAATGATATGTTCATGTACAACTTCTTCATTTGGTCCACTATATTTATTGAAGGATTTCCCCCTTTAGATTTCTTGGGAAAATTTGTAACCAATGGTGCAACTTGAGGAGATAAAGCTACAATGTGGGCTTGAACTTGAGAAACTTTTGATTTGCTTGTGGTCTTGAGGCTGCTTCAAGTACACTTACTACTTGATTAGGTGAAGGAAATGTGGTAGGTGCTTGAATGGTTGTTTGAGCTTCATCAATGGCTCTCTTTTTAGACTTGGTGTTGGATGGAACACCAACATTCTGATTTTTTATGTTCCCCACATAGTTGACTACATAGAACTCTCCTTCTAAGTGATTCATGAGAGTGGAATCAAATTGAATCTACCTACTGTCTATCCCAAGTTGTGTTGACATCTCAAAATTTGAGAATTGGGCTGCTTGATCACCTTGTCTAGTCATGCTTTGATTTGGTATCTCATTGGCATAAGCAACCAATTCTTGGCCATGCTCTAAGGCTGGATAGTTGGGCTGCTCCTGCACCAAATTATTTTGAGTGGGGACAAGAGCCTTGGAAGATGAAGGGTCATTTTAATTATATATTTGATAAGGCTTGACATGTGTAATTTGACCTTGCCCTTGATTATAATTCTTGAAGGGATTCCTATTTGCTTGTGCAAACTATTGGTAGCCTTGATTTAGCCTATAACTCTAAGCTTGTTATCTCTTGAGGGTAACTAACTCATTGGTAACACTCTGAAGTAGGATCTTAACTTTATTGATGTCATTTGAAGGGGTAACAACTAGCTTTTGTTGATTAGGTAGAGGAGCTAGAGTGGGCAAAGTAGGATAGACTAAGGGACATAAATCAAGAAAGAGTGGCATATGAGGTCTAGGAGCTATCTTTCCTGCTTGAATAAGGCAATTTTTAGTAGCCATGGCTATCTCATAAGCAATGGGTAGAGTGTTTCCACCCATGGACTATATCATGATAGCAAAGTCACTAGTTAGGGCCTTCAAGTAGTAAAGGAAAGCATAGCTTGGGGTTGGCCTCACAAGAATTGGGATCATGTCCCAAGTATTTTGGAACTTAGTGTTAAAATCTTGCATAAACTCTTGTGGGGTTCTCTTCATGGTGGTTAACTACTCAGCTAGAGATAAATGGTTACATTTTCCCCCAAACCTATTGGTCAAGAGGGTCCCTAACTCATTCTATGAGCCAATTGAGTTCATAGTCAAGGTCCCATAATAGTCCAAAACTTTCCCTTTGAAGGACAAGGCTAGAAATCTAATGGCTACATTTTTTTAGTGATATGATAGCTGTTATAGATGTTTTCGATGTTTTTAATATGCTTTAAAATAGTGATTGGGCCCTCTCCACTAAAGGGAGGAACACTTTTGAGAGATTTCCTTGGAATTAGGTCATACTACTGAAGGTTCAAGGGACTTTGACCATTGAAGGCCACAAAAGGGAAAGCCCTAAGGGTTACCATGGTTGTGAAAGGATTCAACAGGGTTCTCCTTGAGTAGGTATATTTTATGGCTAGCTTAGGAAAATGGCTTACTACGTAAGGGTGGGTATTTTCAAACCTCAACCCTTTTGTTGAGTTTAAAGGTAACTCAAAAAATTCAAAAGGGACACCCCTAAAAGAATATTTTGTAGTGACATTTGGCATGGGATGCTAGGCTAGTCATTAACCAGAGACTTGGTTCCCTAGTGGAGTTGCCAGGTGCTAAATATAGCTCCTTCTTTTGGATTTTTTAATAATATCAAGACCAATTCTATTCTTGAAACTTGTAGGACACAGAAATTATCCCACAGGGTGTGTAAAAAACTATTGACATGGTGAGTTACACCTTGTGAAGGGAGACTTAGCTCTCTTCATCCATGCGACACAATGGAGACATCCCTCTTGCTATGGGTGGAAAATATGAGGGATAAATCTCTAGATTAGGGGATAGCTCCCCTTGATGCAAATTGAGGCCCTAGATTTCCTACTGCTAATAATGGGGGGGATGAAAAGGGAGAGAAATAATGAATTTAGAGCCTAAACTAAAGCGGTGATGCACCAAAATGGTTGGTCTACTCAGCTTTGAAATATACTTTACAACAAGAACAAGATGATATACACTTCTTTTGACATGTGAAACTCTTTTGCATCATTGTTTTAACAAGGGGTCCTATCGAGATGCAGGTAGGAAGAACTACTAGAGGTGTTCTAAGACACACTATGGCAACCTGGTCACATACACCTATACTCTATTGTGGACACTTCTTGCTGACCTAAAAAAGAGCTCATAATACACTAGAAATGCTAGAAACATTATATGAAAGCATGAAATAAAATGACTTAACACAAGACAAAACCATAGACATATGCAAAAGTACAAACTCAAATGGAGGTAAAAATGCTATGTCTTGATTCAAGGTAAATTCTTGTAGGGATTCACCATACATGATGAGAGATATTTTTTCAAATGAGAAGTTACAAATATATAGAGAACTAGAAACAAGATAGCTAACAAATCAAGGAATGAAAACCTATGCTGAGTTAAACACTTCAACAAAGACCAAAAGACCATGCTACTACTATATTCTTTAAATTGCATATGGGAGAGCCATGCTGTAGATGTCCAAGTCACCACCCTTGTTGTCCTAGGCATAAAAAATCATTGGATACTCCTTTTAGCAACTAACAAATCCATCCCCAAGTTATTATGGCTAGACCATGTTCTCTTAAATGTTAGGTGCAACTAGCTATGCATTAATGGTGAAGCATGCAAACATGGGCTGCTCTCCTCTACAGTTTGAAAACCAATCTATTTTATTATTTTTTAGTAGATATATTCTACCTAAATGGATTAACTCATTCTGATGAGTTTTCTATGCCACTTGTCCTGGTCTGAGTGTTCATCGATTTTGTCCTTTGTCTTTGTTAGCATCTGAAACTATTCCTTATTTTGTCTTTTCCACTTTGTCTTTGCCCATGTTTTATCTCTTTCCTTTGACTTCTCCTTTTCCTTGGCCTTTTCTTTGCTTGCTCTTTGTGGTTATTTTTTATGGGTGGGATTTTATTTGACATGTCCTTTAAACAAAATGTCTAAAGGAATTCCTTTGGATATTTTGTCTAAAGGAATTCTCCTTGGCTCTGTTCCTTTGCATTGTTAGCCTTCAAGCTTTCTGTGACTATCAAATTTCTTCAAATAAAATTTCCAAAGGTTCAAACATTTTTTATAAAAGAATTTGACCGTGGCTAACCTTCTTCAGTATTCCTTCAGACAAAATGTCTAAAGGAAAACTCCTACTTGTCACTTTTCCCGAAGGACAAGTGCCATTTGGGCTTCTTATCTTTACCCCTTTGCTTCAATTGACTACCCTCCGTAAGGGCATTTTGAGCCTCTAATTTCCATTCAACACTTTTGTATTGGTCCTCACACTAATGAAAATCCCTCTACAAGGTATATTCTACCTTCAAACATACCCTTTAAAAGTTTTGTAAAGGTCCATTTCATCTTTGAAGTGCCCCTCACAAGGGCACATACCCTTCAGGAAAATTATAAATGACCCTACAGAATGCCCAGGTGCCCTCTATGAATAAACACTTGCCTTAATAAGTGTCTAAGACCAATTCATTCTCTTTCGAAGGACTTACTCAAATATCTTGAAGTAAAGACATCTCAAAAAGCTGATTGTTTCTTCCTTACCCTTTTGGGTTTGTGAATGACTCCAACTCATGAAAGATTATAAGTCAAGTAATCCCACAAACCTAAATTGAGCTTCTCTAACCCTTATCCAGTTTTTGAATTTATTTTACTCATGAAAATTGGCAAGTAAAGTACTTTGAAAAACCTGACTTGCATTGGAACTGGCCATAGACCCTTTTGGATTTGTCAAGTGCTCATACTTATTACTTGTAAAGTTTACAAGTAATGCTATTCTAAGAACCTAATTTACTCTATGAGTTCTGAAAAAGATCAATGCTCGATGAGACAACACTTGCACTTGCACAAAATCAACTTTTCCTTGATTTTTAAAGGGTTAAGACCTAGTTTTAGGGCAAAAGGTCATGAAGAACAAAGTTTCAAAGCAAAAAAAGAGGGGGGGGTGGCCCATTTTGGCATGCAAGATTCAAAAAATGGTCAAAAATTTGTTCAAATAACTACTCATTAGTCTTAGTCATCCTTGAATATAGATGATTTTGATGTGGTATCATAGCTCATAACCATCAACGCATAGATAAAATTATTGGAGAATTTACAATAACATTAATATAACAAGGGTATTCCCATTACATATAAAAGATTCATGTATTACCATATATAGTTTATATATGTCTCAATTTCATACATTAAAATAAAGTGGTCAAAGTTCAAGGCATCTCATATGAGTACTCTCTACAGTCAGTGGCATCTCCTCCTCCCCCACTACCACCATAGTTGATTATGGCACCTATTCAAGAGCACCATCTATATATAATTATGGAACCTACTCAAAACATGTATAAAAAAGATAATTAGTCCACCCATGCAAGAGACTAATGCATATCTCATTATGGCACCTATATAAAATCTTTCTATAAAACCATTTGAATGGAAAACAATATACCTTCATACGTAGTAAAACTCATATCAAAGATTTACAAAAGGTTCAAATAAGTTAAAATCTCATATAATGCATACTAAGGTAATTCCAAAGGAAATTAACCATGTTACATTTAAAAAAAATAGTTATACAACATAATTCACCAACTATTGCACCTTCTCCAGTCACACATATAGAGACATAATATATCACTAATAATACCTATAATTATGATACGACACTTGATGTTTTTTAATATTCAAATAGTTTTACGTGTAAAAATCCCCATCCATGGAAATTCAAGCTTCAACTTTATGATATAAGGATACACTCTGATCCTTCCATTGATGGGATCATATCCTAGCTCCCCTTCCAAATATTTCATCTATATATATATATAGTGCAAAATTATAGAAACATTTAAAATATTTTGGAAAAAGAAAAAATTAGGACTTGAGCATGACAACAGATGCTAGTTCACTTATTTACACATTTAATGTATTATTTTCTATAAACATGGATTTCACAAGGTATTTGAGTGTGATGCATAACATACATTGCATGTGCGTGTGACTCACTTCTACCTAGTGGTCATGCCTATGTTGGGGGCATCTAAATATGCAAGGTACACTAGCACAAGTTATATTTCTCTATGACCTTAGATGAAATACTTAGCTATAGATATTACAAGTGTCTTTCTATATCACTCATATTTTACATTGTGCTACATGGATATGCTACTTTTATATATGGATACATATGAATGGAATATTCTAGTTTTCACTTTTTTTAGGCTTAATATTGCTTGCTATTGTGTGTGACACTTGGTCCTTATGTGAAAAATGTTTGAGAATCTTGATGAAACCATTGTTTGGTATGTGAGACATTTGAACATTTCCATTTCTTGTGGACTTTAGCATTATTTTTGTGAAATCCTCACTTATGAGACATTTAAACATGTCCCTTGTATATAGCCCTTGGTTTTATTGTATAAAATTACATGATATTATTACGTGACATTGTGCTTGTGTGTTAATAAAAACTGATTACCAATTCCCTGATACAAACCATGCACTTTTACTATGTTACCTTACTGCATACTTCAATGCTATATCTATCTAGACATGACACTTGTGTGCTTCAAATTCAATATGTTATATATGTGCTTTAAATGAAAATTTAATTTCATATGATTATAATATATTATCTAATATGTTGACATAGTTAACATATAATCATATCTTTATCACATGATATAGTTAACTCTTATTTTGAGATTTGTGACTTGTTATCTATATGTGTTTGCTTACTGAGTTATAGACAAAGTATAACTATTACTATGCAAACACATCTATTTTAAAAATTCTAAATTTTAAAATTATACATATTTACAAAGCATATTAATAGATATATTTTATTTTGAGATGAGTGAATTTTCAATATCAATTCCATCACCTCAAAAAGGGGACATTTCAGCAGGATTTTTATGCATAAAGCCTTTGTTCAAAGGATGTAAAAAACCAGTTTGATACAAACACAATTTTATAAGTTTTAAATGTTTCACAAATCAATCATTGACATGTATTATGGGGGCATATTCCATGCATATGCACTACATTTTTAGTTTACACAATTCTACAGTTACACTGAGGGGGAATCATACATATTCACGTTCACTATACTATTCATATTCATGAGTTTTTATTCCTAATTAATAAATAGGTCTAGAGTAAAGTAAATAAGTTAATAACATACATAAATTAAGCTAATAATTTATGTAAACAGATTTTATTTTACCTTTTCTAAATATAGTAATAAATGAGATAAATATGACTTAGCTTATTTTGATCTATTTGAACTAAGAGAAGGTTTAGTATTGGAGGATCAAGTTTGGGAGACAATCAGAAACTAGATCCTGAGGTTTGTTTTTGGATTGGACAGGAGCATCAAAAGTGAGACACCCCACTATTCAACACTTTAGTCCTTTTTTGGCACTATTGTCTAGGTGGTCTGAGATTTCTAGGTCCTATTTAATAGGCTTGTGTTACCCTGTCAGTGAAATATCAAAGCTTGAAATCCTATGGAGCTTATTGTGTATCTGTTTTAATCTTTAAAAACCCTAGGAGCTCTTTGTGCTTGAACTTGAATAGAAACATAGGAAAGAAAGAGAGGGGTTAGTGTGTAAATAATACACTAGATGCACTTCACACCCCATGTATGGGCACACTACCTACATAGCAATAATATGAGGAGGGATCAAGATAATGTAGTTCTCCCATTGAAGTGCTTGGTATAATTATGTATGAAAAATTCAACTAAATGCAAAACTGGATGTACTTCAGATGACTAGGGACTAGTGAAAAGGCTTGAAATTATATTGGAAGGCTGTATGCAGAGAATAGGGAAAAGTGCTTGAGTGTACCTAATTGTATTCTTGTTTTTTATTGTAAATGAGTGTTAACCCTTCTAAATGGACTTTGAATGGCCTTTTATAAAGGGTTAAATGATCATGAGTTAAAATAATTTGCATTAGGCCAATAAGGAATAGGATAAGGATCTTAAAAAATCTAACTGTTAGAAACAAAAATGCACTTGTACAATAATGCTAAAATTAGGATACCCTAGGTTTCAATACTCCTGTCTAAGTTGGGCACTCTTGTCTAGAGGAAATGAGACCTAGGGGGATGGATTGGGCCTAAAAATGTTTCCTAGGTTTGTAAGGGTTAAGTCTGAAAAGTTGTAGATGACTGGGAATTAGTGAAAGAAGAGCCTAGAAGGGTTGTTTAAGTAGGAGGACCTATGGATTAGGTGTCATTATCCATGCTTAAGTCATCAAATTTCACATTTTACATGACACAATGAGACACAATTACAAATTTTATATTTACAAATTGGGTTTGATACAGATTCATGTATGCACATATTATACATTCTTTAAGGACATAATAGGGGCATTAATGACATATATTCTCTTTCGACCATGCATTTAATATATTTTTTAATTGAATCATAAACCATTTATAGTGGTTGATTTAGTTATAGGATTATAGTGCATAACTTAGAGAATACTATGCACTCTAGTATTATGTGAGTAAATCCATTTTAGACTCCAACCTATTTCATGTCTTGGGGTTAAAATTACTAACATAAATAAATGAAGGTTTCAATATTCCTCAATGATTGTCATTACTATTCGACATTTTGGGGTTTGATTCAATCTTCTCCAATGGTTCAACTAAGGTACAATCTTCACCCAGTGATTTATGAGGGGTACTAATTTTCCAATGCTTCAAGGAAGTATCATCAGGGAACAAATTCACAAAATAGAAATATTTGTTTTACACATACATGTGTATTCCTTCCATACTCAAATCAATTTTTCAAATTTTCAAATTTCAAATAAATATTCAAAGTTTCAAAGATTGATAAAATTTTCAAATGGTTCAAAAGTTCAAGAAATATTCAAATTTTCAAATTTAAGCATTTGATATTTTAGTTTTTAAAAGAAATGATGTAACTACTTCATGTTTTTGTTGGATTTTCAAAAGCATATGGTGCCTTACACGATTTAAGTAAAATCCTAAAGACAAAGTGTGTCGTACACATTAAGGTATATACTTTATTTTAATCTAGTAATTTCATTTATAGACTTGGCAGGTAAGGGGGCAATGTAGTAACTAAAATCTAGTCACGAATACTCGATCATATCTAATTAATCCATTCTAATCATAATTAATTTATGTACTTAATCATTAACTATTTTCATACCACACCCTATCCTAGGAATAAGAGAAGACCTAATTTATTTCAATATCATCATATTTCACATATAGAAATGTTTTAATTTCTTAAAAAACCTTTATATATGTTTGCCCTATCGTAGACCTAAAACTTAGCACTTGCCCTTAGGGATAGGAATGCCAAGTAGGGTTAGAGTCATCAGGCCAGTCCTATCCTCATCCTTCTTTTTTATCCACATCAAACAAATGGTCATAATTTTTAATTAAACCCTTCCTTGGGTCAGCCTTCATGTTATTACATTTCCTAGCATGCATCCATTCTATTTTGATTGTTATAAAGGCACATTCAATTCAATTATTAAACAACTTGGAAAATTTCCATTTAAAGGCCTATTACACAAGTTCACATTGAATATGATTTCCCCATTCTTCCCAAATTATATTATAATCACCTTAAGCAATCCTTATCCAAGTCTCAATATATTTTTATACAACCCTAACTCATTATGATCAAGTATTCAATCTAATTGTAGATGCATCCATATAGTCAAATGGACACACTTGCATAAAACATCTAAGTGCGGGAACTAAATTGGTATTACTTTCCCTATTTAGAATATTGGATATGCAGGTAGGGTTTAGTGATCATGGGGGTGATAGGGTTTATCTCAATACAACAATAGAATTCTTTCCATATTTTTAGGTCATTCAACCATTTCCTACCTTATCAGGGTTTTGAACATCAAGAAACTCTTTATTGGCCTTACACATAACATAGAAGATAAAATTATCACAAATAACCATATTTTACATAGTCACACAAGACTATACCCTAAATTTTAGAATTCTATAATAGGACATAAATGATAACCTTGGACAAAATGACCCATCACTACTGACCCTTCTTGGTGCACATGTCCATATAAGATCTCAGGACCAACTTTTGGGAATATTATGGGTTTTCATATGTATCTTTATTCTACATTATTCTAATAAACATAGTCAACTGAATGCATAAAAAATATAAGTACAACTCTATTTTTCATATTTTAGTCTTGTTCACATTCATTTTGTTTTGTCAATTCCAATTGCTTACTTTTAGCGTGCTACTTGTAAGTGTATTTACAACACCCTATTATGTTATATCTATTTATTATAATTACGATTAATGCACCACAATTAATAAAATTTAATATAAAACATAAGTCCAACAATATGCAATTGGTGAATATTATAAATTAAAATGGAAGGCATGTGTAGAACCAAATACTAGATACAAGACACCATGGTTGGATTATTTTTATCGAGAAGGTTTTAATATAAATGAAGGCAATTGTGTATACCTATAAGTTCAATGTAAGATAATTTTATTAAGGAGAAGCATAATGGAGGTTTAAAAAGATAGTTTTTTATGATAAGACATTAGCACATGTAGTGGAAAACTATTTATTCCCATATATGAGATAAAATGTGTGTAAATTTGTTTATGAGTGTATATGTTGTCAACTTTCCTAAAGAAGAAGTTAGAGAACAAGATTTTATCAATTATTTCCTATTTAATAGAGATCATGAGAGGATACAAGTATGGATTTTGTTGTAAGTTTTAATATAATTTAAATAGTAAATAATTCATTATTTGTGGTAATTTTCAAATATGGATCATTTTGTGGATTTTAAGAAGACTTGTGATGCGAAAAACATTCCTAACTTGTTTTTCAGACAAATTACAAGTATGCATGGGTTACATGCAAAAAAGTGTCAAACAAAAATGTAAAATCATTAGAAACTTTTTAGAAGATGCTCTAGAATAATTTGAACACCAAGATGTAGTTTAGTTCAACATGTCATCCTTAGACAGATGGACAAATAGAGGTAATCAAGAAGATATTGGGTAGTTGTTTTTATGTTTAATTTAAAATAATATAGGAAAATGGGGTAATAATATGGTGCAAGCTAATTTTTGATATAAAAATTCAATTAATAGGAGTACATGAAAGACATAAATTAAGATTGTATATGGTTAAAGTCCATGATGAGTTGATGATTTATGCAACATCAAAAGTGAGAAAAGGAAAAGTGTGGACACAAAGGATTTTGCAAAACATATAAGAGATGTGCGCATAAGCAAGTGTGTGAACAATTATAGAAGAGTAAAATGAAATATAAGAAAAACACACACATGAATAAAATGGAATAATAATATCAAGTTGGAGACATGGTATTAGTATATTTGGCAAAATATAAATTTCAAAAAGGAACATATAATAAGTTGAAGTGGAAGAAGATTTGACTGTGTATAGTGTTATGAAGTTTGGTGAAAATGCATATGAGATTAAACTATCTGAAGCAATTGATATTTCTATTTTTTTAATGTGGTATATTTTTATCCTTATCATGAAGGGAATTAGAATGGAAGCATATATTTAAATTTAGATTCATATCCTAGAAAGATAGACTAGAGGATGCATATGATATAAAATAAGCACGAGGAAGTCGAATAGGTGACTAACATAAAAATAACCAAGATGATGTAAGATAGGGAGTAAAATTAATATTTCATCATGTGTAAGGGAATAAAAATTGAATATGAAACATGGATAAGTGCATTAGAAGCTAAAAATAATGTAATGTCATTAGTATAATTCAAATGAGCAGGACCTCATGTTTTGCTTTTCTCTTGGGTGTAGGATGCAAGAACATCTAGCTTCACTTGTAATCCTACATCAATGAGAACTTAGGTTAGATAATTAAATTAGATAAGTATATTTTTTTCATGTTTATTACTGCCTATAAATATTTAGATGTAATTTTGTGCATTAGAGCATTCACTAGAGTCACCACATAGTTTATTTCCTTTCCACATAGCAAAAGAGTGTTACAATGTTTTTTGGACATATTATATCATCACCACACAAGTGATTCAATAAATTTCAATAATATTAAAGCATTGGGATTGACTTTAAAATTTGGTCCAATAGTAGTCCAATTGATTCAAATATTTCATAGTTGGTATACCATTAACACATATTACAAAAACATTTGGGAACCTTGTGGTAATGTACAACAAGATTCATGATAAATACGAGGTTTGAATTAAGATAAAACATTAATTAGAGGTTCTTATACATATAAATTTAATAATGTTGCTTATTGAGACATTTAATGGGTTTTATGATCTAAGTGATGGAAAAACTATCTACTTTTCATCTATCTAACCATTTCTTTTTAGGTAGGTAGAATTGGAATAATAAAATAGTATTAAACATGTTTCTTGTGATGTGTTATAATTCAAAAATTTGTGTTACTACATCATATGCTCTTTTTTTATGTATTATCATTGGTACTATGTTAAAAATTTAATGTTGGTAATATATTGCTAAGCACTAAGATGGAATATGATGGGGAGTATATAGAAGTTTTTGTCAAGTAGAATGATTAAAAAATTGAATATGCAACATGGATAAGTGAATCAAGGGATAAAAATAATGGAATATCATCATTAATTTGAACATGATTAGAACCTTGTGTTTTGTTTTTACCCAAGGTGTATGCTACCGGAGCATCTGGGTTCACTTGTAATCCTACATCAACTAAAAATATGCTAGATATGGTAAATTAGTTTTGTTCAATATTTAATTATGTATAAGTCATTAGTTTTAATTTTTGAGCATCATAATATTCACTAGATTCACTACATAATTTAGTTCTTTTCCACAAAAGAAAAATAGTGTTACCAAAGTTCTTGGAGAAGTTGTATCTTCACCACACAAGTACTATAATAAAATGCAATAAGATTCAATCATTAAGATTGACTTTAGAAGCTTGTCTATCATTATTAAATTAAATTCAAATATTTTAGAGTCTATATAAAATTACCACACATTCTAAAACCATTTGGGAACCTTGTAGTAATGTGCAGTAACATTCATGATATATATGATGTTTGTGTTAAGAAAATATGTTCATCGAATTTTCTTATACCTATAAATTGAGATGTGTGGATTATGAATACATTTAATGATATTTGTGATCTAATTAATGGAAAATGGATCCATTTATTATCTATCTAACCATTTATTATTGGGTAGGTAGCATTGGAATGGTAAAATAATATGACACATTTAGTGTGATGTGTTATAGTGCATTGAGTTGTGCTACTATATAATATGCTCTTTTATAATGTATTATCATCAGGACTATGCTAAGAATTTAATGTTGTTAGTGGGTTTTTAAGCACTAATATGATGTATGATAAGGATCAAAAATGATAATTGGTCAAGTGGAAGGGCCAAAACATTGAAGATGCAATAGGGATAACTACATCAAAAATTACAAAGCATGGAATATCATGAGTTTAATGCACATGAGTAGGATCTCATTTTTTTTATCAAGGGTGTATAATCTAGGAGAATCTAGGTTCAATTTTAATAATACATCAAAAAAAAATATGTTAGATAATTAAAATTAGCTAACCCTAGTTTTGGACACATTTTTTATTGCACATAAATATTTAATTGTATGTTTTGTACATTAGATAATTCTCTAGAGTATATAGTCTAGTTATTTTCCATAAAAACAAAAAAAGTGATAGAAAATTTCTTGGAGAAGTTTTATGTTCACCATAAAAGTTGATGAGGTCACTAATTGCTCTATTTTTTAGCCTCATCCATACCTAGTATTTATCTATTTCTATGTAAATCCCCATAACCATCCATGACTCATAAAAATGAATGAATGAATTTCTAATTTTGTATGTGCATTTGATATATATATTTTACGTTATGAATTATTGATAATTTTTACTTAATCAGATTGTACTTGTGTAAATTTATTTAATAAGCATTTGAAGGATAATGTAAGACTACAGGATCTCATTTGGGCACAAAACATATAGGTTACCAATAGCCACCACAAGTTACTCACAATAATTGTAGGCTCTACCTATGGGCTATCTATAGCCACTACAAGTTGGCTAAAGTAACTGTAGGCTTTACCTATAGATTTCTTGTAGCCACTAAAAAGTTCCCATAGTAACTGTAGAATTCACCTATAGGTTGCTCATAGCCACTGCAGAGTGTTTGTAGCAACCGTAGGTTTCACCTATAGGTTTCCCATAGTCACTATATAAAATAGAGCTATTGTTGTGATCAGAGCTTAAGGACACATCTAGATATCTTGGGAACCAAATGGATAATGGAAAGGACCATAGTTGTATGGACTCCCTACATGCAAAGAAATTTGAATGTGCTACCAAAGATGAGAAAGAGAGGGACAATGAGAAGGAGACAAAAGAAAATAAAGCAATAAAATAGTATACCTTATCCTTAACCCAATCAATCTTAAAATAAGTAACTTCAGTTACTAACCATTTTAAGGTTGACTGGGGTAGTTTCTAAGTATTTATATTTTTCCTAGTTTAGTGTCTTAGGTTAGAAGTTAATAAATTACCTTTTATATTTAATGGCATAACCTAAATCAGATTAGAAGTTCGTGAGTTGAAATTGAAGATTGAATAGTTAATATAATTATAGAATTCATTGCATTGTAATCTTTTGTATCAATTTTAATTTCTACAGATTTGAGTAATAATAAAATTGATTCTGTAAGAAGCTTTTGAAAATCTCTCAAAGAAAGATTAGAACTCAGTTCTAAATGAGGAAGGGTCCCCTCAGAAGGCGTTGTAGTGAAGACCCTGACCCTCCTTAGTTAAGAGTGTGTAAGTTGATTTCATTATTAATATGATTATATAAAGTGTGATGCATGTGTTATTTATTAGTATAAAGTATTTTTGTATTTCTGTCATAATAGTTTCATAGTATAATTATTTGGTAAATCCAACATAAGTTCATTGTACTACAACTAGTAAAAAAAGCTGATTTATGAATCAATATGCATATATAGTGTTGACATCCTTGAAAAGTGTACACACCCTGGGTTGATAATTGATGTTAATCAGACTCAAGAATTTGGTATTCACTAGGTAATTAGTTTGCACAACATTTTGATAGCATTGTTGGGGAGGGTGTCAACTATTGATTTCTAAAATCAATCATTATTTTTTAAGATTGGTTAATGCACTATTCTACCTAGCCAAGCAAGTTGAGTGAGGACATTATGATATCTTATGCTAGATGTCTAAGTTTATAGACATATAGTTTCCTCTGGGCAAGTCAAGTGAGGGCACTATGGTGTCTTATGCCAGATGTATAAGTTTGTACAAGTAAATGGTGCATAGTCTTGAATGCTTATTTGTAATATTGTAATTTACTTAGTTCATATTTTTATGATTTATTTCTTGTAAGAGTGATTTATTTTTTGCAAAGTGTGCCTTTAATTTTTTTATTTCATTTCCTATTTTTTAAGATAATTTTTGTGCTTTCATTTCATGTTTTCTAGTATAATATTTTTGCTTTCATTTTCTACTTCTTAGAGTAATTTTTCTACTTTTAGTAGATAAATTTACTATTTTCTAGAAGTGAAATTTCAATTCTAGTTATTTTGATTTATACACTCCTTTATTGTACTTTTTTGCTTATTCTAAAACAACCCCTTGGAACACTTGAAAAAAAACACTAATCCTGTGTAGGAAGGAATAGGATAATTGAAAGGTGTAGCATAACATTTATGCAAAGAGAAAGAGATTCTCAAGGGAGATTCCTGCCAAATAAGCCACAAGTTTCCATTGAGATAGAACCACAAGTACTTACAGTAACCAAGAATCTTATTGAAAAGTATACCATAAGCCAGAAGGCTCTTGAAGAAGGAAACACTTCAAAACAAAGGAAGTAGCTTACAGAAGAAGTAATATTGGATTTGAAAAAAGAAGCAAATGAAGAGGAAGCATTAGCTGAGTTATTAAGGATAAATGAAGGAGAAGAACTTCACGAACCAAACACTCCAAAAAGTAACATCAGAACAACATTCCATGAAGGATTTATTGAACAAATCTAAGAAAGCTCATGAGAATCTTCAGATTTTTCATCAAGAAAAAAGACTATGGAGTAGTAGATAAACATTTACTACCATACTGATGAAGGGACTGATATAAAATTTGAAGATGTGATCCTGAGTACCTTTGGTATCCATATCATTAGTCATCATGAATGGAGGATATTTTGTGGATAATAATGGGACTCTAGACACAGTTAATTTCAAATTTCCTATTCCAAATGCAACAAGTGTAATACAAATGAAAAATATCCCACCCTCAGCCTTGCCCAATTTTAGAGGTACATTCTCAGAAGACCCAGACACATTTTTGTTCTAATTTGATATCCTCTATAGAAGCTATGACTACAGGAAGGATGCACAAAAATTGAAACTTTTTTAGCCACCCCCATGGACTTAGCACTTGTTGGATCATGGGAATCAGTAGTAATTTAGTCCTCACTTGGGAGGATATGAATTTTTTTAAAGCTAAGTATTAGGAATATGGACGAGGAAAAATTTATATAAAAAATGACATCTTCAATATGACTCAAGAAGGGGATGAATTTTTGGAAGACTATGTTGAACGGTTCATGTTTAGTGTATAGAAATTTAAACAAAGTACACTAGGAGAAGAACCTTTAAAACTCATCTACCTGAAAGGAGTTCAAAAAGACTATCTGGAAGCCTTGGACATAATGAGTGGGAGAGATATCTCCCATATACCATTTACAGACATCAAGGAACTGAACAAGAATGATTTCAGGTCTACCATAAACAAAGTTAGGGGCAACAAGTTTTCACTAGTAACTACAATTGACCTATCAAAATATAAAGTTAGTAACCTATTAAAAGACATGAAATAAGATACCATTTGTCATTTGGCCACCCAACTGGATAGCTGTCACTCTAGGAAAACGTAAGCAACCTTGGATCAAGATTTGACCATCTATTGTCTAGATTGTAAGAGGAGGAAGGTAGATTGTAGGTGTCATGAGGTTCCAACTAAAGTAGTTAACATCACAGCTAAAGAACTAGAAATAGTAGAGATGTATGTTGTAAAAGGAAATAGAGATCAAGTTTTCTATGTCGTATAAAAAAATCCAAGGCTTAAATGACCATCTTATCTAGGTATGGGACAAAATCCACCTTTTATATATTCTACCTATTTCAACTCATAATTTACAAATACTACTCCCAACTGGACTAGTCCATGGATGAATGTCACACCTCCTAATTATAGCTATAAACCACCTCAAACAAGATATCTCACTACCTCTTGTCAACCTCCATAGAATGCATCCCCACAACCTAATTCCATTTGACATCCACCTTAGACAAGCTACCCCACTACCTCTTGGTAACCTCTCACAAAATACATCCCCACCTTAGACACAAGCTTGGCAACCAACCCAAGGTCTACCTTACATAAACCATTAGTAGTGGCCTTGGAGACTCAATCAGCCCTAGGGAAACCATCAAGGATGATTCCCTCTACAACAACAAAAACAACCTCCTGCTCTTATTCTTAATACAAAAATTGCACCCAAGCCTAATTAGATCCCTACCCAACCCATACAGAACCCTGCAAATAAGCTAGTTCAACCAACCTTTAGTATTGAACTTATCTAGTATCCAATATATGTAGTGAACATTAGTGAAGTTCACCTATGTTTAGAGAAAGTTATACCACCTCCAGCCCCACCCATAATAACGGAGTCAGATCAAGAAACTCCAAAAGATCATGCTAACCCACCTTCATCACCATAAAAACTCTCTAAACTAGCAAATAAATTTGTTTCTAAAATAACCCCCAAATTTCTATAATATCTTATCCTTCAGTGCCATGTAATTGAGTCTAAATTTGATTTCATAAGATAGCTCAAAAATCTTTGTGTTAAAATTCCCCTCTTCTAGGCCATAAAGCATGTGCCCATATATTCCAAAGCTATTAGAGACTTATGTCTACATAAACCTGTAAGGAAGGAAAAAGATCCCAATGTAGTGCATGCAATTGGCTAGTTGGTATACCTTATGCTAGGAAACACCATGCCAAATAAATATTTAGATCCAATATGTCTAGTAGTAATAATCTAGATCCATGATCAATAGTTTTCCAATACATTGATAAACTTGGAGGTTGTAATATATAAAATGACAACTAAAACCATGCAAAAAATATAGCTAAATAATATTTGTCCCACATCTAAAATGATATAAATGGTTGATAAGTCTACATTTAGACCATAAGGAATCATTGAAGATCTTGTCATTACTATAGATTCTTGGGAGTATCCTACAAATTTCATTATAATACAACCTAAGTCTAATTTGGGTGGATATCATCTTATCTTAGGACATCCTTGGCTTGCTACAGCTGATGCCTTCATTAGCTATAAATTAGATGACATATTGATCTCCAATGGCAACCACACTAATAATTTAGTCCTCTATCCCCTAGCACAACCAACCTTGGCACTAGAACATAGGTTATGAGCTGAAGAAGATGAGGAGAATAGCCTCCCTAAATTCCTATATTCACCTTAGATCATGCATGCACTTTGGCAAATCAGGAAGATGATACAATTCTATCCAATGTTCTCCAGAATAATTACCAAACTCATTTTATAGATCTCAGCCACCTGCAATGTGTTGAGTGCCCATTTTCCATCTTTTGAGAAGCAAATAACTTTGATGCATCTATACATGAAATATTTTACCAGCTGCTACCTCATAGCTATAGACAAATCAAATATATTATCAATATAGAAATGATGAAATCACTCTCATGGAAAATTGACATATCTCTAAGAAAAATATTGCTTATTAATAGTAAGTTGAAGTCAAATGAGGAAAAGTGTCTATTCAGCATATTGCATGCAAACCAACATGCTTTTGCATGGGATTATGAGCATAGTCAAAGTAGAATTGTAGAAACTATTGACTGCTATATTTATATAACCCATCTTAGACAGTGAATGGGTTTCACCTTTGGTAATTGTACCAAATAAAAGCAAATAATTATGTATATGCATAGATTATAAAGAATTTAATACATTAATCAGAAAGGATCATTTTTATCTACCCTTCATTGATCAGGTATTGGACACACTAGCAGGGAAGAAATATTTTGCCTTTCTAGATGGCTTCACTGGTTACAACTAGATTAGCATTACTCATGAGGACCAGGAGAAGACCACCGTCACCTGTCCTTAGGGTACTTATGCCTATGTTATATTACCTTTTGGGTTATGTAACACCCTTGCAACATTCTAGAGAGTTATCTTGAGTATCTTTATAGATATGGCAAATGAATGTGTAAAAATTTATATGGATGACTTCACTGTTTATGGAAAAAAATTTGATGAGTGCTTGAACAACTTGGAAAAAGTGCTACAATGTTGTCAATAGCACCATTTATCTTTAAGTCACAAGAAATGCTAAATGTTTATGACAGAAGGTATTTTCTTAGGCCACCATGTATCTGCTGAAAGAATTAATGTTGACCCTATAAAAATCAACATCATAAAAAATCTCCATGTTCCTCAAAAATAGAAATATATTAGGATGTTTTAAGGACATACTAGTTACTACAGGAAATTTATTAACAATTTTAGCAAAGTAGTAGCACCATTGTTCACTCTCTTGACTATAGATGTTGAATTCCTCTAGACTCCTATTTGTGATGCAACATTCAAGAAATTAAAAGAATTATTAAACATCACCCCTTTTATATATGGGCCTAATTGGAAGCTTCCCTTCCATATTCACACAGACAGTTTAGATACTCTCCTAGGAGCTATGCTAGGCCAAAAATAGGGAGCACTCAATTATGCTATATATTTTGTAAGTAATGACTTACAAGAAATAGAATTAAATTACACAGTTACTAAAAAACATTTTTTGATAGTAGTATATGTTATCAACAAGTTCTATCACTACATCACAAGGTATCAAGTCTTTGTTCATACAAACCATGCAACCATTCGGTACCTTATGAACAAACTAGTTGTCCCAGTCAGAGTGATAAGGTGGCTGTTCGTATTACAAAAAAATGATCTCACCATCATAGATAACCCTGGTAGGGACAATGTCATGGCTGATTTCTTTCATGCCTATAATCCCCTGAAGAAGATACCATAGTGGATGACTCATTTCCAGATGAGCATCTATTTTCCCTCACCTTTACCACACTTTGGTATGCTGATATTGCTAACTACCTTACCATAGGGTTACTCTCACAACACTTCCTTCTTAAACAAATAAGATATTTGATTCAAAAAAGTGGTAGGTCTTCATCTTTGTCTAAATTTATTTTCTATACTGGGCCTGACTTCATCGTCAGAAGTTGTCTTAGATAAGACAAAGTTCTAGATATCCTCAAAGCCTACCATGATAAACCCTGTAGAAGGAACTTTACAGCCAAGCATACAACAACAAAAATATTGAATATAGGATATTATTGGCCCTCACTCTATCAATAGCCTTAAGGTATACTACTCATTGTGATAGATTTCAGTGTATAGGGATACCTACATGCTCAGATGAGATGCCTTTATAGCCTCAAATGGTCCTTGAACCATTTAAAAAATGTGGCCTAGACTTTTTAGGACCTTTTGATCCAAAATATAATAATAAAGGTGCATCCTTGTATGTACTAACTATGTCACTAAATGGGTGGAGGTCAAGGCTCTTACACATGCTAGGGATGAGAAGGTGATAGCTTTCCTCTATGAAAAAATATTCACAAGATATGGTGTGCCATGAAAAATAGTCACTGATCAAGGACCCCAATTCAATTCTAGTTTAATTACTGCTTTGGTCTATCAGTATGAGATTAGGCATAATAAATCAACTCTATATCATCCACAGTCCAATAGACATGTGGAAGTCACCAACAGGGAATAGAAAATATTTTGACCATAACTATTAGTATGTCTCGTAAAGATTGGGAGGTTAGACTTATTAAAGCTATTTGGGTTTATAGAGTCATGTGGAAGACTACTATAGGCTTCACCATATATGAGTTGGTCTATGAGAAAAAACATATATTTCCAATAAAATTTGAGTATAAAACTATACAGACAACACTATCACTTGGGATGGATATATCTAAAGCATAGAAAGAAAGACTTATACAAGTGAATGCCTTAGATGAATAAAAATAGTAGGCATTGTAGACCATAAAAATTCTACATCACTAATGGATTATCTGGCATGATAGGTACATTAAGACTAGGTAATTCAATGTAAGAGATTGGGCCCTTCTTTTTGAGTCAAAATACAAGGATCACAAGGGCAAACTCTAAACCAGATGGCTTGGTCCATTTGAGATTGAGTATGTTTTTGACAATGGAGCAGTATAACTCCAAACCATTGATATGATAATATTCCATCTCCTAGTCAATATCCATAGACTAAAGTTGTATAAAAAACCACTCACTTAAGAGGAGTTTTCCAAGCACATACACATGCAATTACAAAATGGATACAATGATGTGCTGCCATAACATGATGTCTCACCAAATAAAGGGAGAATCAACCAACACAAAGATGAAGAAGGAGAGGATGACATCCTATCCCTCCTCTGACATGAATACTGAGACCTTCACTTAGTCCTTAACCAGTCACCCTCACTACTGACTTCACAAAGACCCAAAATAAACATTTTACTATAGGCATCAGTTAGAGTAAGATAAAATAAAACCCAATAATGAAAACCCTTTTTTGGCATTTTTGGTAGTTTTTGGGTAGAAAACCAACCTACTGGCTACTTAAAATTTTAAGATGGGTCTAAATAGAAAACTAGCTTGCTAGTTATTTAGGGGTAAAAATTTTAAAAAAAAACAATCATTCTAAGAAAACTATTTATCCTACTCTAGTTGCCAAGAGATATTTTTTAGCTACTATAGGCACCTCCTTCAGTTGCTATAGGATCTTCTATAGCTATTGTGATCACTTTTCCCTTAGTTGGGCACAACCTTATCATCACTATGGGCACCAATCTAGTTGCTACAGGCATACCCTAACATCCCTCTAAGCACATGCAAGATAGCTCTTCCCAAATTTTAAGCTATGGCCTTAGATATGAAATTTTTGGCATACAAGGAGGATACTAGACTAGTCAGAGGCAAAATGAAGGAGGATTAGAGTATAAAAGTCAAATCTATGCTCAAGCCTACCCATGAATAACAAAACAAAGTCACTAGGTAGGATCCACAGGTAGTAATATAGCACAAAGGCTAATTATGTATAAGAATATCACCAAGTAACAACACCTTCAGCTAAACCCTTCCATGTTCATGCAGAACTTGATTTGGATCACCCAGCTCTACAATGACCACCTTGTGGTAGGAGAGAAATAATATCTCATCCAAGTCTAAGGCCCCTGTTCTATTTATATATAGGTTGTCATGACACACATGCACGTGAGCTAAGGGCACCATTGAAGCTTAACATCTGGTGATCTCGTCATTACTTCAAAAGAGGCCTACTTCAATCTAGTCATAACTACAAGCACAATCATTGCATTCCATGAAATCAATTGCATGTAAACACTCACATGCGTATCGTCAATGTAACCTTTGGTAAACTATTAAAAGGCATGTCGTATATTTTGATCATTAAAAAGTATTCATTTTTTAATATAGCATGTATGCTATTAAAATACATATTAAATCATGAAACACATCATTCATTTAATACCCCTCAACTCACATTTAAACCCACATGATGAATTTCCAACCCACACTTATACCCCTAATTATGACCCTGTTCTATCCCTTCCATCCTATTCACTCCACATCACTTGAGGACATGTGATAGCTCACATGGGGGGGGGAGTATGATACAGGTGAGAATATCATGCACTATGGGATCCAAATGTGTGAGACTAAATTCCATAATGAAGCCATAATACCCTATAGGGAAATCAATCATTTTTATTGATTTCCCCTACAAGTACACCCATTCATGCAAAGTTGAAAAAACCCTATAACCTGTAACCTTGCAACAACAAACTGCCATTATTGAACAAACCCCTAATTTGCTACAAGCATATTTGTATAATCTAAATAGAGTGTATTGCTTATTGCTGGTTGAAAAGATTGGTAAAAAAGCTAAACTTAGCAGAATGGGAGGGTTAATTGTGAGGAGAGAACCCACGGATCATAAGCAACTTTAGGAAGACCAAGCTAGTTGGACTATTTTCAATAGAGCTGGTTAGACCACTTTGATAAATTACAACATTTCTTAGAACCCCTTGCTAGGGAATTTACAAGATCCTTTACTAGAAACCAAGATACTATACATGACATCATATTCCTAGTCATTGAAGAACTAGTAAGCTAGACAAATAGGCTGCCAAGTATAGGGGAGAATTGGCAAGACAAACCCAATGGTCAAGAGGCCAAATATCAATTTTGTCAAAAAAATGAAAGACTAATAATGAAAAAAGGTGGTGTGGAGAGACTCAGCTTACCTATAGCCTAGAGGGAGATAACCTCGTACATTATTAGATACATGACATGTGAAGGAAGGTATTCACTCATTTACACTCTTCAATTTAAATTTTTGAATCATTTAAGGCATGATAAAACCTTTAATGTTCTAAATCACTTATGAAACATTTTTAAAAGGATGTCCAAAGAGTACTAGAAGGGTATTGAAAAAGCCCTATCCCATTATTGCCTAATATGGTTGATAATTAAACATGGAATAAACTCTATCAGACTTGACCTAAGTTGGGAATAGTTTTTATCCCTAGGGAATAATGAACCTCAGTAAGAAAAGGGTAATAATGAGGAGAAATCCCCTAAGGAGCAAGCTCAATAGATTATACAAGATGTTATAGGCACTAGTGTTACTGGTCAACCCATAGTTATTGAAGGTCCATCTAAAACTACTACCAATAGAAGAAAGAGAAGGAAACAATTCCTACCTCTTTTTGACATAGAGGAGAGAAGTCCATAGTAGTGTATTCCTTCTCCAACTATATACTCACTATAGATTGATCTTTCAACCATGGCTTCTTTAGGACAAGAGGAAGTTCTTACATCAATTATTGCACACAAAGAACAAGTTCCGTCAGCCACCACTCCTAAAAGGAAGATGAAAACTGAAGAAAAGAAACCCACTGTATCAAGAAGAAGGAAACCTCCTCCTAGGAGATCTCAAAGAATTAAGAAATAAAAGACAACTATAGCCTCCTCACCCAAAAAATAAGTGAAGATGAAAAGCCAAAGAAAGATCCCAAGTTTTAGAAGACCCCTGATGGGTTTGAAATTAAAGAATGGTCCACTGATCTACCAAGGAATAAGAAAAGTGACCCCAACTATCCAGATTCACTAAGGAAGACATTGATCCTCTCAAAAATATTGGGTATACAGAAGAAGAATTGAGAATAGTAGATCAACCTATAGTAGAAGAGGAATTGATTAAAGAAGAAACTATGGAAAGAGAAGTAAAACAAGAGATATTTCCCCATATGCAAGAGTTATAAATATTGGAACAAGCTATGAAAGAAATATACATGTTGAGGAATGAAATAACACAATTGAAAGGAAAAAGAGGCATTGAAACACTTCTAGGGGCATCAAAGTTTGTATAACCTTCTATGAACAAAGAAAAGGTATTGGAGGAACTTGCAACAACTTGCTTGGAGGAACCTATAACAACTTCATCTACCTTGGCCATAGAAGCACGTGTAGTAGATTATGTTCTAGCTTTGGTACCCTTCTGCAATAGATTTCCTCCTCCATTGTCCACTATAAAAACACCTACAATAGAAAAATTCATTGATGTGGATCTTTTAGCTTCCACAATTGTACAAACTGATGACCTCCTATATTTTTTTAAGGAACAATTTGGTGATGATGAAACTCACTATAAGAAATTAGTCCAAATATTTAAAGTATATGTTAAAACTAGAGAACAACAAGTGGACCTGGAAGAAAAATTAGAAATAGCTAAAACTAATATCAAGTATCTAAAGAAAAAGATTAATAAAATGCATGAAACCACTGAAACGTTAATGGAGTGTAGACCACCTTCTAGGGTATATGTTGTCTACTTAGAAAAGGGATGGCTTAAATTTAGATATGACAAGATCTATAGTGATTAGTCTTATATGGTTTGTGACCTCAAATATTTCTTTGAAGTATATAGACATACTTATCCTATCCTCCAAGCTCAGTTAAGTGAGTTTTACATCCACTACTATACTGTACCCAGTAATGTAGATTAGAATCCAAACATCTACTTATGGGATGTCCAATTGAAAGCATTTTATTCATATGTTCTTAATGAAATAGGAAGAAGAAAACAAGTGGAAGAGTATTAAAAAAAAGCTACCCTGATGATCAGGGATGAATCAAGTGATCCAGATGTTATAATAAAAGAATGGATCTCCTTCATGAACTCAAGTACTCCATAAAAATGGGTTATTAGGAAACAGGTAGAAGTTCAAAATTATTATTTGAGTCTAATAGAACGAGATGGCAAGAAATTTTTTCTTTTTTGTTCTCACAGATGGGCATAATTGTCTGATGCTTTAAAAAGAAAGGAACCTTACTCCCCTCAAAAGTCTTAGGGAAACCACAAAGAGTATATATACATATTGAGCTTATCAGGAAGAGAAAGGTAAAATGGTTGGGATTGATGTTTCAACCTCTTTTGTTCTAGTTCCTAATTCCTTACTGGGAGGGAAAGGTCCCAATTGATAGAGAGGATGAGAAGAAAAGATGAGAGAACATTACTGATGCTAAAGGCTTCTATATCTTCGAAGGGCTAGGCTGCACTGATCCCCTTGATTTCAAATTTTTTTATGGTTTTAAAATGCAGCCAAGATTTGCTTGAGATCGAGCAAGAGGTTAAGTAGGGGGTGTGATGAGGCCACCAATTACTCTATTTTTTAGCCTCATCCATACCTAGTATATATATTTTTATATGTAAATCTCCATAACCATCCATGACTCATACAAATGAATGAATGAATTTTTGATTTTGTGTGTGCATTTGATATATATATGTTATGTTATGAATTATTATTGATGCTTTTTCCTTGATCAGATTATACTTATGTAACTTTATTTAACAATCATTTGAAGGATAATGTAAGACTGAAGGATCTCATTTGGGCACAACACTTACAGGTTGTTCATAGCCACTACAAGTTTCCCACAATAATTGTAGGCTCTACATACAGGCTACCAGTAGCCACTACAGGTTGGCTGCAATAACTATAAGCTTTACCTATAGGTTACCTATAGCAACTACAAAGTGTCTATAGCAACTGCAGGCTTCACCTATAGGTTGCCTGTAGCCACTACAGAGTGCCCACAATAACTGTAGGCTTCAGCTACATGTGGTCCATGGTCACTATACAAAATAGAGCTATTATTGTGATCAGACCTTAAAGACACATCCAACTATTTTGGGAATTGAATGGATAAATGGAATGGATCATAGTTATACGGACTCCCTACATGCAAAGAAATTTGAATGTGCACACACTCTGAGTTATACAGACTCCCTACATCCTTGAAAAATGTACACACTCTGAGTTGATAATTGATGTTAACCAGACTCAAGAATCTAGTATTCACTAGGTAATTAGTCTGCACAACACAAGTACTACAATAACTTGTGGTAAGATTGGAGCATTGAAATTGAATTTAGAAGTTGGTCTAGATCATTAGTACACTTAATTTAGAGCTTTTAGATTTGGTAGAACATTACTACACAATCCTAAACCATTTGGGAACTTGAAGTAGTGTGATACAAGGTTTGCGTTAAGAACATAACATGTTCATTGGATGTTTTTCTATCTACTAGTTGAACTGCATCATTTATGGAGACATTTCATAGTCTTTGTGATCTAAGGTTACGTGGTCTAAGACATATCTCTTAACTGTAAACACTAACTATAACTACATCACTTTCATTTACTATTTCTATACATATTGCAAATTTGATTGTTGTATATTACTGTTATATTGTAGATCTTGCTTGTGCCAATGTTTTAGTTTATACATATTATATTGAATGTTAAACAAAATTTCATTAAAATAATTCGAATCATTTTAATTTCCTGCTTAAAAATTGCTCAATATTGAAAAACTCAATGAGACAAGCAGAGATAATTCAATGTTCTTACCTGCTTTAAATCCACTTCAATTAGATGTCTTTCTCACCGAAGTATGAGAGATTGAAGGTTGTGACAAATCTCTCCACTAGTTAACAACTTTGATAAATTTCCTTCTTGAATTATTATGGTTTCAAGGCTATTCAATGGTAAAACAAATTATGAAAGCTATAATTTGCCGTTAAGAGAGTTAAATTTTCAATAAAGGAAACCAAAGTACCGGTCTCTCAATCCTTTATTGGCATCGTTTTTTCCGCAAATTTTGGAGAGCGCTAACCTCAACACGTAAACCTTGTAATTTTTTCTGAAGAACACCACGAAAGAATTCCTTTAGATATAACTTCATAATGACGGTTACTCTCAAGCCCAAGGCACAGTAGCACAGTTGATGTCTTAGCATAATCATTTGTATTTCCATAAAATATGTGATGTCACAAGCAATGGACGAGTACAAAAACTCATGGAAACACCTGCCATTTATTTCAGCTAGAATTTGCCTAAATCCTTTTTGATGCCTGCATATAAGGATCAAGGTTTTACAAAAATAGGAGATGAAATTATATTGAAATAAAAGCCCCAAAAGTTTTTTAAATTTTAGGAAATCTAAAGGAGCAGCACACCATAGATATATGATCGAAGATGGTGAAGTTGCCACAGCCGAGGAGGGCTCAATTCTTCTGCCATTCGTCTTCTAGATCGCGGGGTGATCGTGCATTCTATCCATTCCTCTTCTAGAAATTCAATCAATGTCTAAAACTCGTTACTTACACTTCAATCAGGCTTCTTAAGGTTTAAAGTGCGTGCTCAGCGTGACTCCATCCCGAACCCTTCCATATTCTTATAGCCATATATCTGTGTCTACCTATTTAAAAACACTCAATATCCATAAAAATCTGTGTTTCGTCATCGTCGACTATCAAAGCTGATTTTAAGCCTTTTGACTAGATCTTTATGCACGGTCTTTTCAACTTTGTCCAATTCTAACTGCCACCAACTCCTCGTACCACCACAAACACGGGAACCCAAAACTTTGAGAGAGAGGGGGAAACCTCCACAGAACTCCACAAAGCTTGCAACCAAATCCTCGTATCCAATACCTGGATACGGTTGGAGGAAAGCATGCCAACAGAAGAGCTCTGTGGCACGAGCCTTATCCAACACTTTCATGCTATAATGAACACTAATACGGGCACGTGTCAACACCCTCTTGTCCTGAGTGGTAACAATTACGAAATTACTATGACTCTGCATATCTGTGAATGACAGAGCTTCTAACTGGTGGAGGTGATCTATGTCATCGAGCACAATAAGGAACCGCAAATGGCTATCGGTCCGCAGACGATCCCTGAGATAGGTTGTTCCTTCATCTCCTTTGTCAAATTGTCGATCTTCACTAAACAGATCTTTAAGGAGCTTAGTTTGCATAGAGCGCAACTCACCTTTGACATATCTCTCCCTTACATCATTAAGAAAACATGATGCCTTATAGTTTGAACGCTTAGAGTTGAACAATTCTTTGGCTAGGGTAGTCTTTCCTGACCCTTCCAGTCCAAAGATGCCAACGGTTTTAATGTTCTCCTGCGCTCTATCTCCACAATACATTTCAAAATATTTCACGCATTCATCCAGTCCTACTGGATATTCTGCAACTTTTAAAGGTCTCCTTGCTTCAATCCATTTCGCAGCAGCAGACACAATTGTGTCGCACAAATCCCTGAAAATAGAAAATACGAATTTGATGAGAAAGGCGTTGCGTTGGATTATAATCGCTTTCTTGTTCTGTGAGAGAGAGGAAAAAGAAGAAGAAGAAGATATGATGAACCAAAATCAAACAAAAACACATAGCAGTAATCTTACTGTCTATCGGTGCTGAGTACGTAACCAGAGATCTCTGAAGCACGGTGGAGAGCACTTTTCCACTCCGCCAGCTTATTGACGTTCCTTCCTTTTCTTTCGTATCTAGAAAATGCCTCGGCGTATGCTCCCTTCTCTATGTGGCGAAGCTCCCAAGGCTCTACTTGATGGAACACTGGAATAAAGGAGGACTTGGGTTGTTGTAACATAAGGAGAAGCTCATCAAGGCACCATTGAGACTCTGCATATCCTCTGGAGAATATCGCGATTTGGACGCAGGATGAGCAGATGGCATTGTGAATGGTAGAAGAAATAGAATCTCCTCCTTGTATCTCTGCTGAGTCGAGAAACGCCCGGCATCGTCTCTTGTGAAGAGAACGATAAAGCTGGAAAGCCAGACTTTGTTTGACGTCGGGTCCCCGGTGGCTGATGAATACATCATACAATTGTGGAAAGGCAAGCGGGCTCTCTCTTTCGGGTAGGGCTTCAATATCACCGAAAGAT